>JAVIAB010000046.1:6086040-6233540 GCA_032433765.1 Megaustenia siamemsis
TTGTTCGGCCTTAGATCGTATCATTTGTATCTTGTTGTTCATGCTTAGCTCGTATCATTTGTATCTTGTTGTTCGGCCTTAGATCGTATCATTTGTATCTTGTTGTTCATGCTTAGCTCGTATCATTTGTATCTTGTTGTTCATGCTTAGCTCGTATCATTTGTATCTTGTTGTTCGCGCTTAGATCGTATCGTTTGTATCTTGTTGTTCGCGCTTAGCTCGTATCATTTGTATCTTGTTCGCGCTTAGCTCGTATCATTTGTATCTTGTTGTTCGGGCTTAGCTCGTATCATTTGTATCTTGTTGTTCGCGCTTAGCTCGTATCGTTTGTGTACGATATGTACTTTGCACCGATTCCGCCCTGTTCCCCATAGGGCGATTTGATATCAAGGACGGGTTTACATGCATATCAGGGATTACCATTTACTCCATAATGTGACAGTATTGCCAGATGACTGATATAGGTGAGTCGGGGTGACATCTAGTGGAAAGATTTTGTGAGCATCTTCGTGATGTTGAGTAGAAGACTGGAAGTCGAGTGTCGTCCCATTTAATTTTTCCCTGGCCATGGTGGTAAACCGGACATGCAAGTCACTAGCATTGTATCATGTCACTCCAGCAATCGTTGCCGGTTCGCTCTTGAGAATCGTCTCACAGTCCAGTTTGATCCGCTGTCCCCACAATGCATGAACATATCGCTCTCATACACATAGGATACCTGCTATACATTTCTTACCCTCAAGCACACCCTTATTTGTATACATTTGTCTGCATTTGTACTTGCACATATGGACACATATGGATATTTTATTTTTGGACGTGTTTTATGGTAATATATACAGACATTTGCGTTTATGAATGTATGGTTATGTACTCATGCGTTTGGACACATCTGTTCGGTGTGCACATCCAAGGTTGCAGTTATACATACAAATCACAATCATAGAAACGTTTCCAGTAATAGTAGAGTCTGGGATCTTGCACCCACCTCCACATATTTTTAGAACCCTTCCCTTTTACTGTATTCCACACCCGTGTCCCGCCCTGTCAGCCCGCCATATCAATGACAGTCCAGTCTGTGCCTGACCAAGCTCCGGACCACAGGGAAGTGACTTATTTCCCATTTGTGAGAGTCTAGCATATCACCGCCATGCAGTTACATTTATGTGCATATTTTTCATATATTTTTGTGTTGTTTATTCTTCAAGCTGAAGGCCTACTTGGCCGAAACGTCGTTCTACTTTTGTTTTGTTTCTCACCTACGTAGAGCTGATTCATACCACTTTTCCTGTTTTTTTTTATTTATCTTTTCATTTATTTAAACACAAAGTACTGTATGATGTCCAAAGTTATAATGTTGTATACTTACTATAAAACATCCCAAAATGATGAAAACATAAAACATTTTGTTTATTTCCTTTAAACAGGATTATTTCCAGCAGTCAAGTGACCATGGAAATCTCAATAAGTGACGTCAGTTTCCTGGAAGCTGTTTTTCCCTGCGTTTTTATTGGCTGATTCTGAATGTGAGGGCTAAAGGTCATCTGCCCTGAAAGCACTAGGATGGCAGTAGCTATAAATAGAGCCACAGTGTTGATGTTATCACTTTCTTATTTATTATGGATTCCTCGAACTCAAGGTTTGAGCATTGTTGATTTCTTGTTATTTTTGTTTGTTTGTTTATTGTTAATTTGTTCACTATAGATGTTATATTAAAACAGGTGGGCCTGAATTTAAATATTTGGGAACTTTGTTAACCTCAGACGAAAGATGTACAACAGATGTGAGATGCAGAATGGCTCAGGCAAAAGCAGCTTTCCCAAAAATGAGGAAGATACTATGCAATCCATTTTTAACAAGAAAAAGAGTTGTTAAATGTTATATACAGCCAGTCTTAACATATGGGTGTGAATCACGGACAACAGGACAACAGACAAAAAAGTCACTGGAGGCTGTAGAAATGTGGTTTTACAGAAGAATGTTAAGAATACCATGGACAGTTAAGAAGAGTAATGAAAACGTTCTGAAAAGGGCTAAAGCAAAAAGAGAGCTAATTTTCAATATTAGGAAGAAACAATCATCATTTTTTGGCCATGTAATGAGAAGAGAACAGCTGGAATATATTGTAACAAATGGGAAAATTGAGGGACGAAGAGATAGAGGGAAGCAAAGAGAAAAGATATCAGACAGCTTAAGAGAATGGCTTGGCAGAAGGTCAACAACAGAAATGATAAATAACAGTCGAGATCGACAGTTGTGGAGAGACATGATCACCTACGCCAGCAGACCCTGTACTTAAAGATCATGATATATATATATAACTATTTTTTTTTTTTTTAGCCATACATTTTTTTTTTCTACCGTCCACCATTATCCAATGAGTCATCTTTACTTCTAGTTGCCAGGTCTTACGTTTTTCCCGTAAGATTTACGTTTTTCCCGTAAGATTTACGTTTTTCCATCACATTTTACGGCTTATATTTTTTTCTATTTCCCTTAAATCGATTCTTACGTTGTTTTTTCCTCACATCCACGAAACTGTTGTAAAATAGTTCAAAATTCACAACTAATTGAATGTGGTACACAGTTTTTGCTCGTGACTAGTTAGTAGTTTCGGTTTGGTAGGTTAGTATCTGTAGTTGAACTACTTGGCCAACACATGGTAACCAAAATTTCCGGTCTCGTCGATGCGATTTGTGGCGTGTAAAGCAGTAATTCGAATCCTTGGATCTGTGTAGTTTGTAGGAGGCAGTTGCCCGACACAAAGTGAGTGACCTAACCAGTAGGAGAAAAGGGGTAACGGACGATCTCAATTAATTATTAACGTGATGGTGGTAGTAGTTGTGGTTCTAGTAGTTGTGGTAGCAGTAGCAGCTGTATTTGTAGTAGTAGTAGTTATTGTATCTGAAGTAGTCGTAGCAGTAGCAGCTGTATTTGTAGAAGTAGTAGCTGTTGTATTTGAAGTAGTCGTAGCAGCTGTATTTGTAGTAGTAGTAGTTACTTTATCTGAAGTAGTCGTAGCAGTAGCAGCTGTATTTGTAGAAGTAGTAGCTGTTGTATTTGAAGTAGTCGTAGCAGTATCAGCTGTATTTGTAGAAGTAGTAGCTGTTGTATTTGAAGTAGTCGTAGCAGTAGCAGCTGTATTTGTAGAAGTGGTAGCTGTTGTATTTGAAGTAGTCGTAGCTGTATTTGTAGAAGTAGTTGCTGTTGTATTTGAAGTAGTCGTAGCTGTATTTGTAGAAGTAGTAGCTGTTGTATTTGAAGTAGTCGTAGCAGTAGCAGCTGTATTTGTAGTAGTAGTGTTTGCTGTATTTGTAGTAGTAGTAGCAGTAGCTGTATTTGTAGTAATAGTAGTAGTAGTAGCTGTATTTGTAGTAGCAGCTGTATTTGTAGTAGTTGTAGTTGTAGCTGTATTTGAAGTAGTAGTAGTGGTAGCTGTATTTGAAGTTGTAGTATTAGTAGTAGTAGCTGTATTTGTTGTAGTAGTAGTAGTAGTAGTAGCTGTATTAGTTGTAGCAGCTGTATTTGTAGTAGTTGTAGTAGTAGCGGTATTTAAAGTAGTAATATTAGTAGTAATTGTATTTGAAGTAGTAATAGTAGTAGTAGTAGCTGTATTTGAAGTAGTAGGAATAGCTGTATTTCTAGTAGTAGTAGTAGCTGTATTTGTAATAGTAGTAGTAGTAGCTGTATTTGTAGTAGTAGTAGTAGTAGCTGTATTTGTAGTAGTAATAGTAGTAGCTGTATTTGTAGTAGTAATAGTAGCTGTATTTGAAGTAGTAGTAGTTGTAGCAGTAGTAGCTGTAGTTGTAGTAGTAGTAGCTGTATTTGTAGTAGTAGTAGCTGTATTTGTAGTAGTATTAGCTGTATTTGTAGTAGTAGTAGTAGTAGTAGTAGCTGTATTTGAAGTAGTAGTAGCTGTATGTGTAGTAGTAGTAGCTGTATTTGTAGTAGTAGTAGCTGTATTTGAAGTAGTAGTAGCTGTATTTGAAGTAGTAGTAGTTGTAGTAGTAGTAGCTGTATTTGTATTAGTAGTAGTAGAATTAGTTGTAGTAGAATTAGTTGTAGTAGAATTAGTTGTAGTAGTAGTATTTGTTGTAGCTGTAATATTAGTAGTATTAGTAGTAGTAATAGTTGTATAAATAGTAGTTGAAGTAGTATTAGTAGTAGTAGTTGTAGTAGTAGTAGCTGTATTTGTAGTAGTAGTAGTAGTAGTAGTATTAGTAGTAGTAGTAGTAGTAGCTGTATTTGCAGTAGTAGTAGTAGTAGTAGTAGTAGCAGCAGTAGTAGTAGTAGCTGTATTTGTAGTAGTAGTAGTAGTAGTAATAGTAGTAATAGTAGTAGTAGCAGCAGCAGTAGCAGCAGTAGTAGTAGTAGTAGCTGTATTTGTAGTAGTAGTAGCAGTAGTAGTAGTAGTAGTAGTAGCAGTAGTAGTAGTAGTAGTAGTAGTAGCTGTATTTGTAGTAGTAGTAGTGCAGTAGTAGTAGTAGTAGCAGAAGTAGTAGTTGTAGTAGTAGTAGTAGTAGCTGTATTTGTAGTAGTAGCAGTAGCAATAGTATTAGTAGTAGTAGTAGTAGCAGTAGTAGTAGTAGTAGTAGTATTAGTAGTAGTAGTAGTATTAGTTGTAGTAATATTAGTAGTATTAGTAGTATTAGTAGCAGCAGTAGTAGTAGTAGTAGTAGTAGCAGTAGTATTAGTAGCAGTAGTAGTAGTAGTAGTAGTATTAGTAGCAGCAGCAGTAGTAGTAGTAGTAGTAGTAGTAGCAGTAATATTAGTAGCAGCAGTAGTAGTAGTAGTAGTAGCAGTAGTATTAGTAGCAGTAGTAGTAGTAGTAGTAGTAGTAGTAGTAGTAGCTGTAGTATTAGTAGCAGTAGTAGTAGTTGTAGTAGCAGTAGTATTAGTAGCAGTAGTAGTAGTAGTAGTAGCAGTAGTAGTATTAGTTGTAGCTGTAATATTAGTAGCATTTGCAGTAGTTAGAATAGTAATAGTTGTATTAGTATTAGTTGCGGTAGGATAGTAGTAGTTGTAGTAGCATTAGTAGTAGTATTAGTTTTAGTTGTAGTATCAGCAATAGTATTAGTTATAATAGTATTAGTAGTAGTAGTAGTAGTAGGAATAGTTTTAGTAGTAGTATTAGTTAGAATAGTAATAGTTGTTTTAGTATTAGTTGCGGTAGTATAGTAGTAGTTATAGTAGTTTTAGTAGTAGTATTAGTTGTAGTAGTAGTAGTAGTAGTAGTTTTAGTAGTAGTATCAGTAATAGTATTAGCTATAATAGTATTATTAGTAGTACTAGTAGTAGTAGTAGAAATAGTTTTAGTAGTAGTAGTACCAATAGCATTTTTGCTAGTAGTAGATTTTGTAGTAGTTTTGTTAATAGTATTTGTTGTTGGTGGCGATAATTGTAGAACACATATAGTGTGCTGAATCAGTGTTATAACTTACAGTACCATTAACGGTTTACAGTAAGACTTGAAGATCTTCATTTCTTTCTGAATAAAACAAAATATTCCTTTTCTCCTGATCAAAACATGCAATCTTCTTTTTTATAATAAAAAAAACAATCTTCCTTTATTTCCTGACAAAACAGACTATCTTTATTTTCCTTATTAGAAAAGGCAATGTTTATTTTTCCTGACAAAAACAGGCAATCTTCCTTTTATCCTGATTGAGCAGGCAATCTTCCTTTTTCCTGACAAAAACAGGCATTCTTCCTTTTCCTAACAAAAAGAGGCAATCTTCCATTTTCCTAACAAAAAAGGCAATCTTCCATTTTCCTACTAAAAAGGCAATCTTCCATTTTCCTAAAAAAAACAGGCAATCTTCCATTTTCTCAAGTAAAAAACAGGCAATCTTCCATTTTCCTGACCAAAAACAGGCAATCTTGCATTTTCCTAACAAAAACAGGCAATCTTCCATTTTCCTGACAAAAACAGCAATCTTCCTTTTTCTTACTAAAAACAGGAAATCTTCAATTTTCCTACCCAAAAAAGGCAATCTTCCATTTTCCTACTAAAAAAGGCAATCTTCCATTTTCCTAAAAAAAACAGGCAATCTTCCATTTTCTCAAGTAAAAAACAGGCAATCTTCCATTTTCCTGACAAAAACAGGCAATCTTGCATTTTCCTAACAAAAACAGGCAATCTTCCATTTTCCTGACAAAAACAGCAATCTTTCATTTTCCTAACAAAAACAGGCAATCTTCCATTTCCTGGCAAAACAAACAATCTTTCTTTTTCGTAATAAAAACAGGTAATCTTCCATTTTCCTGACAATAACATCAATCTTCCTTTTTCCTGACAAAAACAGGCAATCTTCCATTTTCATAACAAAAACATCAATCTTCCTTTTTCCTAACAAAAACAGGCAATCTTCCATTTTCCTGACAAAACTGTCAATCTTTCATTTTCCTGATAAAAACAGGCAATCTGTCATTTTTCTGATAAAAACAGACAATCTTACATTTTCCTGACAAAAACATCAATATTCCTTTTTCCTGACAAAAACAGGCAATCTTTCATTTTCCTACAAAAAACAGGCAATCTTCCTAACAAAAACATGTAATCTTCCATTTTCCTACCAAAAACAGGCAATCTTCCATTTTCCTACCAAAAACAAGCAATCTGTCATTTTTCTGATAAAAACAGACAATCTTACATTTTCCTGACGAAAACATCAATATTCCTTTTCCCTGACAAAAACAGGCAATCTTCCATTTTCCTGACAAAAACAACAATCATTCTTTTTCTTAACAAAAACCTCATATTTTTTTTCGTGACAAAAGCAACAGTCTTTATTTTTCTTGACAGAAACATGCAATCTTCCATTTTCCTGACAAAAACAGCATTTTTTCGAGACAAAAACAACAATCTTTCATTTTCCTGACAAAAACAGGCAATCTTCCTTTCTATTTACAAAAACAGGCAATCTTCCTTTAACCTGACAAAAGCAGGCAATCATATCTTAACTTCTTTTACTGACTAGTATGAACCACCAGGAAAATGTACTTGGAGACTTGAAACGTAGAACGATCTGACGTCACTGCAAACGGGACTTTTAAATATCTGCTACATCTCCGTTCCATCAACCAACAAATTGCTCACCATGATCGTTCATGCTGTCTTAGTGAACGTGTCGCGTTTTGGATAAAAAGGTGCGCAGCTTGTGTTGAACACTTTCAGGTCGCTGTAATGGTCATCGCAGACTTTTTACGTGCCGGGAATGGAAAGAAACAGGAAGGGTTGGAAAGTGTCTGTTGAAGACATTTGCTCCACAGGGAGCTTATATTATTTGTTGAAGACATTTGCTCTACAGGGAGCTTAAAGTGTTTGTTGACGACTTTTACTCCACAGGGATCTGAAAGTATTTGTTTCAAAACATTTGTTCCACAGAGAGCTGAAAGTATTTGTTGAAGACATTTACTCTACAGGGCTCTGGAAGAGTTTGTTGAAGACATTTGCTCTACAGGGCTCTGGAAGAGTTTGTTGAAGACATTTGCTCTACAGGGCTCTGGAAGAGTTTGTTGAAGACATTTGCTCTACAGGGCTCTGGAAGAGTTTGTTGAAGACATTTACTCTACATGGCTCTGGAAGAGTTTGTTGAAGACATTTACTCTACAGGGCCCTGGAAGAGTTTGTTGAAGACATTTACTCTACAGGGCTCTGGAAGAGTTTGTTGAAGACATTTGCTCTACTAGGCTCTGGAAGAGTTTGTTGAAGACATTTGCTCTACTAGGCTCTGGAAGAGTTTGTTGAAGACATTTACTCTACAGGGCTCTGGAAGAGTTTGTTGAAGACATTTGCTCTACAGGGCTCTGGAAGGGTTTGTTGAAGACATTTACTCTACAGGGCTCTGGAAGAGTTTGTTGAAGACATTTACTCTACAGGGCTCTGGAAGAGTTTGTTGAAGACATTTACTCTACAGGGCTCTGGAAGAGTTTGTTGAAGACATTTGCTCTACAGGGCTCTGGAAGAGTTTGTTGAAGACATTTACTCTACAGGGCTCTGGAAGAGTTTGTTGAAGACATTTGCTCTACAGGGCTCTGGAAGAGTTTGTTGAAGACATTTGCTCTACAGGGCTCTGGAAGAGTTTGTTGAAGACATTTACTCCACAGGGAGCTGGAGGAAGACAAAGAAGATGCATGGAACAACCTTTCTTCTATTGTGTGCCTTTAAAAAGACATTTCATTGAGAAACTCCCAACGATCGATTCGTTTTGGTTCTCAGACACAATAAGACAAATCTCAAGACAAAGACAAGCTAAACATTCCATGCTAGGTTATCTATAAAAACTACTCTTATTCATTCAAAGTGATTAGAAGAAGTTGTATTTCAAAATTTAATAACTTTAGTGGTTAAAAATTGAATATTGCATCTCGGAAACTCTCAGGTTTGCCACTCTTTGATTAGTGTGTTGTGAGCATTAACTTACTCAAACTATCCTCAAGGTGCAACAAAGCTTGTCAACTAATTGGACAGCTATCACAACTATTTTAGTGAACTGGACTGGTTGTAGGACAAGGATTGATCCCAATCGACGGCTTCCGAGTTCACCCAGCCTTTAATGGGTACCGGATTTTTTTATGGGAAAGTAAAGCGGCCCGGGCGTAATACCGACAACACTATCCCAAAAATCATTTGCCGAAGGTCTGTAAAATTTATGGTCACTAACACCATATTCCCTATACGCCACTTTGCGTGACCGGGGTACTTTACTTTATCACCACTATTGTCCAACATGGAAATAGCTATAGAGGCAAAACGGGCACTTCACAATACAATCTTCATCCCAACGTTGTGCTACCAATGCCAGTCCTGGACCCCCATATTCAAAAACAATTTTAAAATTAACCTCTACCGAGATAAAAATGAATTAGACGAATGACAGGAAACAGTCTGAGAGATAAGATCAGGAAGGAAGCACTGGGGGGGGGGGGGAAACTCGAGATAATCACCGCCATATAAAATATAAAGAAACAGCAGATATAATGGTTTGGCCACTTGACAAAGCAGAAAGATCAAACAAAACACAACACAACAAGCCTTAAACAAACATTGTGAGAACACCAGATCCAAGGTCGGACCTCGAAAAAGATGCATTGAACGAATATTAGAAACTATAAGAAACATAGCAGTAGCAGATGCGAACAGAAGAGTAAAAGACCGCAAATTATATTTGCCATCGACGCTAAAAAGTAGGAAGGAAAGTTATTGAGTTATTTGCGGGTCACTATCATTGCACTCCGAATATGTCCAAGGTGCTCAGATCCCCTCCTCAGCAAGTCCCGCAGTGTCCAGCGACTGACGACTCCAGTTCTGTGTTGGTTGATAAGTCTTCTTACACACCCACTAAGTTTCTCATTTCTCGCTGTGCCCATCTTAACTCCCATCTCTTTCATCCGAAGAAGTGACGTGGACTCATGGTTGTTGAAGTCCTGTGCCCTTCCCACATCTCGGAGGGCAGTGATGATGTCCGCCCACTCCATTGTTTGACCATCTTTAACAACAGCACAGCTTACCAACATGTCCACTCTTTCATTTCCCCGTACTCCCGCATTTTCTGTGACGTAGACAAAAGTGACCTGATGTATTTTTGACTTCTGAAATGACTGTACCCTTTACCTGCGTACAAAGCCCGCCTCCACTTTTCTTATCATGCTCATCGAATCACTCAGTATACATGCGTGGATGTAGTCTTGTGACTCTAGCCATTTGAATGCCTTGGTCACTGCCATCGCCTCCATTGTCATGCTACTCGTGATCATGGCGTATACACCGCTGTCTTCCTTGACTATTCTGCCTGCCGAGCGTGCTGTAAATGCCCATGCACTTCTTTGGTGTCGTATTACTGATCCGTCTTACGGAAGCAAAGAAGATGAAGAAGAGCAATTAAATTATTAAAGTATCCATTCATATGTGCTCTAACTACAAATGTTATGTTTTTTTCTGTTTGGTCTCACAAATTAAAACCACTTCCATAAAATATCACTCTTAGAAATGAAGGGGATATGCTACACTCCGGACAATTCCATCTATTTATGATTTTACATTTCCTAGATCAGAACTAAAATGTCACTTTTAGATTAAAACAAACAGCTGTGATAAAAAAAAAATGTTCACGGGAAGAAAACTTAAACAATTTTCTTCTTAAACTTCATATTCTGTTACGTTTGCTCGACGGCTAGCCCTCTTCATCGTCCACCGTTAAAGGGACGCTAAATGGGCGCTGGCATGGTTTATTGTCGTTTACGGTAAGCTGCGATAATTTGCGCCTTTCGGTCCAACACATCCGATTTCTGCATTTGTGTGTACCGGGTTGCCTTTCCTCTTTTATTGCTGCTCGCTTCTCCAGTCTCGTCAGTTTTTAGGCTCATCTCGGGGGAGGTTTGTAGTATCTCTATCAGTTATAGTTCGCTGATCCTGTCCCAAGCAGTCTACTAGCAACTATGTCCCTATAATCGAATCACCACCATGCAACATACAAATAAACAGGACAAATCTGAAGCAAGTGCAAAGCGTCAAATACTTGAACACAATAATAACATCAGATGGAAGATGCATCACAGAAATAAAAAGTAGAATAGCTCAGGCCGAAAATTAACATTTCATAAACTGAAAAACTTCTTGTGTAACAAGTCTATGTTAATAAAAGTGAGAAAGAGGGCATTTGTGCTATATAGAGCCAATTCTGATCTGTGGAAGCGAATTGTGGACAGTAGACATAAAAAATGAAAAGGCGATTAGAAGCCAAAGAGATGGGATTTCTCAGAAGAATGTTGATAGTTGCCTGGACAGCTAAAAAGACCAACGAGGAAATTCTCAAAGAGGCCAACACAAAAAGGAGCTCCTAAAAACATAAACAAACAGTCAATATTTTTCGGACACATGAAAAGAGTAGAGTTGGAGTACATGGTTACAAAATACAGAGAAAGAGATATCTTGGACGACAAAGAGAGAAGATACTAGATAGCTTCGTGTCATGGCATGGAAAACAGTCAAAAACAGCGTTGATACGATGTGCTGTGAATAGAAGGTTGTGGAATGAAACCACCTACGCCAACCGGTATGGCACATAATGATAGTTTAACTGTTAACAACGATCATGGTTTTTACATCATGCTTGTTATATAGAACCGTTAATCAGTTTTGTATGAGGACTCTCACCACCTTGTACAACCAGGTGTGCTCTTTTTCCTGCGGCATGCGATACAGCTGGGTCGAGATGAAAGAAGCGACCCCAAGTGTCTGCCTTGAGCAGTCAGACCCGAAGTTCATGAAGCGCATGCCCTGGGTTATGGCGAGCATAAGGTAAACGAGGTCAGTTAGGAAAAAAAGCGCGCTCTTCTTAGGTGAAGATAGAAAAATAATTTCAGGCAGGAACAGGAAGTAACCGTTATAATGAATTAGTATCATTATCATACGTCACACCTGTTGACATAAGCGATCATGCTCTTCAACAATTCTGTCCACAGTGCTTCTTATCAATACTGTTGTTGACTGTTTTCATGCCATGCCACCAAGCTATCTAGTATCTTCTCTCTTTGTCTCCCGCGTTCTTTCTTTCCCTCTATTTTGCCAGTTGTAACAAAATATTCAAACTTTCCTCTTTTCATCATGTCAGGAAAATGCCGATTGTTTCTTTCTGGTGTTTTTTTAAGTTCTCTCTTTTTGCATTGGCCTTTTTGAGAATGTCCATATTGGTCTTTCAGCGGTCCTGTGAACTCTCAGCATTCTTCTGAGAAATTCCATCTCTGTAACGATTAACCGTCTTTTCATTTGATTGTCTACTGTCCATGATTCACTTCTATATGCTAGCATAGGCTCTATATAGCACCACTGAGCTTTCTCATTTCTATTGACATGCTGGTCAGAATGTTTTTCATATTCTCAAATGCTACTTTGGCCTGAGCTATTCTGTTTTTTTTTTATTTCTGTGGTGCATCTTCCGTCTGATGCTACTATCGTTGTGTATTGGTACATGTTTTGAAATTAAGTCTTTTTAATATTTTGAGACGCCCATGATAGAGTAAATTATCTGTTAAGACCAGAAGCCCGGCTGGGTCCCTCCAATAACCAGTTGATGAGTTCACTTTCTCACCACATAATCATGGCAGTCGTTGAGGCACCACTGAAAGATTTCGTCAACCTGGGAGTCGTTGAGGCACCACTGACAGATTTTGTCAGCCTGGGAGTCGTTGAGGCACCACTGACAGATTTTGTCAGCCTGGGAGTCGTTGAGGCACCACTGACAGATTTTGTCAGCCTGGGAGTCGTTGAGGCACCACTGACAGATTTTGTCAACCTGTGAGTCGTTGAGGCACCACTGACAGATTTTGTCAACCTGTGAGTCGTTGAGGCACCACTGACAGATTTTGTCAACCTGTGAGTCGTTGAGGCACCACTGACAGATTTTGTCAACCTGTGAGTCGTTGAGGCACCACTGACAGATTTCGTCAACCTGGGAGTCGTTGAGGCAACACTGACAGATTTCGTCAACCTGGGAGTCGTTGAGGCACCACTGACAGATTTTGTCAACCTGTGAGTCGTTGAGGCACCACTGACAGATTTCGTCAACCTGGGAGTCGTTGAGGCAACACTGACAGATTTCGTCAACCTGGGAGTCGTTGAGGCACCATTGACAGATTTCGTCAACCTGTGAGTTGTTGAAGCACCACTGACAGATTTTATCAACCTGGGAGTCGTTGAGGCACCACTGACAGATTTTGTCAACCTGTGAGTTGTTGAAGCACCACTGACAGATTTTATCAACCTGTGAGTCGTTGAGGCACCACTGACAGATTTTATCAACCTGTGAGTCGTTGAGGCAACACTGACAGATTTTGTCAACCTGTGAGTTGTTGAAGCACCACTGACAGATTTTATCAACCTGGGAGTCGTTGAGGCACCACTGACAGATTTTATCAACCTGTGAGTCGTTGAGGCAACACTGACAGATTTTATCAACCTGGGAGTCGTTGAGACACCATTGACAGATTTTGTCAACCTTGGAGTTGTTGAGGCAACACTGACAGATTTTGTCAACCTATGAGTTGTTGAAGCACCACTGTAAAGATTTATCAACCTGGGAGTCGTTGGGGCACCACTGACAGATTTTGTCAACTTGAGAGTCGTTGAGGCATAACTGACAGATTTTGTCAACCTGTGAGTCGTTGAGGCATAACTGACAGATTTTGTCAACCTGAGAGTCGTTGAGGCATAACTGACAGATTTTGTCAACCTGTGAGTCGTTGAGGCATAACTGTCAGATTTTGTTAACCTGGTAGTCGTTGAGGCATAACTGACAGATTTTGTCAGCATTTCTCTATTTATTTCCATCTTCAGTCATTATTTGAGGATCTGCAAAGACTGCCAGCCTATTCTTTGATGTTATAGCCCCATCTTTGTCTTTGCCTACATATGCTTCTCACTCCGCTCACAGTTCCTTGCAGAATGGTCTTTGCTGATCTTCTATCTCATACGATACCCGTCTATTTCTTGACCGCCGTTCACACTTCTTGATATCACCTCCGATTTCTATCAGACTTCTTGTCTAATCACGTGACTGCCCCGCGGAACCCACCCCCTTTCTCTCACGTCTCACCACATCCGCATTTGACTTACAGTCGTCCACACAATGTGAGCTTCTGAGTCAAGTCTCAGCTAAGTCGCATATTAATTTCAATGTATTTTTTAGTTTACTCATTTTCACATATTGTCTATTTTTATCCTCCGATATGTAGCTCATCTCTTCTTCGTTCCATCATTTCATCTCGTATCTCTCTGTTTATTTCTCCTTGATTTACCTGTCTCGCTCATCCTAGATGTAGCAGAGTTTATCTGTATTTCGTTGATCGTTTGTGTTGTTCTCGTTATCTGAGGAAGGCCGCATGTAGGCCGAAACGTCAGTATTTTGTTGTGTTCTTTTTTTTTGTAAAGCTGTTACTATAGCTTGTAGGAGTGTAGGTTACATCCCACGCTGTTACTATAGCTTTTAGGAGTGTAGGTTACATCCCACGCTGTTACTATAGCTTGTAGGAGTGTAGGTTACATCCCACGCTGTTACTATAGCTTGTAGGAGTGTAGGTTACATCCCACGCTGTTACTATAGCTTGTAGGAGTGTAGGTTACATCCCACGCTATATATATATATATAATATATATATATATACGGAAAAAGACAAATCGGCAGACATAAACTACGACATAGAGATATCTGTAAATCATATCTGAATGACTTCTCCATCTGTGAAAATGACTGGAAACATCTGGCAAGTTTTCGCACATCATGGAGAACATGCATAAGGAATGGTATAACATCATTTGTGACTGTGCTAAGGCAAAACGTAGAAGAGAAAAGACTCATGAAAAACGATGGATATATATATATATATATATATATATATATATATATATATATATATATCCATCCTTTATGTATATAAAGCAACAATTATTTTCATATACCTTGTATAGAACATAAGGCGACATTCAGACGACTGTGACTTGGAAGCGAAGGCGCGCCTACCTACCACTAGAGCTGGAAGTTGTCAGCGACCCACAGCTGATGGCTTGCGCCAGGATCGGTGAACCAAAACCATCCAAACCCTGCTCCACCTCTCCGCAGTGCCTCCAGTAACAGACTAACCTGTCTAGTCTGGCAAGCGTGCAGGGATCGAAGAGGGAAGATAACCCGGTACTCAAAAATGTCGTGCTGAAATCGGATGTGTTGGGCCGAAAGGCGCAAATATAACAGTTATACTGCAAATCACAACACAACGCAGACACGTCCACTACGTCCTTGTAAGGGCGGATGATGAAGAGGAATATTCTAGTCTACCACGATACTCTAGAATACTTTAGTCATCGGGCGAACGCAAACAACCAACCAGACGACTTTGGTAATTACATATGCTCTCTTTCTCTCTTTCTCTTTCTATCTCTCTCTCTCTCACGCACAAACAGGTATTCTCAAAGGTATTCGCACACGTATTCACAAAGGTATTCCATTTTTTTTCAATCTGATGCGGCACATTTATAAACAATAAAATTGTATTTATTTACACAACTAAAACACAGTCTAATAGTGTCAAACATTATTTACACAACTAAAACACAGTCTCATAGTGTCAAACATTATTTACACAACTAAAACACAGTCTAATAGTGTCAAACATTATTTACACAACTAAAACACAGTCTAATAGTGTCAAACATTATTTACACAACTAAAACACTGTCTAATAGTGTCAAACATTATTTACACAATTAAAACACTGTCTAATAGTGTCAAACATTATTTACACAACCAAAACACTGTCTAATAGTGTCAAACATTATTTACACAACTAAAACACTGTCTAATAGTGTCAAGCATTATTTACACAACTAAAACACTGTCTAATAATGTCAACCATTATTTACACAACTAAAACACTGTCTAATAGTGTCAAGCATTATTTACACAACTAAAACACTGTCTAATAGTGTCAAGCATTATTTACACAACTAAAACACTGTCTAATAGTGACAAACATTATTTACACAACTAAAACACTGTCTAATAGTGTCAAACATTATTTAAACAACTAAAACACAGTCTAATAGTGTCAAACATTATTTACACAACTAAAACACTGTCTAATAGTGTCAAGCATTATTTACACAACTAAAACACTGTCTAATAGTGTCAAACATTATTTACACAACTAAAACACTGTCTAATAGTGTCAAACATTATTTACACAACTAAAACACAGTCTAATAGTGTCAAACATTATTTACACAACTAAAACACTGTTTAATAGTGTCAAGCATTATTTACACAACTAAAACACTGTCTAATAATGTCAACCATTATTTACACAACTAAAACACTGTCTAATAGTGTCAAGCATTATTTACACAACTAAAACACTGTCTAATAGTGTCAAGCATTATTTACACAACTAAAACACTGTCTAATAGTGTCAAACATTATTTGCACAACTAAAACACTGTCTAATAGTGTCAAACATTATTTACACAACTAAAACACTGTCTAATAGTGTCAAACATTATTTACACAACTAAAACACTGTCTAATAGTGTCAAACATTATTTACACAACTAAAACACTGTCTAATAGAGTCAAACATTATTTACACAACTAAAACACTGTTTAATAGTGTCAAGCATTATTTACACAACTAAAACACTGTCTAATAATGTCAACCATTATTTACACAACTAAAACACTGTCTAATAGTGTCAAGCATTATTTACACAACTAAAACACTGTCTAATAGTGTCAAGCATTATTTACACAACTAAAACACTGTCTAATAGTGTCAAACATTATTTGCACAACTAAAACACTGTCTAATAGTGTCAAACATTATTTACACAACTAAAACACTGTCTAATAGTGTCAAACATTATTTACACAACTAAAACACTGTCTATAGTGTCAAACATTATTTACACAACTAAAACACTGTCTAATAGTGTCAAACATTATTTACACAACTAAAACACTGTCTAATAGTGTCAAGCATTATTTACACAACTAAAACACTGTCTAATAGTGTCAAACATTATTTACACAACTAAAACACTGTCTAATAGTGTCAAACATTATTTACACAACTAAAACACTGTCTAATAGTGTCAAGCATTATTTACACAACTAAAACACTGTCTAATAGTGTCAAGCATTATTTACACAACTAAAACACTGTCTAATAGTGTCAAACATTATTTACACAACTAAAACACTGTCTAATAGTGTCAAACATTATTTACACAACTAAAACACTGTCTAATAGTGTCAAACATTATTTACACAACTAAAACACTGTCTAATAGTGTCAAACATTATTTACACAACTAAAACACTGTCTAATAGTGTCAAACATTATTTACACAACTAAAACACTGTCTAATAGTGTCAAGCATTATTTACACAACTAAAACACTGTCTAATAGTGTCAAACATTATTTACACAACTAAAACACTGTCTAATAGTGTCAAACATTATTTACACGACGTATGCACTATCTATAGTACTAAAACATTATTTACACGACGTATGCACTACCTATGGTACTAAAACATTATTTACACGACGTATGCACTAACTATGGTACTCAAACATTATTTACACGACGTATGCACTATCTATGGTACTAAAACATTATTTACACGACGTATGCACTATTTATGGTACTAAAATATTATTTAAACGACGTATGCACTATCTATGGTACTAAAACATTATTTACACGACGTATGCACTATCTATGGTACTAAAACATTATTTACACGACGTATGCACTATTTATGGTACTAAAATATTATTTAAACGACGTATGCACTATCTATGGTACTAAAACATTATTTACACGACGTATGCACTATCTATGGTACTAAAACATTATTTACACGACGTATGCACTATTTATGGTACTAAAATATTATTTACACGACGTATGCACTAATCCAAAGTGCTCAAACATCATTTACACGACGTATGCACTAATCAAAAGTTCTCAAACATTATTTACACGACGTATGCACTAATCTAAAGTGCTCAAACATTATTTACACGACGGATGCACTAATCCAAAGTGCTCATACATTATTTACACGACGTATGCACTATCTATGGTACTAAAACATTATTTACACGACGTATGCACTATCTATGGTACTAAAACATTATTTACACGACGTATGCACTATCTATGGTACTAAAACATTATTTACACGACGTATGCACTAACTATGGTACTCAAACATTATTTACACGACGTATGCACTATCTATGGTACTCAAACATTATTTACACGACGTATGCACTATCTATGGTACTAAAACATTATTTACACGACGTATGCACTAACTATGGTACTCAAACATTATTTACACGACGTATGCACTATCTATGGTACTAAAACATTATTTACACGACGTATGCACTAACTATGGTACTCAAACATTATTTACACGACGTATGCACTATTTATGGTACCAAAATATTATTTACACGACGTATGCTTTATTTATGGTACCAAAATATTATTTACACGACGTATGCACTAATCCAAAGTGCTCAAACATTATTTACACGACGTATGCACTAATCCAAAGTGCTCAAACATTATTTACACGACGTATGCACTAATCCAAAGTGCTCAAACATTATTTATACGACGTATGCACTAATCCAAAGTGCTCAAACATTATTTACACGACGTATGCACTAATCCAAAGTGCTCAAACATTATTTACACGACGTATGCACTAATCCAAAGTGCTCAAACATTATTTACACGACGTATGCACTAATCCAAAGTGCTCAAACATTATTTACACGACGTATGCACTAATCCAAAGTGCTCAAACATTATTTACACGACGTATGCACTAATCCAAAGTGCTCAAACATTATTTACACGACGTATGCACTAATCCAAAGTGCTCAAACATTATTTACACGACGTATGCACTAATCCAAAGTGCTCAAACATTATTTACACGACGTATGCACTAATCCAAGGTGCTCAAACATTCGCTCTTACACTTTCAAGTACAATTCATCGTTGTCTTGATTGTCGCATCCAATATCATTATCCACAACTTCATAAATCCTCTTTTACAGTCGATACTCACTGCAACCACCACTTCCAACTTCTCATTGTTGTAATATATACTTTATCATTATCAGACTTTCCATTGTTGTAATATATACTTTATCATTATCAGACTTTCCATTGTTGTAATATATACTTTATCAATATCAGACTTTCCATTGTTGTAATATATACTCTATCAATATCAGACTTTCCATTGTTGTAATATATACTCTATCAATATCAGATTTTCCATTGCTGTAATATATACTCTATCAATATCAGACTTTCCATTGCTGTAATATATACTCTATCAATATCAGATTTTCCATTGCTGTAATATATACTCTATCAATATCAGATTTTCCATTGCTGTAATATATACTCTATCAATATCAGACTTTCCATTGCTGTAATATATACTCTATCAATATCAGACTTTCCATTGCTGTAATATATACTCTATCAATATCAGATTTTCCATTGCTGTAATATATACTCTATCAATATCAGATTTTCCATTGCTGTAATATATACTCTATCAATATCAGACTTTCCATTGCTGTAATATATACTCTATCAATATCAGATTTTCCATTGCTGTAATATATACTCTATCAATATCAGATTTTCCATTGCTGTAATATATACTCTATCAATATCAGATTTTCCATTGCTGTAATATATACTCTATCAATATCAGACTTTCCATTGCTGTAATATATACTCTATCAATAAAACAGTCAACAACAGAACTGATACGATGCACTGTAGATAGAAGATTGTGGAGGGACATGATCACCTACGCCAACCGGTATGGCACATGATGATGATGACTCAATTAATATCATCATCATCACTGAGTGCCGTCTCCGCATCGAAGGTTGGCTACCATGGAGCGCCATACCACTCTGTCTCTTGCTTTGATGGTGCAAGTTGTTATAGGCTGACTTGTCCATCTTTTGATGTTACTCATCCATGTTAATCTTGGTCTGCCTCTGCCTCTTTTACCTTGTATTTCCCTTCCAATATTACTTTTATTAGGCTGTTGTGTCTTTTAACATGCCCCAAAAATTTCATTTCTCTTGTTCTAATTGTGTTTAGTAGTTCTCTTTTCATTTTTAGTTGTTTTAAAACTTCATCGTTTGTTTTCTTTTCTTTCTATAGAATTCAACATATTCTTCTATAAATCCACATTTCAAAGGCTTCAATTTTCTGTTCTTTTTCTGGTCTAATGTCCATGTTTCTGCACCATACAAGAATATTGAGAAAATGCAACATTTTGCTATTCTTAGTTTTAGCCCTGGTGTTATTTGTTTTGATGTTAGTATATTTTTCATGGCATTAAAATTACTTTTTGCCATACCTATTCTTTTGTTTATTTCAGTTGTACATTTTCCATCACTGGTTATAGTATGTCCCAGGTAGTTGTAACTCTGGACTGTCTCCAGATGTATTCCTTCAACTTTGATATTTAATTGTAGGTCTTGAGAATTTTCTTTGTTTATGATCATAGTTTTAGTCTTTTTAATATTCATATCTAGTCCATATTTTTTGCTTGTCATGTTTATTACATTTAGTAATTGTTGTAGATTTTTTATTATTTTCTGCTAGTAGAACAGCATATCTTAGGTTATTGATTATCTTTCCATTAATGTTTAGGCCTGGGATCTCTACGATGTTTTTAAAAGATTTGCTCAATGTATAGATTGAACAAGCTTGGTGATAGTATCAATATGAGACTTTCTATTTAAGTAATATATCATCATCATGTGCCATACCGGTTGGCGTAGGCGATCATGTCCTTCCACAATCTTCTATCCACAGTGCATCGTATCAGTTCTGTTGTTGACTGTTTTCCATGCCATGACACTAAGCTATCCAGTATTTTCTCTCTTTGTCGTTCGCGATCTCTCTTTCCTTTTATTTTGCCAGTTGTAATCAAGTATTCCAAGTTTCCTCTTCTCATGATGTGCCCGAAAAATGTTGATTGTTTCTTTGTGATGTTTTTTTTTAGGAGCTGCCTTTTTGTGTTGGCCTCTTTGAGAACTTCCTCATTGGTCCTTTTAGCTGTCCAGGGAACTTTCAACATTCTTCTGAGAAATCCCATCTCTGTGGCCTCTAATCGTCTTTTCATTTGTTTGTCTACTGTCCATGATTCGCTTCCATATGTCAGAATTGGTTCTAAATAGCACTGATGAACTCAGTTTCTCATTTCCATTGACATAGATTTGTTGTATAAGATATTTTTCATTTTCTGAAATGCTATTTTGGCCTGAGCTATTCTGCTTTTTATTTCCGTTGTGCATCTTCCATCTGATGTTATTATTGTGCCCAAGTATTTGACGCGTTGCACTTTCAAATTTGTCCTGTTTATTTTTATGCTGCATGCTGGTGATGATTGTATGTAACATATACTCTATAATTACCAGACTTTTCATTTACGTGACATATTCATTATTTGCAATTTCGCAACTTATCATTTACACGATTTATCCGTAAATAATATCTTCCTTTACACAACCTATCCTCATGTCTCCATCCTTCTTCAGCCTACCCTGCAGGATTTGAACGTCAATACACCTGCCAGCCACGTAAACAAGCAATGCACTCCCCTCTCATGCTAATTATCTCTACACCACATCCTGTGCCTGCATGTTCCGCTAATGAAGCGCTCAGACCCCGCACATACGTCAACACGCAGGCCTAACTTCATCAGTTACCTTAATGCCTGTCTAAGATTGTTCCTCAAGTGTCGTTTAAGGAGCGTATTGCCAGTTCACGTCGATAAAATATATCAATCCCAGTTATGTTTTATGATTTTAGTTCTCTTGTGCACATTTTTGGTTTTTCGTTCTCGTGCTCGTATTTTATGTTTTAGATATCTATTGCCTGTTTTATGGTTTTAGATCTCTTTTGACTGTTTTATGGTTTTAGTTCTCTTGTGTCTGTTTTATGGTTTTAGTTCTCTTGTGTCTGTTTTATGGTTTTAGTTCTCTTCTGTCTGTTTAATGGTTTTAGTTCTCTTGTGCCTGTTTTATGGTTTTAGTTCTCTTGTGTCTGTTTTATGGTTTTAGTTCTCTTGTGACTGATTTATGGTTTTAGTTCTCTTGTGTCTGTTTTTTGGTTTTAGTTCTCTTGTGCCTGTTTTTTGGTTTTAGTTCTCTTGTGCCTGTTTTATGGTTTTAGTTCTCTTGTGCCTGTTTTATGGTTTTAGTTCTCTTGTGCCTGTTTTATGGTTTTAATTCTCTTGTGCCTGTTTTTTGGTTTTAGTTCTCTTGTGCCTGTTTTATGGTTTTAGTTCTCTTGTCCCTGTTTTTTGGTTTTAGTTCTCTTGTGCTTGTTTTATGGTTTTAGTTCTTTAGTTCCTGTTCTGTGGTTTTTGTTCTTTAGTGTCTGTTTTAAGGTTTTAGTTCTCTTGTACCTGTTTTATGGTTTTAGTTCTGTTGTGCCCGTATTGTGATTTTAATTTTTTTAGCGTCCCTTTCATGGTTTTAGTTCTTTAGTGACTGTCTTATGGTTTTAGTTCTTTAGTGACTGTCTTATTGTTTTAGTTCTTTAGTGACTGTCTTACGGTTTTAGTTATTTAGTGACTGTCTTATGGTTTTAGTTCTTTAGTGACTGTCTTATGGTTTTAGTTATTTAGTGACTGTCTTATGGTTTTAGTTATTTAGTGACTGTCTTATGGTTTTAGTTCTTTAGTGACTATCTTATGGTTTTAGTTCTTTAGTGACTGTCTTATGGTTTTAGTTCTTTAGGGACTGTCTTATGGTTTTAGTTATTTAGTGACTGTCTTATGGTTTTAGTTCTTTAGTGACTATCTTATGGTTTTAGTTCTTTAGTGACTGTCTTATGGTTTTAGTTCTTTAGTGACTATCTTATGGTTTTAGTTCTTTAGTGACTGTCTTATGGTTTTAGTTCTTTAGTGACTGTCTTATGGTTTTAGTTGTTTAGTGACTGTCTTATGGTTTTAGTTCTTTAGTGGCTGTTTTATGGTTTAGTTCTTTAGTGGCTGTTTTATGGTTTAGTTCTTTAGTGACTGTCTTATGGTTTTAGTTCTTTAGTGACTGTCTTATGGTTTTAGTTCTTTAGTGACTGTCTTATGGTTTTAGTTTTTTAGTGACTATCTTATGGTTTTAGTTCTTTAGTGACTGTCTTATGGTTTTAGTTCTTTAGTGACTGTCTTATGGTTTTAGTTCTTTAGTGGCTGTTTTATGGTTTAGTTCTTTAGTGGCTGTTTTATGGTTTAGTTCTTTAGTGACTGTCTTATGGTTTTAGTTCTTTAGTGACTGTCTTATGGTTTTAGTTCTTTAGTGGCTGATTTATGGTTTAGTCTTTAGTGGCTGATTTATGGTTTAGTCTTTAGTGGCTGTTTTATGGTTTAGTTCTTTAGTGACTGTCTTATGGTTTTAGTTCTTTAGTGACTGTCTTATGGTTTTAGTTCTTTAGTGACTGTCTTATGGTTTTAGTTCTTTAGTGGCTGTTTTATGATTTAGTTCTTTAGTGGCTGATTTATGGTTGTAGTTCTTTAGTGACGGTCTTATGGTTTAGTTCTTTAGTGGCTAATTTATGGTTGTAGTTCTTTAGTGACTGTCTTATGGTTTAGTTCTTTAGTGGCTGATTTATGGTTGTAGTTCTTTAGTGACTGTCTTATGGTTTAGTTCTTTAGTGGCTGATTTATGGTTGTAGTTCTTTAGTGACGGTCTTATGGTTTAGTTCTTTAGTGGCTGTTTTATGGTTTAGTTCTTTAGTGACTCTTATGGTTTTAGTTCTCTTGTGCCTGTCTTATGGTTTTAGTTATTTAGTGACTGTCTTATGGTTTTAGTTCTTTAGTGACTGTCTTATGGTTTTAGTTATTTAGTGACTGTCTTATGGTTTTAGTTCTTTAGTGACTGTCTTATGGTTTTAGTTCTTTAGTGACTGTCTTATGGTTTTAGGTCTTTAGTGACTATCTTATGGTTTTAGTTCTTTAGTGACTGTCTTATGGTTTTAGTTCTTTAGTGACTGTTTTATGGTTTTAGTTCTTTAGTGACTGTCATATGGTTTTAGTTCTTTAGTGGCTGATTTATGGTTGTAGTTCTTTAGTGACGGTCTTATGGTTTAGTTCTTTAGTGGCTGATTTATGGTTGTAGTTCTTTAGTGACGGTCTTATGGTTTAGTTCTTTAGCGGCTGATTTATGGTTGTAGTTCTTTAGTGACGGTCTTATGGTTTAGTTCTTTAGTGGCTAATTTATGGTTGTCGTTCTTTAGTGACTGTCTTATGGTTTAGTTCTTTAGTGGCTGATTTATGGTTGTAGTTCTTTAGTGACTGTCTTATGGTTTAGTCTTTAGTGGCTGTTTTATGGTTTAGTTCTTTAGTGACTGTCTTATGGTTTTAGTTCTTTAGTGACTGTCTTATGGTTTTAGTTATTTAGTGACTGTCTTATGGTTTTAGTTCTTTAGTGACTGTCTTATGGTTTTAGTTATTTAGTGACTGTCTTATGGTTTTAGTTCTTTAGTGACTGTCTTATGGTTTTAGTTCTTTAGTGACTGTCTTATAGTTTTAGGTCTTTAGTGACTATCTTATGGTTTTAGTTCTTTAGTGACTGTCTTATGGTTTTAGTTCTTTAGTGACTGTCATATGGTTTTAGTTCTTTAGTGGCTGTTTTATGGTTTAGTTCTTTAGTGGCTGTTTTATGGTTTAGTTCTTTAGTGACTGTCTTATGGTTTTAGTTCTTTAGTGACTGTCTTATGGTTTTAGTTCATTAGTGGCTGATTTATGGTTTAGTTCTTTAGTGGCTGATTTATGGTTTAGTTCTTTAGTGGCTGTTTTATGGTTTAGTTCTTTAGTGACTGTCTTATGGTTTTAGTTCTTTAGTGACTGTCTTATGGTTTTAGTTCTTTAGTGACTGTCTTATGGTTTTAATTCTTTAGTGGCTGTTTTATGGTTTAGTTCTTTAGTGGCTGATTTATGGTTGTAGTTCTTTAGTGACGGTCTTATGGTTTAGTTCTTTAGTGGCTGATTTATGGTTGTAGTTCTTTAGTGACGGTCTTATGGTTTAGTTCTTTAGTGGCTGATTTATGGTTGTAGTTCTTTAGTGACGGTCTTATGGTTTAGTTTTTTAGTGGCTGATTTATGGTTGTAGTTCTTTAGTGACGGTCTTATGGTTTAGTTCTTTAGTGGCTGATTTATGGTTGTAGTTCTTTAGTGGCTGTTTTATGGTTTAGTTCTTTAGTGGCTGATTTATGGTTGTAGTTCTTTAGTGACTGTCTTATGGTTTTAGTTCTTTAGTGACTATCTTATGGTTTTAGTTCTTTAGTGACTGTCTTATGGTTTTAGTTCTTTAGTGACTGTCTTATGGTTTTAGTTCTTTAGTGACTGTCTTATGGTTTTAGTTCTTTAGTGGCTGTTTTATGGTTTAGTTCTTTAGTGGCTGTTTTATGGTTTAGTTCTTTAGTGACTGTCTTATGGTTTTAGTTCTTTAGTGACTGTCTTATGGTTTTAGTTCTTTAGTGACTGTCTTATGGTTTTAGTTTTTTAGTGACTATCTTATGGTTTTAGTTCTTTAGTGACTGTCTTATGGTTTTAGTTCTTTAGTGACTGTCTTATGGTTTTAGTTCTTTAGTGGCTGTTTTATGGTTTAGTTCTTTAGTGGCTGTTTTATGGTTTAGTTCTTTAGTGACTGTCTTATGGTTTTAGTTCTTTAGTGACTGTCTTATGGTTTTAGTTCTTTAGTGGCTGATTTATGGTTTAGTTCTTTAGTGGCTGATTTATGGTTTAGTCTTTAGTGGCTGTTTTATGGTTTAGTTCTTTAGTGACTGTCTTATGGTTTTAGTTCTTTAGTGACTGTCTTATGGTTTTAGTTCTTTAGTGACTGTCTTATGGTTTTAGTTCTTTAGTGGCTGTTTTATGATTTAGTTCTTTAGTGGCTGATTTATGGTTGTAGTTCTTTAGTGACGGTCTTATGGTTTAGTTCTTTAGTGGCTAATTTATGGTTGTAGTTCTTTAGTGACTGTCTTATGGTTTAGTTCTTTAGTGGCTGATTTATGGTTGTAGTTCTTTAGTGACTGTCTTATGGTTTAGTTCTTTAGTGGCTGATTTATGGTTGTAGTTCTTTAGTGACGGTCTTATGGTTTAGTTCTTTAGTGGCTGTTTTATGGTTTAGTTCTTTAGTGACTCTTATGGTTTTAGTTCTCTTGTGCCTGTCTTATGGTTTTAGTTATTTAGTGACTGTCTTATGGTTTTAGTTCTTTAGTGACTGTCTTATGGTTTTAGTTATTTAGTGACTGTCTTATGGTTTTAGTTCTTTAGTGACTGTCTTATGGTTTTAGTTCTTTAGTGACTGTCTTATGGTTTTAGGTCTTTAGTGACTATCTTATGGTTTTAGTTCTTTAGTGACTGTCTTATGGTTTTAGTTCTTTAGTGACTGTTTTATGGTTTTAGTTCTTTAGTGACTGTCATATGGTTTTAGTTCTTTAGTGGCTGATTTATGGTTGTAGTTCTTTAGTGACGGTCTTATGGTTTAGTTCTTTAGTGGCTGATTTATGGTTGTAGTTCTTTAGTGACGGTCTTATGGTTTAGTTCTTTAGCGGCTGATTTATGGTTGTAGTTCTTTAGTGACGGTCTTATGGTTTAGTTCTTTAGTGGCTAATTTATGGTTGTCGTTCTTTAGTGACTGTCTTATGGTTTAGTTCTTTAGTGGCTGATTTATGGTTGTAGTTCTTTAGTGACTGTCTTATGGTTTTAGTTCTTTAGTGGCTGTTTTATGGTTTAGTTCTTTAGTGACGGTCTTATGGTTTAGTTCTTTAGTGGCTGTTTTATGGTTTACTTCTTAGTGACTGTCTTATGGTTTTAGTTCTTTAGTGACTGTCTTATGGTTTTAGTTAATTAGTGACTGTCTTATGGTTTTAGTTCTTTAGTGACTGTCTTATGGTTTTAGTTATTTAGTGACTGTCTTATGGTTTTAGTTCTTTAGTGACTGTCTTATGGTTTTAGTTCTTTAGTGACTGTCTTATAGTTTTAGGTCTTTAGTGACTATCTTATGGTTTTAGTTCTTTAGTGACTGTCTTATGGTTTTAGTTCTTTAGTGACTGTCATATGGTTTTAGTTCTTTAGTGGCTGTTTTATGGTTTAGTTCTTTAGTGGCTGTTTTATGGTTTAGTTCTTTAGTGACTGTCTTATGGTTTAGTTCTTTAGTGACTGTCTTATGGTTTTAGTTCATTAGTGGCTGATTTATGGTTTAGTTCTTTAGTGGCTGATTTATGGTTTAGTTCTTTAGTGGCTGTTTATGGTTTAGTTCTTTAGTGACTGTCTTATGGTTTTAGTTCTTTAGTGACTGTCTTATGGTTTTAGTTCTTTAGTGACTGTCTTATGGTTTTAATTCTTTAGTGGCTGTTTTATGGTTTAGTTCTTTAGTGGCTGATTTATGGTTGTAGTTCTTTAGTGACGGTCTTATGGTTTAGTTCTTTAGTGGCTGATTTATGGTTGTAGTTCTTTAGTGACGGTCTTATGGTTTAGTTCTTTAGTGGCTGATTTATGGTTGTAGTTCTTTAGTGACGGTCTTATGGTTTAGTTCTTTAGTGGCTGATTTATGGTTGTAGTTCTTTAGTGACGGTCTTATGGTTTAGTTCTTTAGTGGCTGATTTATGGTTGTAGTTCTTTAGTGGCTGTTTTATGGTTTAGTTCTTTAGTGGCTGATTTATGGTTGTAGTTCTTTAGTGACTGTCTTATGGTTTTAGTTCTTTAGTGACTGTCTTATGGTTTTAGTTCTTTAGTGACTGTCTTATGGTTTTAATTCTTTAGTGGCTGTTTTATGGTTTAGTTCTTTAGTGGCTGATTTATGGTTGTAGTTCTTTAGTGACGGTCTTATGGTTTAGTTCTTTAGTGGCTGATTTATGGTTGTAGTTCTTTAGTGACGGTCTTATGGTTTAGTTCTTTAGTGGCTGATTTATGGTTGTAGTTCTTTAGTGACGGTCTTATGGTTTAGTTCTTTAGTGGCTGATTTATGGTTGTAGTTTTCAGCAGCTGTTTTTTTTTGCTCCACTTCTTTCTTCCTGTTGTATGGTTTTAGTTCTTTAGTGCCTATTTTACGGTTTTAGTTCTGTTGTGCCTGTTTTATGATTTTAATTTTCTAGCGCCTCTTTCAAAGTTTTAGTTCTTTAGCTGCTGTTATTTTTTTTTTTGCTTCACTTATTTTTCCTGTTGTATAGTTTTAGTTCTTCAGTTCCTATTTTACGGTTTCAGTTGTTTGTTTAGTGGTTATTTCATGGTTTTATTTATTTTGTTACTTAATGCTTCTTTTACGATTTTATTTCTTTAGTTCCTGTTTTATCATCATCATGTGCCATACCGGTTGACGTAGGCGATCATGTCCTTCCACGATCTTCTATCTTTGGTGCATCGTATCAGTTCTGTTTTTGATTGTTTGTCATGCCATGACACCAAGCTATCCAGTATTTTCTCTCTTTGTCGTCAGCGATCTCTTTTTCCTTTTATTTTGCCTGTTGTAACCAAATATTCCAACTTTGTCTGCACAAGATGACTCCAAAAAATGTTAATTGTTTCTTTCTGATGTTTTCAGGAGTTCCCTTTTTTGTGTTGGCCTCTTTGAGAATTTCTTCAATGGTTTTTTTTAGCTGTCCAGGGAACTTTCAACATTCTTCTGAGAAATGCCATCTTTGTGGCCTCTAACCGTCTTTTCAACTGTTTGTCTACTGTCCATGATTCGCTTCTATAAGTCAGAATTGGTTCTGGATAGCACCGATGAACTCTCTTTCTCACTTCTATTGACATAGATTTGTTGCATAAGATATTTTTCGTTTTCTGAAATGCTATTTTGGCTTGAGCTATTCTGCTTTTTATTTCTGTGGTGCATCTTCCATCTGATGTTATTATTGTGCCCAATTATTTTACACGTTGCACTTGATTCAGATTTGTCCTGTTTATTTTTATGCTGCAGATGGTGACGATTGTTTCTTTGATATGACCATTACTCCTGTTTTCTTACTATTCAGACTGAGACCTTTCTTGTTGCTTTCTTTTACTATTATGTCTATCATTTCTTGTAGTTCATTCTCTGTCTCTGTCATTAAGACTGTGTCATCCGCATATCGCGAGGGACCCGCGATAGCACAGTGGTTAGTGAACTGGACTACAAAGGACAAGTGGTAGGGTTCGATCCCAACCGACTGCTTCCGGGTTCACCAACCTTTAATGGGTACCAGATTTTTTTTTTTATAGTAAAGCGGCACGGGCGTAATATCGACCACATTACCACAAAAATCATGTGCTGAAGGTCTGTGAAATTTATGGTCACTAACACCATATTCGGCCACAGAACACTTGCATGACTCCTTGTTTTATATATTGCAACTGTCCTGTTTGGTTGCTAATTTATAGCCTGTTTTATAGTTTTATGTTTTTGGCGAAGAGTAAGTTTCCAGATACCAGACGACATGCTCAAATCAATATTCATAGCCCTACCAAAGAAATCGGGCGCGATTGAATGCGATGATCATCGCACAATAAGCCTTATGAGTCATATGACTAAGAAATTACTAGGAATCATCATGCGAAGAGTGCGAAACAAAATCAGTCCTGAAATTAGCGATGAACAGTGTGGTTTTGTTAGAGATAAAGGAACAAGCAATGCCATTTATATCATAAGATCTTTAGTAGAAAGAGCCATAGAGGTGAAAACAGATCTATACCTATGTTTCATAGATTACTCCAAGGCATTTGACAAAGTAAAGCACCAAGAAATAATCAACATTTTAGAAAGCATAAACATAGACAGCAAAGATCTAAGAATAATAAAGAACATGTACTGGCAACAAACAGCGGCCATAAGAACTGGAAACCAATTGGGAATGTTTCAACAAATAAAACAGGGTGTTAGACAAGGTTGTGTGCTGTCACCAGATTTGTTTAATTATTATAGTGAGATTATTTTAAGATCCATAAGGGGCTAGCCTGGAATAACAATTGAAGGTCATACTATAAATAATCTAAGGTATGCTGATGATACAGTATTAATCGCTAAGAGTGAAAATGAGTTACAAGAAATGTTGGACATTGTAGTGAAGGAAAGCAAAAATAAAGGACTCAGCCTTAATAGCAAAAAAACAGAGGTAATGGTAACAACAAAGAAAAAGTCATCACCTCAGTGCAAAATAAAGACAAGCGGAACAATATTAAAACAGGTAAATGAATTTAAATATTTGGGAACTTTGTTAACCTCAGACGGAAGATGTACAAAAGAGGTGAGATGTAGAATGGCTCAGGCAAAAGCAGCTTTCCAAAAAATGAGGAAAATACTATGCAATCCATTTTTGACAATAGAAACAAGAAAAAGAGTTCTTAAATATTACGTAGAGCCAGTCTTAACATACGGCTGCGAATCATGGACAATAGAACAACAGACAATAAAATCACTGGAGTCTGTAGAAATGTGGTTTTACAGAAGAATGTTGAGAATACCATGGACAGCTAAGAAAGGTAATGAAGAGGTTCTGAGAAAGGTCAAAGCAAAAAGAGAGCTAATTTCCAATGTTAGGAAGAGACAATCATCATTTTTTGGCCATGTAATGAGAAGAGAACAACTTGAATATATTGTAACAACTGGGAAAATTGAGGGACGAAGAGATAGAGAGAAGCAAAGAGAAAAAATAACAGACAGCTTAAGAGAATGGCTTGGCAGAAGGTCAACAACAGAAATGATAAATAGCTGCCGAGATCGAATCTTGTGGAGAGACATGATCACCTACGCCACCAGGCCCGGTACTTGATGATGATGATGAAGTTTCCAGATTTCGCCATGACACAGAAACAACGGAAGTCAAACACCAAGAAAGACGGTAAGCGGATATGACGACACAATATGGTGGGAATTCTACTCAGAATTGCCATTGCAGAACCTACTTTTAGAAGTATTACAAAAAGTGGCTTCTTGTTTTCCGCATGACTTGAGAATTGTTTCCAATTTTGTGTCTTTTGGTTGATAAAAGCAGATTTCCAAGTAGTAGACTTTTCTTGTAATTTGTTGTGCGTATCTCTGTTTTATGCTTTCAAAAGATAATAATTGAAACACATTACTATGTTCTGTTTTGTTTAATTGGGTGAACGGAGAGAAGAGTGTATATGACATGCGTTCTGTTTTGTGATAAAACAAAAGAGTGGTATATGTTATGTGTTCTGTTGGGTGAGAAGAGAGAATTGTGGTATATGTTATGTGTTCTGTTGGGTGAGAAGAGAGAATTGTGGTATATGTTATGTGTTCTGTTGGGTGAGAAGAGAGAATTGTGGTATATGTTATGTGTTCTGTTGGGTGAGAAGAGATAAGAATGGTATATGGCATATGTTATATTGGGTGAGAAGAGATAAGAGTGGTATATGTTATGTGTTCTGTTGGGTGAGAAGAGATAAGAATGGTATAAGGCATATGCTATATTGGTTGAGAAGAGAGAGATGTGGTATATGACATATGTTATATTGGGTGAGAAGAGATAAGAGTGGTATAAGGCATATGTTCCATTGGGTGAGAAGAGTGGTATATGGCATATGTTCTTCTGGGTGAGAAGAGTGGTATATGGCATATGTTTTTCTGGGTGAGAAGAGTGGTATATGGCATATGTTCTTTTTTGGTGAGAAGAGTTGTATATGGCAAATGTTCTTCTGGGTGAGAAGAGTGGTATATGGCATATGTTCTTTTGGGTGAGAAGAGTGGTATATGGCATATGTTCTTCTGGGTGAGAAGAGTGGTATATGGCATATGTTCTTCTGGGTGAGAAGAGTGGTATATGGCATATGTTTTTCTGGGTGAGAAGAGTGGTATATGGCATATGTTCTTTTTTGGTGAGAAGAGTTGTATATGGCAATGTTCTTCTGGGTGAGAAGAGTGGTATATGGCATATGTTCTTTTGGGTGAGAAGAGTGATATATGGCATATGTTCTTCTGGGTGAGAAGAGTGGTATATGGCATATGGTCTTTTGGGTGAGAAGAGTGGTATATGGCATATATTCTTTTGCTTGAGAAGAGAGAAGATGAGTGGTATATGGCATATGTTCTTTTGCTTGAGAAGAGAGAAGATGAGTGGTATATGGCATATGTTCTTTTGGGTGAGAAGAGTGGTATATGGCATATGTTCCTTTGGGTGAGAAGAGTGGTATATGGCATATGTTCCTTTGGGTGAGAAGAGTGGTATATGGCATATGTTCATCTGGGTGAGAAGAGTGGTATATAGCATATGTTCTTTTGGGTGAGAAGAGTGGTATATAGCATATGTTCTTTTGGGTGAGAAAAATGGTATATGTTATATATTCTTCTGGATGAGAAGAGTGGTATATGACATATGTTCTTTTGGGTGAGAAGAGTGATATATGGCATATGTTCTTTTGGGTAAGAAGAGTTGTAAATGGCATATGTTCTTTTGGGTGAGAAGAATGGTATATGGCATATGTTCTTTTGCATGAAAAGAGATAAGAGGAGTGGTATATAGCATATGTTCTTTTGGGTGAGAAGAGTGGTATATGTCATATGTTCTTTTGCATGAGAAGAGAGAATAGGAGTGGTATATGGCATATGTTCTTTTGAGTGAGAAGAGTGGTATATAACATATGTTCTTTTGTGTGAGAAGACTGGTATATGGCATATGTTCGTTTGCATGAGAAAAGAGAAGAAGATTGGTATATGGCATATGTTCCTTTGGGTGAGAAGAATAGTATATGGCATATGTTTTTTGCATTAGAAGAGAGAAGAGGAGTGGTATATAGCATATGTTCTTTTGGGTGAAAAGAGTGGTACATGACATATGTTCTTTTGCATGAGAAGAGAGAAGAGTGGTATATAGCATATGTTCTTTTGGGTGAGAAGAGTGGTATATGGCATATGTTCTTCTGGGTAGAAGAGTGGTATATGGCATATGTTCTTCTGGGTGAGAAGAGTGGTAAATGGTATATATTCTTTTGCTTGAGAAGAAATAAGATGAGTGGTATATGGCATATGTTCTTTTGCGTGAGAAGAGTGGTATATGGGATATGTTCTTTTGCATGAGAAGAGAGAAGAGGAGTGGTATATGGCATATATTCCTTTTGGTGAGAAGAGTGGTGTATGGCATATGTTCTTTTTCGGTGAGAAAAGTGGTATATGGCCTATGTTCTTTTGCATGAGAAGAGAGAAGAGGAGTGGTATATAGCATATGTTCCTTTGGGTGAGAAGAGTGGTATATGGCATACTTTGTGTTGGGTGAGAAGAGTGGTATATGGCATATGTTCTTTTGGGTGAGAAAAATGGTATATGTTATATATTCTTCTGGATGAGAAGAGTGGTATTGGCATATGTTCTTTTGGGTGAGAAGAGTCATATATGGCATATGTTCTTTTGGGTAAGAAGAGTTGTAAATGGAATATGTTCTTTTGGGTTAGAAGAATGGTATATGGCATATGTTCTTTTGCATGAGAAGAGAGAAGAGGAGTGGTATATAGCATATGTTCTTTTGGGTGAGAAGAGTGGTATATGGCATATGTTCTTTGGCATGAGAAGAGAGAATAGGAGTGGTATATGGCATATGTTCTTTTGGGTGAGAAGAGTGGTATATAGCATATGTTCTTTTGGGTGAGAAGACAGGTATATGGCATATGTTCGTTTGCGTGAGAAAAGAGAAGAAGAGTGGTATATGGCATATGTTCCTTTAGGTGAGAAGAATAGTATATGACTCATGTTTTTTTGCGTTAGAAGAGAGAAGAGGAGTGGTATATGGCATGTGTTCTTTTGGGTGAGAAGAGTGGCATGTGGCATATGTTATTTTCGGTGAGAAAAGTGGTGTATGGCATATGTTCTTTTCGATGAGAAAAGTGGTATATGACATATGTTCTTTTGCTTGAGAAGAGAGAAGAGTGGTATATAGCATGTTCTTTTGTGTAGGAAGAGTGGTACATGACATATGTTCTTTGGGTAAGAAGAGTGGTATATGGCATATGTTCTTTTGCATGAGAAGAGAGAAGAGTGGTATATAGCATATGTTCTTTTGGGTGAGAAGAGTGGTATATGGCATATGTTTTTTTCATGAGAAGAGAGAAGAGTGGTATATGGCATGTGTTCTTTTGCATGAGAAGAGAGAAGAGTGGTATATGGCATATGTTCTTTTGGGTGAGAAGAGAGAAGAGTGGTATATAGCATGTTTTCTTTTGGGTGAGAAGAGTGGTATATGGCATATGTTCTTTTGCATGATAAGAGAGAATAGTGGTATATGGCCTATGTTCTTTTGCATGAGAAGAGAGAAGAGTGGTATATGGCATATGTTCTGTTGGGTGACAAGAGAGAAGAGTGGTATATGGCATATGTTCTGTTGGGTGACAAGAGAGAAGAGTGGTATATGACATATGTTCTTTTGCATAAGAAGAGAGAACAGTGGTATATGGCATATGTTCTACGTCTTGAAAACTAGAACTAATGGGAGAAAACTGTTGCTAATTCTTGTTTATCTATCATCTCCGATATACCCAGAAACAAGTCTAGCTCTTGTAGTCACCAAGTGTGTGTTAGCCAACAAGTCGTTCCTTCCTGCGTCGCCTCCTTGCATAGCCGTACCGTTGTTTTATTTAGTCCTGCTCAACCTTGAACTTTGCTCGACGGCCGCTGAACTGAAACTTAGCCGAGCCGACAATTGCTTATCTCACGCTGACGTTAATGAGTTTTCCTTCATGTACAATTGTGTTTGTTATTTGCTGACGACGCTGCACTTGTCACGCAAAGTCAGGAAGAACTCCAGAGCAGGGTACATCGCTTTTCGCATGCCTGCCGAGACTTCGGTCTAACAATAAGTTTGTAGAAAACTAACATACTCGGTCAGGACACCGAAGCAACACCTGAGATCTCTATCCATAACTATAAACTCGATGTCGTGCGGCAGTATAACTACATGGGGTCCATCATCAGCGACAGACTATCTTTAGATACAGAAATTGACATTCGTATTGGTAAAGCCGCTACCACCTTTGCCCGTCTTTCTAGGCGTGTCTGGCAAAACAACAACCTGACAATTAAAACAAAAGCTGCAGTGAGAGAATAATTGTTTGAAAAGTGAGAGAATAATTGTTTGAAAAGTGAGGGGAGAACCTCGTTTGCTCATGCTAGTTAAGAAATGGAAAGGATGGGTTTAGTCGTGAATATTTGAGGGTATAAGAAGAGACTATACTGCAAACGCTCTCAACAAATTCTTCATCAGCACATCGGCAGTTAAGCTAATGAACGCCATCACTCAGTGTCGAGAACTGAACACATGCCTTTCCTGACATAATCGAGTGCATTCCGAGCTAGGCCAACAAAAGCACATCAAGGATGTTTTGAAAGTAAGAGAATTAACGTTAATTCACATAAAGAAGTATTATCCAGACATCTATTATCCTGAGCAATATATATACATGTATATATAAATATATATATATCTTTTTTTTATTTGTTTCATAGAACCCAAATCATCTGGTCAGTAATGGCTGGCGTTTTCTGATGCCCACTATCAGGAGGCAGGGTCTTGACAAGTGGTTAATTAAATCTGACGCATAGAGTCAGCTATGAGTCGCCATCCGTATTCCGACTTTGGTTGACTCTTGTCCAAAATATCTCTTTAGTTTCTCTCTGGCTTAGTTTCTCTTCAGCTGTTTCTTCTCCATGGCTTGGTTTCTCTCTACATTGATTTCTTTCTAGCTTAGTTTCTCTCTACCTTCACTTCTCCCTAACTTAGTTTCTCTTTACCTTTATTTCTCCCTAACTTAGTTTCTCTCTACCTTTATTTCTCGCTATCTTAGTTTCTCACTACCTTATGTTCTCTCTACCTTATGGTCTCTCTACCTTATGTTCTATCTACCTTATGTTCTCTCTACCTTATGTTCTCTTCACCTTAGTTTGTGTGTAGCCTTGTTTCTCGTTACCTTAGATTTTCTCCACACTTGTTTCTCTACAGCTTACTTTTTCTCTAGCTTTTTTCTCTTGTAAGCAGATCGAGTATCCTGTGAACTACTTACACCTACACCCCAGCAGCCAAGAAATAATTGAGAAAACATGGCCTTCAAAATTCTTTCAACATTTTTAAGCCAAATACAAATATTCATAACATGCAGTTTATTTGTTTTTTATTTGTACTTAACATACACGGTTGGTTAAATATGCTTTTCTCAAAATGCGGAAAAAACTTTTGGTTAAAATATCAATCAGGCAATATAGATTTCCCAGCCTGCAGTGCGAGTGTATGGAGGCTGTTACTTTATCTGGATCCTTCCAGCGCCGTTTGACGTCACATGAGGCTACTAGTGGTTTTCGACGCCCATGTTTATTCTTGGTGTGACGTTCGATCTGATCTATTGAGTCTATGCCTGCTAATTTTGCATCTCTTATAACTGTTCTTTTTATTGCCTTCCTCTTTTTCTGTATCCTGATGTTTCCCATAGAAGAGACTGTTTTGGAATTCACTTTTCTTTTCTCAACACATGTCCAACATACGTCCACCTTCTTTTTCTAATTGTGGATGAGATCGTTGGTTGCATGGCCATTTCTCTTATCTCTATATTAGTCTTGAATTCATTCCATTGTAGATGAGATCGTTGGTTGTATGGCCATTTCTCGTATCTCTATATTAGTCTTGAATTAATTCCATTGTAGATGAGATCGTTGGTTGTATGGCCATTTCTCGTATCTCTATATTAGTCTTGAATTAATTCCATTGTAGATGAGATCGTTGGTTGTATGGCCATTTCTCGTATCTCTATATTAGTCTTGAAATATTTCCATTGTAGATGAGATCGTTGGTTGTATGGCCATTTCTCGTATCTCTATATTAGTCTTGAATTCATTCCATTGTAGATGAGATCGTTGGTTGTATGGCCATTTCTCGTATCTCTATATTAGTCTTGAATTAATTCCATTGTAGATGAGATCGTTGGTTGTATGACCATTTCTCGTAGCTCTATATTAGTCTTGAATTCATTCCATTGTAGATGAGATCGTTGGTAGCATGGCCATTTCTCTTATCTCTATACTAGTCTTGAATTAATTCATTTATTTGACCGTTATTAACATCACAACCGACAAGGCACAAAAGGATGCACGTATTGTCCTGTTATTTTTTATGACTAGCAAAGCCGCTTAACCGTTTCGGTTGCTTTGTTTATTATCATCGTGTTTTCCCCGAGGAAATTGTAGTGATGGAGTGTTTGTGCCCTGTCTTTTCGATATAGTTCGTTTGTAGTTGTCGCTTGTGCAGCTGTATAGTGCATGTATGATGGCCGTATCAACATACTTTACTAATGGCGACAATGCGCTTTAACATCAGGTGGAGCGGATATGGGATATTACCCAATGAACTATATTAATTAAATATATATTAATTCTATATATCTATCTATCGTCCTTTCGAGCCGAAGACGGCACATAGGGCAGAACCACAGTCTCAAAAAACAGAAACCTTGCGTGCCAAAATGGCACATATTGCAGAGATCGCTGCTTCCAAAACTTATGATGTATTAATAATATAATAATTAATTGAAGTAAAATTCAATCCATAATTGCTCAACATCCCGTGCCAGTGGAATCATCCGAATTAAAACTCATCTCATTGAAGGATCCAAATAAAAAGAAAGCCAGCTGCAGTCCCCATCATAGAAGCCACGGCATGCGCCAAAAGACATTAGGTCAAGCGGCACCAAAAGTGAAAGCATCTGAACTGTCCTTCGTCATACGACATCATCATTCATCATAAGCGATCGGAAATATCGGAACACGATCCCGGTGAAAAAAAACACAGCTCACAGTGTGCACAGAGCATTAAACTCAGTAGCTCCCGCAGCAAGCCATACTTATGAGGAAACTGTTACAAGGAACACTTTTCCGACTGAGCCTCAATGATTCCTGCCGCCTATCCGCCATATTGACCGGAAGTTAAGAAGGTAGTTTGCCGTTTCTTTCCTTCTTGGCAGTGACTGTACTAGTCGGAGACCGCAGCCATTGTCACTACAACTGAGATCCTCTACCTGCCATCACGGAGTGGGGCATAACAGGCACTACATGTCGGCTGCTCCAACAATACCACCTGCTCCAATGGCTTCATGTAACCCTGTTCAGGGCGGCTAAACGGGAGCTCCACCTTGCTCAAGGGTGCCCCGTAGACCAGCGGAGGAAAGGATTCGCTCTACTCCCTCTTTGATTGGGAAAAATCCTACCCACTGACCATATTGGAATACTTCGTTACAACTGGCAAAATACAGGGAAAGAGAGACCTCGGACGACAAAGAGAGAAGCTAATGAAAAATGTCAATTCTTTCATTCGAATATATCTTTGACACTTCCTTATTTGATTCGGCCTCTGAGAATTTCTTCATTGGTCATTTCAGCTGTCCAGGGAACTCTCAACATTCTTCTGAGAAATCTCATATATGTGGCCTCTAATTGTCTTTTTTTTTATTTTTATTTATTTTTTTTTTGTTGTCTACTGTCCATGATTCACTTTCATAGGTTAGTAATGGCTCTGAATTTTATAGCGGGAATTATTTCTTATCTTGTCTCAGTTCTTCATTTTTGATCTTATCTCTCAAGCTGTTTCTTGTGTCTGACACATTTTATCTCGGTTGTGGTTGTTTACATGTTCTTGTAGTGTATAGATCTCATCATCATCGTCACCATCACCATCATCGTCATCATCACCATCATCGTCAACGTCGTCGTCACCATCACCACCATCATCATCATCACCTTCACCATCATCGTCAATGTGGTCGTCACCATCACCACCATCATCATCATCACCATCACCATCATAACCATCATCATCATCACCATCATCATCATCATCAACATCATCACTGCCATCATCATCATCATCATCACCATCATGACCACCATCATCATCATAACCATCACCATCATCATCATCAACATCATCACCGCCATCATCATCATGATCATCATCATCATCACCATCATCATCAACATCATCACCGCCATCATCACCATCATCATCATCACCATCAACATCATCACCGCCATCATCACCATCATCATCACCATCATCATCATCACCATCATCATCATCAACATCATCACCGCCATCATCATCATCATCATCACCATCATGGCCACCATCATCATCAGTACCCAAATAACACTAGGGATATGAATAAAATAGCAACAGGGAAATATTGTCACAATTATGATGCAGAAATACAAGCAATAAAGTTAGCAATAGAAAAACTGCTGAACATTAATCTTAGCCCGCAGCCTGTAGTGTTTTTGACAGATGCAAGATCAGTACTCCAGGCACTACAATCCAGAAAATTACCACATCTGCAGACCTTATTGACTGAACTCTGCAAGCACCACAGGGTTGCCCTGCAGTGGATCCCATCTCACTGTGGAATACCAGGAAATGAGAAAGCAGATCAGTTGGCAAAGGAAGGTTCAACAGGCACACAACTAGATACACCTGTTACATACCATCATAAGAAACAGATAATCAAATCAATCAGAGGACCACAAGCCCCAAATCAGGATGCCTTTTATAATATGAATAGATATGAACAAGTTATCATTATACGTCTCAGAACAGGACACAATCGACTCCATAGTCACATGTATACAAAATTCAAGATCGGCACCTCAACTACTTGTACATGTGGACAGGCGCCCCAGACTGCTGAACACATACTTCAAGACTGCACTGAATATAGTAGACTGAGGAAAATCCATTGGCCCATAGATACAACACTACAGACAAAACTATATGGGCCACTGCAAGAATTCAAAAGACAGTAACATTTATACAGGAAACGACATTGCAGATATAGACAATGCTTCAGGCGAACGAAAGATAGATAGATAGACCATCACCATCATCGTCATCATCACCATCATCGTCAACGTCGTCGTCACCATCACCACCATCATCATCATCACCTTCACCATCATCGTCAATGTGGTCCACCATCACCACCATCATCATCATCACCATCACCATCATAACCATCATCATCATCACCATCATCATCATCATCAACATCATCACTGCCATCATCATCATCATCATCACCATCATGACCACCATCATCATCATAACCATCACCATCATCATCATCAACATCATCACCGCCATCATCATCATGATCATCATCATCATCACCATCATCATCAACATCATCACCGCCATCATCACCATCATCATCATCACCATCAACATCATCACCGCCATCATCACCATCATCATCACCATCATCATCATCACCATCATCATCATCAACATCATCACCGCCATCATCATCATCATCATCACCATCATGGCCACCATCATCATCATCACCATCATCATCATCATCATCACTGCCATCATCATCACCATCATCACCATCATCACCATCATCAACACCATTACCGCCATCATCATCATCATCATCACCATCATCATCGTCATCATCATAACCATCATCATCATCATCATAACCATCATCATCATCACCATCACCATCATCATCATCAACATCATCATAACCATCATCATAACCATCATCATAACCATCATCATTATCATCATCAACATAACCATCATCATCATAACCATCATCATCATAACCATCATCATCATCACCATCACCATCATCAACATCATTACCGCCATCTTCACCATAATCATCATAACCATCATCATCATCATCATCACCATCATCATCATCACCGCCATCATCATCACCATCATCATCATCATCACCATCATCATCACCATCATCATCATCATCACCATCATCACCATCATCATCATCACCATCATCATCACCATCATCATCATCATAACCATCATCATCACCGCCATCATCATCACCATCACCATCATCATCACCATCATCATCACCATCATCATCACCATCATCTTCATCATCACCATCATCATCACCATCATCATCATCATAACCATCATCATCATCATCATCACCATCATCACCATCACCATCATCATCATCACCGCCATCATCATCACCATCATCATCATCATCACCATCATCTTCATCATCACATCATCATCACCATCATCATCATCATAACCATCATCATCATCACCATCATCACCATCATCATCATCAACATCATCACCGCCATCATCATCACCATCATCATCATCATAACCATCATGATCATCATCATCATAACCATCATCATCAACATCATCATCATAACCACCATCATCATAACCATCATCATCATCAACATCATCACCGCCATCATCATCACCATCCTTATCATAACCATCATCATCATAACCATCATCATCATCATCATCATCACCATCATCACCATCATCATCATCAACATCATCACCGCCATCATCATCACCATCATCATCATCATCATCATCATAACCATCATCATCAGCATCACCATCACTACCATCATCACCACCATCATCATCATCATCATCATCACCATCACCACCATCATCACAACCATCATCATCATCATCACCATCATTATCATCATCATTATCATCACCATCATCATCATCACCACCATCACCATCATCATCATCACCACCATCACCATCATCATCATCATCACCATCATTGCCACCATCATCATCATAACCATCATCATCATTATTATCATAATCACCATCATCATCACCATCATCATCATCAGCATCGTCAACGTCGTCGTCACCGCCACCGCCACAACCGTCACATCTGCCGCGCGGCCGCTCCCCGCCGCCTACGCCACCACCACCACCATTATCGTCAACAACGTATCCTATTTCCAGTGGTTCAAAAATCTCTAATCAAGATCATATCATTTAATATTATCAACTTCTCTGATATTTATTAGGACATTGCCCATTATTTCAGTACATCACTCTTTGACCTACACTAATGTATTTCCAAAACGTATAGCAGTTGTTCGTTTCTGTAAAGCACTTTTATCGTATCCACTAGTTGAGATAACTCCTATTTCTATCATTATTTTCCACAATATATGATGTTCCACCAAGGCATATAATTTTTCAAATAATTTGTATTCTTTGCATTCTTCAATTACATTTCTCATATGAAATATATGGTTTCTTTGTTTCTCTTCCTTTTTCACATTAAATATATGGTTTCTTGTTTCTCTGCCTCTTTCACATTAAATATATGGTTTCTTGTTTCTCTGCCTCTTTCACATTAAATATATGGTTTCTTTGTTTCTCTGCCTCTTTCACATTAAATATATGGTTTCTTGTTTCTCTTCCTTTTTCACATTAAATATATGGTTTCTTGTTTCTCTGCCTCTTTCACATTAAATATATGGTTTCTTGTTTCTCTGCCTCTTTCACATTAAATATATGGTTTCTTGTTTCTCTGCCTCTTTCACATTAAATATATGGTTTCTTGTTTCTCTGCCTCTTTCACATTAAATATATGGTTTCTTGTTTCTCTGCCTCTTTCACATTAAATATATGGTTTCTTGTTTCTCTGCCTCTTTCACATTAAATATATGTGTTATTCCTCTTCTACCTCTTTCATATTAAATATATCTCTTTCAGCACAGAAGGGTTTTATCAATGTTAGCAGTATAGACTTTAGATACACAATTTTTCATGGTTTTAAATATCGATATACATGTTTATATGTATATAACACTTGCCATATTATATATGAAGTTTTAGATAATTAAACAAGGAATTAGATTTCACCAATACCAAGATGATACAAGACATGTAAAAAGATTATGGTTTGATGACGGTTTACACTAATCAAACTGAGAGTGGCGCACAGTGCGGCTAGACGTACGTGACCGGAATCGTCATGACGCTTGGTGCGTCGAAACTGACGGAAAAATATATTGTTTCTTACACCTTTGTCTCTCCAAATCCAGCCTGAACTGTGCTAATTTCCCATTTAATTTTATTTGAATTCTTCCCCTGATAACTTTATGCTTGATCTTAATTGTTTGTTTGATTAATGTAACTGTTCCGTAATTGATGCATTCTTTTTGTATGGAGTTTTTACTGCCACTCTTTTGATCATGTTTCACTGTACCAATTCTTTTGACATAATGAGATGTTTACTCCCACACTCTTTCTTCTGGTTTAATTAGCTCTTCTGCTAACTTGTCACAACCGGTGCTTTATCTTTCTTCAGATTTATTATGGCTCATTCTATTTCATCCATTGTTGATTCTGCTTCTCTTTTCTCTGTGTAGATGTCATTATTGTCATTGTAGTTGTTAGCATCAACATACATTTCTTTGCAATATTCCTGTCACCGGTTAACTATATCTGGTTTTCCATTTCATTTTCTGTCTCATCTCGTCTTTCCTTTTAAATTATGCTTTCTCTCCCTTTGTGTTATACTCTCCCTTTGTGTTATATTTTATCTCCCTTTGTGTTATATTTTATCTCCCACTTTTCCCCCTTTGTGTTATACTTTATCTTATTTTTTGTTATGTTTTAACTTCCTGTGTGGTATATGTAATACACGGGAGCCGCGATATGTCAGTGGTTAGCGAACTGGACTACAAAGGACAAGAGGTCGGGTGCTGTACTGAGCGCCGGCTTCCGGGTTCACCCAGCCTTAAATGGGTATCGCGGGGAACAGGTTGGTCTCGAGGCAAGACGCCGGCCAGAGACAGAGAGGTTGCGAGTTCAAATCCCGGCTGCACCAGGTTGGGATTTTTATTTATGGTTTCTCTCTGTAGCAGGGAGGGAGGGAGGGAGGAAGAATGCAGATGGAAGAAGAATGCAGATGGAAGGAATAAGAATCCAGTTGGAAGAAGAAGGAATGAAGGAAGCAGAAAAAAATAATAAATAGTAAAGGAGAAGAAGGAAGAAAAAAAAGTGACGATGAAAAAGATGATAAAGATGATAAAGATGAGAATAAAGAAGAGACAGAAGAAGAGATGGAAGAAACTCCTGTTTGTTTTTTCTTCTCCTGTCTATAACCCATTTATTTTATTATTTTTCGCGTATAATATATATAACAGAATACATTAAATATCTTTATAATAATGAACGAACGGAAGTAAATATTAAGGATAGTGGAGAAAGGACCAGAAATACTCAGAGAAGAAGTGGAAGACTCCTTGCGCAATATGAAAGCAGGCAAAGCTCCTGGACCAGATAATATAACTAAAGAAGAGATTGAAGCCATGAGTGATTTTGGAATAGAAATAATAACAAAAATATTGAATGATATCTACAACAGCGGATATATACCAGACGACATGCTCAAATCAATATTCATAGCCCTACCAAAGAAATCGGGTGCGATTGAATGCGATGATCATCGCACAATAAGCCTTATGAGTCATATGACTAAGATATTACTAAGAATCATCATGCGAAGAGTGCGAAACAAAATCAGTCCAGAAATTAGCGATGAACAGTGTGGTTTTTGTTAGAGATAAAGGAACAAGCAATGCCATTTATATCATAAGATCTTTAGTAGAAAGAGCCATAGAGGTGAAAACAGATCTATACCTATGTTTCTTGAATTACACCAAGGCATTTGACAAAGTAAAGCACCAAGAAATAATAAAAATTTTAGAAAGCATAAACGTAGACAGCAAAGATCTAAGAATAATAAAGAACATGTACTGGCAACAAACAGCGGCCATAAGAACTGGTAACCAAATGGGAATGTTTCAACAAATAAAACAGGGTGTTAGACAAGGTTGTGTGCTGTCACCAGATTTGTTTAAAATTTATAGTGAGATTATTTTAAGATCCATAAGGGACATGCCTGGAATAACAATTGGAGGTCATAATATAAATAATCTAAGGTATGCTGATGATACAGTCTTAATCGCTAAGAGTGAAAATGAGTTACAAGAAATGTTGGACATTATAGTGAAAGAAAGCAAAAATAAAGGGCCCAGCCTTAATAGCAAAAAGACAGAGGTAATGGTAACAACAAAGAAAAAGACATCACCTCAGTGCAAAAAAAAGACAAGTGGAACAATATTAAAACAGGTAAATGAATTTAAATATTTGGGAACTTTGTTAACCTCAGACGGAAGATGTACAAAAGAGGTGAGATGCAGAATGGCTCAGGCAAAAGCAGCTTTCCAAAAAAATGAGGAAGATACTATGCAATCCATTTTTGACAATAGAAACAAGAAAAAGAGCTCTTAAATGTTACGTAGAGCCAATCTTAACATATGGATGTGAATCATGGACAATAGGACAACAGACAAGAAAATCACTGGAGTCTGTAGAATTGTGGTTTTACAGACGAATGTTGAGAGTACCATGGACAGCTAAGAAGAGTAATGAAGATGTTCTGAGAGAGGTCAAAGCAAAAAGAGAGCTAATTTCCAATATTAGGAAGAAACAATCATCATTTTTTGGCCATGTAATGAGAAGAGAACAACTGGAATATATTGCAACAACTGGAAAAATTGAGGGACGAAGAGATAGAGGGAAGCAAAGAGAAAGAACTCCAGACAGCTTAAGAGAATGGCTTGGCAGAAGGTCAACAACAGAAATGATAAATAGCTGCCGAGATCGAAAGTTGTGGAGAGACATGATCACCTACGCCAGCAGGCCTGGTACTTGATGATGATGATAGTATATATCTCCCATTTATTTTATTATTTTTCGCGTATAGTTTATATAACCCATTTATTTTATTATTTTTCGCGTATAGTTCTTATAACCCATTTATTTTATTATTTTTCGCGTATAGTTTATATAACCCATTTATTTTATTATTTTTCGCGTATAGTTTATATAAGCCATTTATTTTATTATTTTTCGCGTATAGTTTTTATAACACATTTATTTTATTATTTTCGCGTATAGTTTATATAACACATTTATTTTATTATTTTTCGCGTATGGTATATACATTTTATTTATTTTTTTTTTGCGCCTCATTAATCTCTTAGCAGTTAAGATACAAATATCGTTTGTATTATTGTCTAGCTGCACATCTGATGAAATCTCCTCTTCTACAGACATCACTATTTCAAACCTGTTTTTGATCTCTACTTTGCTTGCACTCCCCACATTATTGAGCCGGTTCCAAATATGTATTTACAACCGGTAGCCAACGATTGAAGGTCTATGTGGCAGTCTGCGCTTGGCAAAGTTCGGTTCCGATAAGGCTTGATTTTCATCCTGTGTTACAAGAAAAGTATCGGATTTTAGTCCTACCATGAGGTGAAATGAACGTCAGAAATCTCTGGACGAGTTGATCAAATGTTGTGTTTATCATCACCAACTTATTGAGAGTTGATCAAATGTTGCATTTATCATCACCAACTCATTGAGAGTTGTTTAAATGTTGCATTTATCATCACCAACTCATTGAGAGTTGTTTAAATGTTGCATTTATCATCACCAACTCATTGAGAGTTGTTTAAATGTTGCATTTATCATCACCAACTCATTGAGAGTTGTTTAAATGTTGCATTTATCATCACCAACTCATTGAGAGTTGTTTAAATGTTGCATTTATCATCACCAACTCAATGAAAGTTGTTTAAATGTTGCATTTATCATCACCAACTAATTTATCTGCATCCAGCTTTGTTTACCCCCTCACCTAAGATACCCGACATATACCTAAACTATGCACCAACATCTTTGCTTATCGCCCTTTCACACCGACAGTTCACGGTAGAAATCCCCAATTAGTATCATGACGTCACTGCTGCTTACTTTATCGAGCCAGCGCCATCTATAGTAGTAAGACCAGCTGATAGAGAGGGAAATTTCAGAAAATCCCCATAATTTTGACGTACTCAGCTACACGAGGTATATATGGATGACGTAATTCTATCCACAATCTCCTGTTCTATTCTAATTCTATTCTAATTCTATTCATATAGTCAGTTTCATTGCATTCGAGTCATTCCCATACCTGCTCCACCACCCTTCCCAGCATTTCTTGAAACGTATACAGACTGATTGTTCCTATAAGGTGTTTATGGTTATGGAAGGCCCCGGTATCACTGAAAACGAATTAAATCCATAATTGCTCAACCGTCCGTGCCAGTGGAATCGTGCGAATTAATATCTTATTTCCTAAACAAAAAAGGGTAGCTGCAGTCCCCATCATAGCAGTCCCAGCCCACGCCAAAAGACATAAGGCGAAACCGCACAGAAAGTGAACACAGCCAACTGTTCCCTGTCATACAATATCATCATTCATCGTAAATAATTGGAATATAGAAACATGATCAAAACGGATGAAACACACAGCTCACGGTGTGCACAGAACACTTAACTCAGTAGCTCCTGCAACAAGCCGGACTTGGAATATGAGGAAACTGCAACAAAGAACACTTTTCATACATAGCCTTCAATGGTTCCTGCCGCCTATCAACCATATAGAACGGAAGTTCACGACCTCCTGAAAATGATGGTCGTCATAGCACTTGATGATGTTAGGACATCGTTGTTGACTCCAATTCCGAAAAACACAGTCGTCGGATTATCCCCGTCGCACATCAAACAACAGATTAGCGTGTGGCCGGTCTAGGGATATACGATGAGCCATTATGATGACGTACCACACACAATAATGGCTGCGCCCATAGATTCCCGGTGACTCTAGTGAATGCAGCCCACAACGAACTAAACACTGTGCAAATACCCCAAAGAGAAAAAAAACATCTGGTCAGAGTAAGCAAACTTTAATCTGTGCATTACGCGGCGACTGCATTTATGATTAAATCTTCGACGGACGAACTGTGGTCTAGAGATATGACGTTAGCATCAGGACAGGAAGGAATCAGGTTTGAACCCTGCCATAGACGGTAGTGCTCGCTACCTGACCTGAAGGGTTCGGGTTCGATCCCCAGCAGTGGCGGATTTTTTTTTTCGGACTGACAAGGCTCCGGGGTTAACCCAACCTCTAAAAATGGGTACCAGAGATTTTTCTGGCAAGTAAAGGCGGCCTGGCGTGAGACCGACCACATCACCCGAAAATGTGCAGTGGTCATAGAAAAAAAAATATGGTCACTAACACAATATTCCCCATACGTCTAGCAAGGCTAGGGGAGGGAACCTTTGATTTACTTTTACTTTACATCACCATTAGTTTCCGTCTCCGCATCAAAGGTTGGCTACCACGGAGTGCCATTCTGCTCTGTCTCTTGCTTTGATGGTTCAGATTGTCATAGGCTGACTTGTCCATCTTTTGATATTACTCGTCCATGTTAGTCTTGGTCTGCCTCTTTAACCTTGTATTTTCCCTTCTAATATTACTTTTAGTAGGCTATTGTGTCTTTTAACATGCCCCAACAATTTCATTTGTCTTGTCTAATTGTGTTTAATAGTTCTCTTTTCATTTTTAGTTGTTTCTGAGGCGAAGGCGCGCCTCCCAGCACCGGAGCTGGAAGTTGTCAGCGACTCATAGCTGATGGCTTGAGCCAGGATCGGTGAACCAGAACCATCCAGCCCCTACTCCACCTCTCCACGGTGCCTCCAGTAACAGACTAACCCGTCTAGTCTGGCCAATCGAGCAGGGATCGAAGAGAGAAGACAACCCGGTACTCAAAAAAGTCGTGCTGAAGTCGGATGTGTTGGGCCGAAAGGCGCAAATATCACAGTGTTACACTGCAAACTACAACACAACGCAAACACATCCACTTTACGTCATTTTAAGGGCGGATGACGAAGAGGAAGTCTACAGTCTACGAATACTCTAGAATACTTCAGTCATCGGGCGAACGCATCCATCCATCCATTTTTAGTTGTTTTAAAACTTTATCGTTTGTTTTCTTTTCTTTCCATCCAATTCTGCCTATTCTTCTATAGATCCACATTTCAAAGGCTTCAATTTCCTGTTCTGTTGTCTGGTCTAATGTCCATATTTCTGCCCTTACGTGGACTGTGATTTTTTCTTATTGAATCTTGAGTTAGTTCGTTGTTGTATCCTCCCCTGGTCTCTGGGTAGTGAGATCCGATGGTTAGCCCTCGCGATAATGGTGAACACTGTGAGTCACGTGTGCAGTCTGCGCACGTTAACGAATCTTTGGCAGTTAAAAGTCGAAAAGAGTAGGTGAAAATGATCGCGGCCAGGGGAAATATGTGAAGCAGATCTACCCAATACGAAGACTCATGTATCGGGTTCACAGACGCAGATATCGCTGCTTGTTGTAAACTTGTGAAACAATGCACAAACGTCCACTTAACGGATGGACTCAGAAGAAGATCATTAAAAAGAAGCTGAAGATAAAGATTAAGAAGACGAAGAATCAGAAAAAGAATAAGAAAGTGAAGAAAAACAGAGGAGAAGATTAAGAAGATGAAGGAGAAGATTAAGAAGATGAAGGAGAAGATTAAGAAGATGAAGGAGAAGATTAAGAAGATGAAGGAGAAGTTTAAAAGGATGAAGGAGAAGATTAAGAAGATGAAGGAGAAGATTAAGAAGATGGAGAAGAAGATTAAGAAGATGAAGATGAAGGAGATTAAGAAGATGAAGAAGAAGATTAAGAAGATGGACAAGAAGATAAAGGAGATGGAGAAGATTAAGAAGATGAAGGAGAAGACTAAGAAGATCAAGAAAAAGATTAAGAAGATGAAGGGGAAGATTATGAAGATGAAGGAGAAGATTAAGAAGACGAAGGAGAAGATTAAGAAGATGAAGGAGAAGATTAAGAAGATGAAGGAGAAGATTAAGAAGATGGAGAAGAAGATTAAGAAAATGGAGAAGAAGATTAAGAAGATGAAGATGGAGAAAATTAAGAAGATGATGAAGAAGATTAAGAAGATCAAGAAGAAGATTAAGACGATGGAGAAAATTAAGAAGATGAAGGAAACGATTAAGAAGATCAAGAAGAAGATTAAGAAGATGGAGGAGGAGATTAAGAAGATGGAGAAGAAGATTAAGAAGATGGAGAAAAGAAAGAAGATGAAGAAGAGGACTAAGAAGATCATGAAGAAGATTAAGAAGATGAAGGAGATGATTAAGAAGATGGAGAAAAAGATTAAGAAGATATAGTAGAAGATTAGGAAGATGGAGGAGAAGATTAGGAAGATGGAGAAGAAGATTAAGTAGATGGGGAAGAAGATTAAGAAGATGGAGAATAGGATGAAGATGGAGGAGATTAAGTAGATGAAGAAGAAGATTAAGAAGATGGAGGAGATTAAGAAGATGGATAAGATTAAGAAGATGGAGAAGAAGATTTAGAAGATGGAGAAGATTAGGAAGATGAATGAGAAGACTAAGAAGATTAAGAAGATGGAGAAGAAGATGAAGGAGAAGATTAAGAAGATAGAGAAGATTAAGAAGATGAAGGAGAAAATTATGAATATGAAGAAGCAGATTAGGAAGATGGAGAGAATTTAGAAAACGAAGGAGAAGATGAAGAAGAAGATTAAGAAGATTGAAAAGAAGATTAAGAAGATAAAGGATATGATTAAGAAGATGAAGAAAAAGATTAAGAAGATGGAAAAGATTAAGATGATGAAGGAGAAGATGAAGAATGAGATTAAAAAGATGAAAGAGAAGATTAAGAAGATGGAGAAAAGGATTAAGAAGATGAAGGAGAAGATTAAGAAGATGAAGGAGAAGATTAAGAAGATGAAGAAGAAAATTAAGAAGATGGAGAAGATTGAAGGAGAAGATGAAAAAAAAGATTAAGAAGATGGAGAAGATTAAGAGGATGAAGGAGAAGATTCGGAAAATGAAGGAGAAGATTAAGAAGATGAAGAAGAAAATTAAGAAGATGGAGAAGATCATGAAGATGAAGGAGAAGATGAAGAAGAAGATTAGGAAGATGGAGAAGATTAAGAAGATGAAGGAGAAGATTAGGAAAATAAAAGAGAAGATTAAGAAGACGATGAAGAAGATTAAGAAGATGGAGAAGATTAAGAAGATGAAGGATATGATGGAGAAGAAGATTAAGAAGATGGAGAAGATTAAGAAGATGAAGGAGAAGATTAAGAAAATGAAGGAGAAGATTAAGAAGATGAAGATGAAAATTAAGAAGATGGAGAAGATTAAGAAGATGAAGGAGAAGATGACGAAGAAGATTAAGAAGATGGAGAAGATTAAGAAGATGAAGGACAAGATTAGGAAAATGAAGGAGAAGATTAAGAAGACGAAGAAGAAGATTAAGAAGATGAAGGAGAAGATTAGGAAAATGAAGGAGAATATTAGGAAGATTAAGAAGAAGATTAAGAAGAGGAAGGAGAAGATGAAGAAGATTAAGAAGACGAAGGAGAAGATTAAGAAGAAGATTAAAAAGACGAAGGAGAAGATTAAGAAAATTAAGGAGAATATTAGGAAAATGAAGGTGAAGATTAAGAAGATGAATGAAAAGATTAGGAAAATGAAGGAGAAGATTAAGAAGTTGAAGAAGAAGATTAAGAAGATGAAGGAGAAGTTTAAAAGATGAAGAAGAAGATTAAGAAGATGAAGTAAAAGAATATTGAGAGGATGAAGAAGAAGATTATGATAACGATGGAGTTTAAGAATAAGAATAAAACGCCCCCTACAAAACATAGAAAATGAATCATGTCCGTGCTGTGTTCGCATCGTTTCTCTTAATCATTACATCTTCACTCCACTGGAAACGCTGTGGGATTCCTAACATTCCTCTTCAACAACCGAATCTCTGTGGACCTCCTACAATCTCTGCTATTTTTTCTTTCTCCGTGTAAGATGTAATCAGCTTTGTGTAAGAGAGAAATGATGAACCTCAACGGAGACGCGTTTCTCTTACGCTAGAACGTGCATTCTGCCGTTGTTTTAGACGTGATATTTTAGTATTTTTTGTCTTCAGAAATTGCTTTTAAAAAACATTTGACGCTGTTTGAGGTTGGTATTTTAAAAGCTTTCAACCTACGTTTATGGGGGAGAGGCGGTTGGAAAGAAGATGGTAAGTGTACAAGATGGAGAGAGAGAGAGAGAGAGAAAGAGAGAGAGATAACTACAATAGAGGAAAATACGAATGGAGAAGGAATGAAGATAGATGTAGATTTAAGTAAAGGCTGCAGATATTTGGATGTTGTTGGGGTGATAGTGGGTGGGCGGGGGCAGTGAGGGCATAGTTATTTGTTTTAATCTCTTATTATTATTATTATTATTCTTTCCTTCCCCATTTCCCTTTCAGCGTCGAGGGGAGATATAATTTGCGATCTTTTGCTCTGCTGTTCGCTTCTGCTGCTGATATGTTTCCTAGTGCTTCTAATATTCCATCGATCCATCATTTTCGTTGTCGGCTCTTGGGTCTGGTATTCTCGCAACGTTTATTGACGGCACGTTGTGTTGTGTCTTGATCACTCAGCCTCTGTAACGTGGCCAAACCATTTTATCTGTTGTTTATGTATATATTCTATGGTTGGGCTGTTCCTGACTTTAATCTGAGATTGATATTTTACCTATAATGTTGTATCTTTAATGGATGATAATGTCTTGAGCCTGGTACATTCCATTCATTCTTAATATCTATACTTTAGACTACACCCTCGCATGTATACTGAGTGATTCGATGAGCATGATAAGAAAAGTGGAGGCGGGCTCTGTATGTATGCAATGGGTAGAGTCATTGCACAAGTCCAAAATACGTAAGGTCACCTTTGTTTATGTCCCTGGACATGCGAGAGTACGGGGAAATGAAACAGCGGACAGGTTGGCTAACTGCGCTGTCGTTGAAGACGGTCAACCAATGGATCGGGCGGACATCAACAGTGCCCTCAGAGATGTGGGAAGAGCACAGGACTTCGACAAACACAAATCCACGTCACTTCTTCGGATGATAGAGATGGGAGTTAAGATGGGCACAGCCAGAAACGAGAAACTTAGTGGGTGTGTAAGAAGACTTATCAACCAACATAGAACTGGAGTCGTCAGTCGCTGGACACTGTGGGACTTGCTGAGGAGGGGATCTGAGCACCTACGGACATGTTCGGAGCGCAGTGATGATGATCCAAAAATAACTCAATCGATACTTATTGGATGTGGTTTCAATATGTGACACCTGATATGAACCCTTACAGCAGAGCTACAGTAGAAAATACAGGCTACGGAGATGAAATGTTATTGTAAGGTTTCGGGCATCTCTTACTTAGGTCGTACACAAATTAGACATTTTGTGAAAGGATATAACGAGCAGTCGCGGCACATGATGATCTTATGACTTTTGTGAAGAGACACAAAATGAAATGGTTTGACCACGTTCAGTTCCTCATAGTTTGTTGTGTAGACTTGATTCTGTGTGTTAACCTTTATTCTCAATCTCCTCATACTTTGTTGTGTAGACTTGATTCTGTGTGTTAACCTTTATTCTCAATCTCCTCATAGTTTGTCGTACAATCTTTCATCAGTAAATCAGACGTGTGTACACTGTCTCCTCACAGTTTGTCGTACAGACGTTCCTGTGTAAACTAAACGTGTGTTCTCTATGTGTGGTGAATGGTTCAGTCCTGTACCACAACCCTGTGTGAACAATCCACACTTATAAACCAGAGAACCATTGAGACCGAAGGTCTGCTATTAAGTCAATGTTTCCTGATCTAAGACTAAAGATTGCGACCTACACCATCAACTATTGATATTGCCTCGTTCGCTTATCCCAACTTCTGCTCATGACATCACTTCCTTAAAGATCTGTGATTGGTTCAAATTAATCACATTGTTGTTCTTCCGGGATTGTCATTTCGAGAAAAATTTCAATAGAATGGCATTCATTGCAGGATTAGTTCTACTTTTGCTGACAGCAAATATTTGTTTCTCTTTATTTCTTGTCTACTATTTATTGCTTGCATCCACACTTTATTGCTTGTCTACACTTTATTTCATGTCTACTATTTATACAATGACAGGAAACAGTCTGAGAGACATCGACGCTGAAAGACAGACGAGGAAGGAAAGAGGAGGAAGAAGAAGACTATTTATTGCTTGCATCCACACTTTATTGCTTGTCTACATTTTATTTCATGTCTACATTTGATTTATTTATTTCTCTTCACGGTTTTTCTCCCTCAATCATACCATGACTACCCCATTCCCTCAATCTTACCATGACTACCCCATTCCCTCAATCTGACCCTCAACCTCACTACCTCTCTCCCTCAATCAAATTACTTCACTACCTCTCTACCTCACTACCTCTCTCCCTCAATCAAATTACTTCACTACCTCTCTCCCTCAATCAAATTACTTCACTACCTCTCTCCCTCAATCATACCATCACTACCCCATTCCCTCAATCTTATCCTCTACCTCACTACCTCTCTCCCTCAATCAAATTACTTCATTACCTCTCTCCCTCAATCATACCATCACTACCCCATTCCCTCAATCTTATCCTCTACCTCACTACCTCTCTCCCTCAATCAAATTACTTCACTACCTCTCTCCCTCAATCAAATTACTTCACTACCTCTCTCCCTCAATCAAATTACTTCACTACCTCTCTCCCTCAATCAAATTACTTCACTACCTCTCTCCCTCAATCAAATTACTTCACTACCTCTCTCCCTCAATCATACCATCACTACCCCATTCCCTCAATCTTATCCTCTACCTCACTACCTCTCTCCCTCAATCAAATTACTTCATTACCTCTCTCCCTCAATCATACCATCACTACCCCATTCCCTCAATCTTATCCTCTACCTCACTACCTCTCTCACTCAATCAAATTACTTCACTACCTCTCTCCCTCAATCAAATACCTTCACTACTCGCTACCTCACTACCTCTCTCCCTCAATCAAATTACTTCACTACCTCCCTCAATCAAATTACTTCACTACCTCTCTCCCTCAATCAAATTACTTCACTACCTCTCTCCCTCAATCAAATTACTTCACTACTCGCTACCTCACTACCTCTCTCCCTCAATCAAATTACTTCACTACCTCTCTCCCTCAATCAAATTACTTCACTACCTCTCTCCCTCAATCATACCATCACTACCCCATTCCCTCAATCTTATCCTCTACCTCACTACCTCTCTCCCTCAATCAAATTACTTCACTACCTCTCTATCTCAACCCTACCCTATACCTCACCATCTCACTCCCTCAACCCTACTCTCTACCTCACCATCTCTCTCCCTCAACAATACCCTCTACCTCACAATCTCACACCCTCAACACTACTCTCTACCTCACCATCTCACTCTCTCAACCCTACTCTCTACCTCATCATGTCTCTCCCTCAACCCTACTCTCTACCTCACAATCTCTCTCCTTCAACACTACCCTCTACCTCACTATCTCTCCCTCAACCCTACTCTCTACCTCACCATCTCTCTCCTTCAACACTACCCTCTACCTCACTATCTCTCACTCAACCCTACTCTCTACCTCAATATCTCTCTCCCTCAACACTACCCTCTACCTCACCATCTCTCTCCCTCAACCCTACTCTCTACCTCACTATCTCTCACACACAAACATACACAACACACTCATAAACCCCTCCACAATCTCTACCCTTACCCCACATTCCAGAGCCACTGTTATTAGAGCCACGTGCTAGAGCAACGTCACACCTGCCCTCGTATCAGCCTCGCGTCACTCAGTGGCATCGCTTACTGCAGGGCTGGGCAAAGATAAGGGAGAGAAGAACAGCTTGGATCGTTCCAAAACTTAATCTAAGCTTGTCTCCCTTACCGTGCCAATATAACAAACAACGTTAGTCACCGAGAACGTTCTAGAAAATCGAAATAGAGGATAAGAGGAAAACAAAGGATAAGATGGATTGATGGAATAAAAGACACATCATCATCATTGAGTGTCGTCTCCGCATCAATGGATCGCCATTCCGCTCTGTCTCATGCTTTGATGTTGCAGATTGTCATATGCTGACTTGTCCATCTTATGATGTTACTTGTCCATGTTAGTCTTGGACTGCCTCTGCCTCTTTTACCTTGTATATTCCCTCCCAAGATTACTTTTAGTAGGCTGTTGTGTCTTTTAACATGGCCCAAATAAAGTCATTTGTCTTGTTTGAATTGTGTTTAGTAATTCTCTTTTCATTTTTAGTTGTTTTAAGACTTCATCGTCTGTTTTTTTTTTTTCATTTCACCCAATTCTTCTATAAATCCACATTTCGAGGGCTTCAATTTTCTGTTCTGTTTTCTTGTCTAATGTCCATGTTTCTGGATCATACAAGAATGTTGAGAAAATCAAATCAAACAACAAATCTAAATCTACAACTACAGACAACAACAAACACACACACAAAATGCCGGGAACAAAATATGCCAATCTATATTGTTTTTGTGGATCTCACAAAGGCCTTCGACTCAGTAAATAGAGATGGGCTCTACAGGGTGTTAGAAAGCATAGGCTGTCCACATAAATTACTTAAGCTAATTATATCCTTTCATGAAAACATGAATGCTAAAATCTATTTTGATGGGAGTTCATCAGAGAGTTTTAAAGTCAACAACGGAGTGAAACAGGGATGTTCCTTGCCTCCAACCTTTTTGGTGTAATTTTGCTGTCCTTCTAAATTACGTGACAAGTGGACGACACAGACTAAACAACGTTTCGGCTCAATAGGCCTTCATCAGGAACAAACAATAAAAACACACACACACAAATTAATAACGAAACAACCAAAACAAAAACAATCGAAATGTGTTAAAGAAAACAACAACAAAAAGTAAAACTATCCTGTCAAATCCAAAATAAAATCGTAACCAAGTGCGGCTGTCGTGAACGTCGAAAAAAAAATAAATATCTTAAATTTCTGTTTTCGTCGAAAAAAAAATAAATATCTTAAATTTCAAATCACAAATAGTTTTACTTTTTGTTGTTGTTTTCTTTAGTTTTACTTTTTGTTGTTGTTTTCTTTAACACATTTCGATTGTTTTTGTTTTGGTTGTTTCGTTATTAATTTGTGTGTGTGTGTTTTTATTGTTTGTTCCTGATGAAGGCCTATTGAGCCGAAACGTTGTTTAGTCTGTGTCGTCCACTTGTCACGTAAAGCTTCTTACATACCTTTTTTTATTTTTTAATTTTTCCTCATATTCAGCTTTACTGCAGCTTCGCATTTTTATGCCTTAACCCTTCTAAATTACGCCTTCAAAAACAGCAAAGGAGATATTTACATTCGCACAAGATCAGATGGCTCACTGTTCAACTTAGCACGACTAAGAGCAAAAACCAAAACAAATGTTGCGCTACTTAAAGGATTTTTATTTGCTGACGATGTTGCCCTAGTCGCTCATAGTGAGGCCACCCTACAGTCGCTGATCAACAACCTGGTCAAAGCATGCGACCTTTTTTTACTGCCAAACTTGTGTGCTTAAAACACTATTATATGGATCTAAAACCTGGACAACATACTCAAATCATGAAAAAAGACTAAATGTCTTCCACATGCGATGTCTCCGCAGAATAATGCACATCAAATGGCAAGACAAAATAACCACCTTAACTGTCCTGTAACATGCTAAGACCCCAACAATCATGTCGATGCTCAGATGTCGAAGACTAAGATGGCTGGGGCATGTCCAACGGATGGGAGAAAAGCTCATCCCCAAGCAAGTACTATATGGTGAACTGACACACGGAAAAAGACAAATCGGCAGACCTAAACTGCGATATAGAGATATCTGTGAATCATCTCTGAATGACTTTTCCATCTGGCAAGAGATCGCACATCATGGACAGCATGTATAAGGAATAGTGTAGCATCATTTGAGGATGTGCTAAGGCAAAACTTAGAAGAAAAAAGACTCATGTAAAAGGATGGAAAATCCTGTGGATCAGTGAGCCTGACTTGTCCATTCTGTGGCGGTGTATGTTTGTCAAACATTGGTAGAATTAGCCACGAGATAAGCTGTTCGACAAACACAAAACCTAAAAAAAAAATACACGATAGCCTCTACTAGACCGTCTGACAAGACGAAAAGGGCCACACACACACATATATATATATATATTATCAACTGTATTTAATTCAATCCTATATATAATTCCTTCCTATATCTAATTCCTTCCTATATTATCAACTATATTTAATTTCTTCTTATATTTAATTCCTTTCTATATTTAACTCATCTCTATATAATATTCCTTCCTATATATAATTCCTTCCTATATATAATTCCTTCCTATATTTAATTCCTTCCTATATATAATTCTTTCCTATATTTAATTCCTTCCTATATATAATTCATTCCTATATTTGATTCTTTCTATATATAATTCCTTCCCATATATAATTCCTTCCTATATATAATTCCTTCCTATTTATAATTCCTTCTTATATATAATTCCTTCCTATATTTAATTCCTTCATATATTTAATTCCTTCCTATATATAATTCCTTCCTATATATAATTCTTTTCTATTTATAATTCCTTCCTATATATAATTCCTTCCTATATATAATTCCTTCCTATATATAATTCCTTCCTATGTTTAATTCCTTCCTATATATAATTCTTTCCTATATTTAATTCCTTCCTATATATAATTCATTCCTATATTTGATTCCTTCCCATATATAATTCCTTCCTATATATAATTCCTTCCTATATATAATTCCTTCCTATGTTTAATTCCTTCCTATATATAATTCTTTCCTATATTTAATTCCTTCCTATATATAATTCATTCCTATATTTGATTCCTTCCCATATATAATTCCTTCCCATATATAATTCCTTCCTATATGCAATTCCTTCCTATATACAATTCCTTCCTATATATAATTCCTTCCTATATACAATTCCTTCCTATATACAATTCCTTCCTATATATAATTCCTTCCTATATATAATTCCTTCCTATATACAATTCCTTCCTATATACAATTCCTTCCTATATATAATTCCTTCCTATGTTATGAACTATATTTACTTCCTTTCTTCCCTAGGTGATGCTCGAAGCGTGCCGTGCAAGCTCGTCAAATGCAGGCCAAAACATAACATCCCCTGCAACGACACGTGTCACTGTCCCAATGGCTACACACAGAATGGGACTGTGTGCCTGGCTAGAAGACTTGGTGACAAATGCTCAGTAAACAAGGATTGTGACAAGATCATGAATAATACCAGATGCTACAGGCGGATCTGCGATTGCAAAAAACCTTACTTGAAACATGATGACCACAGCTGTAGTTTACGGTCACCTTATCTTGGAGAAAGATGCAAAACTGACTCCGACTGTGTTCATGTGGATAAGAAAGAAAGAGTTTGTGTTAAAAAGGTGTGCAGATGCGCTGTTGAGTACAAATTTACCAGAAAATCATCGATGGAACACTCTACGTGTGAGAAACGTCAACTAGGGGACACTTGTTCACGGCTGGAGGAATGCTCTTTCACACACGGCATTTGCTCTAGCAACAAAATGTGTGAATGCCCGAATGGGACTGAACCAGATGCAGGTAACAAAACTTGCGTTGGGTCCAAACTCCACAGTAAGTGCAGCAGCGACTCTGATTGCCAAAATTTATCAAACAGTAATTGTGTTGCTGGGAAATGTGTGTACACCCCAGATTTGAACGACCAACCTTTGCCTAGTAGTAGCGTGTCACCTGACTCGACAAATAGTATCGGGACGACGTGTCAATCCGATGATAACTGCACGGTAGCTAACTCCGTGTGTAGAAACGAAAATGCGCGTGTATCAAAGGGCTCATGCTCTCGGAAAATGCCGATGAGTGCGTTGAGAAACAGGTGCAACACTCTAAATGTGATACAGCAGAGATGTGTTTGGAGCACTTCAACAATACAGTTTGTAATAATATGGGGTTGTGTGAATGCGAAACGAGATACAGCCTACATAATGATGGTCATAGTTGCATCATAAGGTTTCTTGGAGATCCTTGTGGAGACAGCGGCGAGTGCAATATTTCAGTTAATAACAGCGAGTGTCTAAATGGCACGTGTCAATGCAACAATAAGAGTTTAGCAGCGGATGACAGAAATTCCTGCGTCTTGAAAATGCTGGATGGTAGTCCATGTCAAACTAATAACAGCTGTAGCTCGCTGGTGGAAAACAGTTTCTGTGACGTCAGCAAAGAAATGTGTTACTGTAACATCGGTTACTATAACAACCCATGGTTTGACAAGTGTTACGAGAAGCGTCTGCATGACTCATGCGCGTCAGATGAAGATTGCAACACGACGAATCCCCACTCGTTTTGTTCACAGAAAACTCACACATGTGAGTGTCTTCCTAGATTTGCCGCATCTACGCCTTTACCCACAGGGGCGTCCGTTGTTAAACCCGTTTGTGGCGAACGGAAAATTGCTGACCAGCTGTGCAGTCAAGATGAGGACTGCTCTTCAGCAATTGCCAACAGCAGTTGTGTCCCTTGTTTAAAAGCTGCGAAAGGGACCAGCTGTTATCAACTATGTGACGCCAACAACGACCGTGACGCTAATGCTAGTACGACGTTGTTCAACTCTACAAACAGTTGCTCATTGAAGACATGTCTCTGTTGTCCTGGATTTATTGCCACAAACAGTAAGAATATTTTCATTTATAGATCGTTTGTTGTTGCTCATGCGTTCTGATTGCTTAATGGCATTTTCAATATAGTTGCTGTAGCCTCCCGTCAGTCATAGTTGATTACAGTAGCCTCCGTCAGTCATAGTTGATTACAGTAGCCTCCGTCAGTTATAGTTGACTATAGTAGCCTCCCTCAGTCATAGTTGCCTACAGTAGCCTCCGTCAGTCATAGTTGATTACAGTAGCCTCCGTCAGTTATAGTTGACTATAGTAGCCTCCCTCATTCATAGTTGACTATAGCAGCCTCCGTCAGTTATAGTTGACTATAGTAGCTCCCTCAGTCATAGTTGACTATAGCAGCCTCCGTCAGTTATAGTTGACTATAAAAGCCTCCCTCAGTCATAGTTGACTATAGCAGCCTCCGTCAGTTATAGTTGACTATAGTAGCCTCCCTCAGTCATAGTTGACTATAGCAGCCTCCGTCAGTTATAGATGACTATAGCAGCCCCCGTCAATTATAGTTGACTATAGCAGCCTCCGACAGTCATAGTTGACTATAGCAGCCTCAGTCAGTTATTGTTTACTATAGCAGCCTCCGTCAGTTATAGTTGACTATAGTAGCCTCCGTCAGTCATAGTTGACTATAGCAGCCTCCATCAGTTATAGTTGACTATAGTAGCCTCCGTCAGTTATTGTTGACTATAGTAGCCTCCGTCAGTTATAGTTGACTATAGCAGCCTCCGTCAGTTATAGTTGACTATAGTAGCCTCCGTCAGTTATAGTTGACTATAGCAGCCTCCGTCAGTTATAGTTGACTATAGTAGCCTCCGTCAGTTATAGTTGACTATAGTAGCCTCCGTCAGTTATAGTTGACTATAGCAGCCTCCGTCAGTTATAGTTGACTATAGTAGCCTCCGTCAGTTATAGTTGACTATAGTAGCCTCCGTCAGTTATAGTTGACTATAGCAGCCTCCGTCAGTTATAGTTGACTATAGTAGCCTCCGTCAGTTATAGTTGACTATAGCAGCCTCCGTCAGTTATAGTTGACTATAGTAGCCTCCGTCAGTTATAGTTGACTATAGTAGCCTCCATCAGTTATAGTTTACTATAGCAGCCTCCGTCAGTTATAGTTGACTATAGCAGCCTCCGTCAGTCATAGTTGACCATAGCAGCCTCCGTCAGTCATAGTTGACTATAGTAGCCTCCCTCAGTCATAGTTGACTATAGCAGCCTCTGTCAGTTATAGCTGACTATAGTAGCCTCCCTCAGTCATAGTTGACTATAGCAGCCTTCGTCAGTTATAGTTGACTATAGTAGCCACCCTCAGTCATAGTTGACTATAGCAGCTTCCGTCATTTACAGTTGACTATAGCAGCCTCCGTCAGTTATAGTTGACTATAGTAGCCTCCCTCAGTCATAGTTGACTATAGCAGCCTCCCTCATTTATAGTTGACTATAGTAGCCTCCCTCGGTCATAGTTGACTATAGCAGCCTTCGTCAGTTATAGTTGACTATAGTAGCCTCCCTCAGTCATAGTTGACTATAGTAGCCTCCGTCAGTCATAGTTGACTATAGCAGCCTCCGTCAGTTATAGTTGACTATAGTAGCCTCCGTCAGTTATAGTTGACTATAGCAGCCTCCGTCAGTTATAGTTGACTATAGTAGCCTCCGTCAGTTATAGTTGACTATAGTAGCCTCCCTCAGTCATAGTTGACTATAGCAGCCTCCGTCAGTTATAGTTGACTATAGCAGCCTCCGTTAGTCATGGTTGAGTACAGTAGCCTCCGTCAGTCATAGTTGACTATTTACCGCCGTCTGTCATAGCTGACTATAGTAGCCTTCGTCATTTATAGCTGACTATAGTAGCCTTCGTCAGTTATAGTTGACTATAGTAGCCTTCGTCATTTATAGCTGACTATAGTAGCCTTCGTTAGTTATAGTTGACTATAGTAGCCTCCGTCAGTTATAGTTGACTATAGTAGCCTCCGTCAGTCATACTTGACTATAGTAACCTCCGTCAGTCATAGTAGACTATAGTAGCCTCCGTCAGTCATAGTAGACTATAGTAGCCTCCGTCAGTCGTAGTAGACTATAGTAGCCTCCGTCAGTCATAGTAGACTATAGTAGCCTCCGTCAGTCATAGTAGACTATAGTAGCCTTCGACAGTCATAGTAGACTTTGGTAGCCTCCGGCAGTCATAGTTGACTATGGTAGCCTCCGGCAGTCATAGTAGACTATGGTAGCCTCTGTCAGTCATAGTTGTCTATGGATTTTGCAACGCCCCTAGAAATGTTATTCTTTTCTTTCACCGTGTATTATCTTTTTCTTTGAATATGTCTGCTTCTTGTTTGAGTTGGAGCTTTAGAGTGTATTTCCAAGGATTGTTATCTGCAGCTATGTCTTCCAAGACTGCAGGGTTTATGTTTAGAGTCTTCATGTCACGTCTACACACATCTATAAATCAAAGTTTTGGACATCCCCTAGTTTTTTGCCATCTGCTAGTTGTCCATAGAGTATATCTTTTGGTGTGTGACTATCTTTCATATGGTGTAAGTGACCAAGCTAGCTTAACCCACATTGTTTGTGCAGCGTGTAGATGTTCGGGAGGCCTGTGCTAATTATGACCTCCACGCTTGTCACTTTATCCTTCCAGGTGATACCAAGAACACGGTGCAGACATCGCATATGGAATACATTTAGTCTTCTCTCCTGCTTTGTACAAGTTGTCCAAGATTCGCTGCCATACAGGAGGATTGTAATAATGCAGGCATTGTAAACTGCGACCTTTGTTTTAATTGTCAAAATGCCGTTTTGCCAGACACGCCTAGAAAGACGGGCGAAAGTGGTAGCAGCTTTACCAATGCGGGTGTCAATTTCTCTATCTAAAGATAATTTGTCGTTTATGATAGACACCAGGTAGCTATACTTCTGCAACACATCGATTTTGTAGTTGTCGATAAAGATTGCAGGTGTTCCTTCGACATCCGTACACTACACCTACCAATGAAGAAACTGTAATCTAAGGTCTATAATCCATTATGAAACAAAATCTTGAACAAATATTAATGGTTACTGCTCTTTGTATGATTTACAGACCAAGGCTATTGTAAAGACTTATTACTATCATCGGGAGCCGCGGTGGCTGAGTGGTTACTGGACTGAACTACCAAGGACATGAGGTCGTGTTCGACGGTTTCCGTGTTGACCTAGCTGAACTGGGTTTTACTAAGAAAGAATGGCGGCACGGTCCTGACCACTTTATTCAAAATAATTTACTAGTTTAGCGGCATAAATTACAGTGATCTTTTAGTTGGTCCCTTGTTGTATCTGTGTTCAACAAATGTTCAGAACTAATGCATTTTGTTTTTTTGTGGGTTTGGGTTAGTGTTTGGGTTAGTTTTTGGGTTAATGTTTGAGCTATGGTTTGGGTTAGTGTTTGGTTAGTGTTTGGGTTAATGTTTGAGGTATGGTTTGGGTTAGTGTTTGAGCTATGGTTTGGGTTAGTTTTTGGGTTAATGTTTGAGCTATGGTTTGGGTTAGTGTTTGGGTTAGTTTTTGAGTTAGTGTTTGGGTTAATGTTTGAGGTATGGTTTGGGTTAGTGTTTGGGCTAGGGTTTGGATTAGTGTTTGAGCTATGGTTTGGGTTAGTTTTTGGGTTAATGTTTGAGCTATGGTTTGGGTTAGTGTTTGAGCTATGGTTTGGGTTAGTGTTTGGGTTAGTGTTTGGGTTAATGTTTGAGCTATGGTTTGGGTTAGTGTTTGGGTTAGTGTTTGGGTTAATGTTTGAGCTATGGTTTGGGTTAGTGTTTGGGTTAGTGTTTGGGCTAGGGTTTGGGTTAGTGTTTGGGTTAGTGTTTGGGCTAGGGTTTGGGTTAGTGTTTGGGTTAGTGTTTGGGTTAGTGTTTGGGTTAGTGTTTGAGCTATGGTTTGGGTTAGTGTTTGGGTTAGTGTTTGAGCTCTGGTTTAGGTTAGTGTTTGATTAGTGTTTGGGTTAGGGTTTATGTTAGTGTTAGTGTTTGGGCTAGGGTTTGGGTTAGTGTTTGGGTTAGTGTTTGGGTTAGTGTTTGAGCTCTGGTTTAGGTTAGTGTTTGGTTAGTGTTTGGGTTACTGTTTAAGTTAATGTTTGAGCTATGATTTGGGCTAGGGTTTAGGTTAAGGTTTGGGTTAGAAATATAGAACTTTATCCTCGCGTATTTTTTACAGTTAGTGAAAACCCCTTTATTTATGTCGCCAAACTCGTAATTACCAAAAGGTGTACTAAAAGGTTTATAAAAATGTAGGCGCTAACACCATATTCAATAACGCGTGGCGCATGGCCCTTTTCATTTCTTTCAATTTGGCACCAACTGCGATGGTACCCACCAACAACAGCGCTGAGCGCTATCAGCGACCCATAGCAGACTGCATACATCAAAATCAGCTAACAAAAAGAAGCTCATCAACATCCTACTCCATCTCTCAGGAGTGCCCCTGGAAATAGACTAAAATTTGTAGTAACGCTTATAGGGATTGAATGGGATAGACAACCCGGTACCACAAAATTATATGCCAAAGATGGATATCTCGGGTTGAAAGGAGGAAATATCATGGCTTGACGTAAACTTGCGGCACAACAAATCTACGTCTATTTAACGCCCTTTTATGTGAGGATGATGAAGATGAGTAGTAGTCTAATGAAAGCTAAAGAAAATTAATGTTGTTGTTGCGTTCGCCAGCTTTCATCTCTGACGAAGTCTCTAGAGACTAGGAACTGAATTTTGCGTGTTAATCCATTTTTCCCTGGCAGCCGTGTGCACAGGGGTCCCTCGCAGCACAGGCAGATAACTCCGACTTCGGAGGTACTCATGTTTTTTTCTGTCGATGAGTAACTGACTTTTCAAGCCGGGTCTCGCTGCTGAGACCATGGGTGGTTGCCGCAGAGAGAAATCATAAATAAAAATCCCACCGGTGTAGCCGAGATTTGAACCTACAACCTCTCTGTCTCGAGGCCGGCGTCTTGCCTTGAGACCAACAAGTCCCCCATGGACTGGGAATATGAGGAAACTGCCACAAGGAACACTTTTCATGCATAGCCTTCAATGGTTCCCGCCGCCTATCCACCATATACGGGGAGTTCACGTCCTCCCGAAAATGATGACCGTCATACTTCTTTAACAATGTTGATGATGTCAGGCCATCGTTGTTGACTCCAATTCCGAACATACAAACACACAGTCGTCAGATCATCCCCGTCGCACATCACACAACAGACCGTAAGATTAACGTAGGCCGGTCTAGGGATTTACGATGGGCCATTACGATGTCGTAGCAGACATAGCAATGTCGCAAGCACAGCAATGACGCGCCCTTTAGATTCTTGATTACTCTAGTGAATGCAGCCTACGAAAAACAAAACAGTGAAAATTCCCTAAAAGGATTCCCTGCGGCTGACGAAGCATTTCACATTAATAAGTAACATGAAAATAACTTGCGTCAAGGAATTCCAACAACGGTCATGAACAGCACCAATGTGACGTAAAGCGCAGATCAAGTCTAGACGGTGGATGGTCGCATTCACAACACTTGATTTGTCAAAAAGGGACTGTTACCGGCGTACGATTTCGCTTTAGCGGCGCAGATGTAATAATTACATCATCATTTTGACTTTAACGCAGAAAAGTGAAACGGAAAACCGAAATTAATCAGACCCCGGATGCACTTTCTGCAGCGATCGAGAGGACGTGGACTAGATCCGCCATCTTGGAGACGGAAGTCCCATCCTAAAGAAAATTAAATACCATCACCAGCAGCTTTCACTCTGTTGTTAGCATCACCTTGTCCAACAATTACCTGCAATCTTCAAGAGCTTTCACCCTGTTGTTAGCATCACCTTGTCCAACAATTACCTGCCATCTTCAGCAGCTTTCACTCTGTTGTTAGCATCACCTTGTCCAACAATTACCTGCCATCTACAAGAGCTTTCATTCTGTTGTTAACATCACCTTGTCGAACAATTACCTGCCATCTTCAAGAGCTTTCACTCTGTTGTTAACATCACCTTGTCCAACAATTACCTGCCATCTACAAGAGCTTTCACTCTGTTATTAACATCACCTTCTCCAACAATTACCTGCCATCTACAAGATCTTTCATTCTGTTGTTAACATCACCTTCTCCAACAATTACCTGCTATCTACAAGAGCTTTCATTCTGTTATTAACATCACCTTGTCCAACAATTACCTGCCATCTACAAGAGCTTTCACTCTGTTGTTAACATCACCTTGTCCAACAATTACCTGCCATCTATAAGAGCTTTCACTCTGTTGTTAACATCACCTTGTCCAACAATTACCTGCCATCTACAAGAGCTTTCATTCTGTTATTAACATCACCTTGTCCAACAATTACCTGCCATCTACAAGAGCTTTTACTCTGTTATTAACATCACCTTCTCCAACAATTACCTGCCATCTACAAGAGCTTTCACTCTGTTGTTAACATCACCTTCTCCAACAATTACCTGCCATCTACAAGAGCTTTCACTCTGTTATTAACATCACCTTGTCCAACAATTACCTGCCATCTACAAGAGCTTTCACTCTGTTGTTAACATCACCTTCTCCAACAATTACCTGCCATCTACAAGAGTTTTCACTCAGTTATCAACATCACCTTCTCCAACAATTACCTGCCATCTACAAGAGTTTTCACTCTGTTGTTAACATCACCTTCTCCAACAATTACCTGCCATCTACAACAGTGTTACTAACATCAGATTTTCTCTGATATCCAGATGGTACAAGATGTGTGAGCAGAAAGCTCAGAAACCCATGCCATTTCCACGAAGACTGTAACAGCAGCATAGCTAACTCGGTCTGTGAACCTGCTCACAGCATCTGCTTATGTGCTTCTGGCTTCAGAGAACGAGATAGTGAGAACTGCATTCGACGTGAGTCTTAATGTTTTGTTCCTCGTAAGTTTTTAATTTCTCCTTGTTCTGCTATTTTTGGCCCGTATCCTTCTTTGTCTGTATCTCTTCCTTACTTGTATCTTTTTCTCATTTATTATTTTTTTTATTGTTTCTAGTTTGCCTTCCTCAATACGTCATTATAACAAGTCACTTCTCTATGACATTATAAGAAGTCACTTCTCTACGATATTATAAGTCACTTATCTACTATATTATAACAAGTCACTACTCTACGATATTATAACAAGTCACTACTCTGCGATATTATAACAAGTCACTACTCTGCGATAACAAGCTATTTCTCTACAGTAATATAACAAGTCACTTCACTTCGATACTTTAACAATATACTTCTCTGTGATTTTATTGAAAATTTACTTGTCTACGATAATATAACAATTTACTTGTCTACGATAATATAACAATTCACTTGTCTACGATAATATAACAATTTACTTGTCTACGATAATATAACAATTTACTTGTCTACGATAATATAACAATTTACGTGTCTACGATAATATAACAATTTACTAAATCAAAATGAAGACCGGACGAAATAGGAAGAAATCTAAGATACCACGAGAGGAAATATGGCAAAGCCTGTCAGTAACTTTAAAAAAAAAACTTAAAATATATAACATATAACATACAACATATATTACATTATAAATCACACATTTTTGGCCATGTAATAAGAAGGGAACAGCTGGAATATATTGTAACAACTGGGAAAATTGAGGGACGAAGAGATAGAGGGAAGCAAAGAGAAAAAATACCAGACAGCTTAAGAGAATGGCTTGGCAGAAGGTCAACAACAGAAATGATAAATAACTGTTGAGATCGAAAGTTGTGGAGAGACGTGATCACCTACGACAGCAGGCATGGTACTTGATGTTGTTGATAACATTATATATATATATATATGAGAGAGCTGGGAAAAAAAGAGATATAGAAACAATGATGAACGCATTAGAAAATAAATGTCTAAGGAAAATACTTGGTATAGCGTGGAACGAATTCAAAACAAACGAGGAAATTCAAGAAATCCAGTAATCAAGAAAAGACGATGGTCATATGTTGGACATGTGATGAGAAGAGATAATTACCGAATAACAAAGCAAGTCCTCATGTTGGAAACAACAGTTAAGAGGAAAAGAGGCCGACACATAGAGATACCGAGAAGAACATTGATCAGAGAGGCAAGAGCAGAAGGAATCGGCTCCCTGAATGAGATAGAGTTGCTTGCACAGAACAGAAACAAATGGCTAGATTTGATAAAATATCTTTACAAGGATTGAAAACTACTAGAATAAAAATTTAGATAAGAGAAAGAGTATATGGGTCTATGCCTATGGGCCGGCTACAGCTCGAAAGATCAATAGATAGATATATAACATTATAGATATATAACATATATACAACCAAAACTTATACATAGCCTTCATTGACCAGGAAAAAGCATTCGACAGAGTAAACAGAGAACAACTGTGGGAGATACTAACAACATACGGAGTAAGCCAACATCTAACCAACATTATTAAAAGTCTCTACGCCACAGCAGCTGCAGGGTCAGAACAGCAACAGGCTACACAGACCACTTCGAAGTTAGATCAGGTGTAAGACAGGGGTGCGTACTATCCCCCTACTGTTTATTACATACATGGACCATATATGCAAGCTAGCCAACCCATCAGAGACAGAGAGATCAACGAGCTTCTATTTGCAGACGACCAGGCACTAATACATGAAACAATAGAAGACCTACAAGAACACTTAAACAACTCAACATCTTAGGAACAAAATACAACATGAAAATCAACATCAACAAAACAGAAGTCATGAATGTCGCCAAAAATAAACAGAACATCAACATAACTATAGAAGGCAGACAACTAAACAAGTAGAGGAATTCAAATACCTAGGAAGTCTAATGACAAACGACAATTCCCAAACAGCAGAGATAGAATCAAGATGCAACAAAGCTTGTCAAATCATCGGACAGTTATCACCACTATTGTCCAACAAGGAAATAACTCTGGAGGCAAAACGAGCACTATACAATACAATCTTCATTCCAACGTTGTGCTACCAATGCCAGACCTGGACTCTAGATGCAAGAACAATAAGAAAAATAACCTCTACAGAGATGAAATGTGTTAGACGAATGACAGGAAACAGTCTGAGAGATAAGATCAGAAATGTAGAACTGAGAAAAAAGCTAGGAATAGCCCCAGCCATAGAATATATAAGGAAACAACAGATAAAATGGTTCGGCCACGTGACAAGGCAGAAAGAACAAAACACAACACAACGAGCCTTCAACAAACGTTGTGAGAACAACAGACCCAAGGGTCGACCACGAAAAAGATGGATCGATGGAATATTAGAAGCACTAGGAACATAACAGCAGCAGAGGCGAACAGAAGAGCAAAAGACCGCAAATTATATCTCCCCTCGACGCTGAAAGGCAGATGAGGAAGGAAAGAAGAAGAAGAAGAAGATATATATATATATATATATATATATATATATATATATATATATATATTAAGCGCCCATTTCTATATAAGTGTATCAGAATACGAAAACGTCCGTTTCGACCAATAGACCCTGGCGAAGAAAAGACGAAAGCAGGACTGTCTATGATGCAGAAATGGTGAATATTGAAGTAACTGAAATTATAGCGCGTGAATACAATGGCTGCCATCGATTTAAAATGTGTATTTCAGCATTGGTGAAGTAAAAGGGGAATTGGGGGGGGGGACTGGGTGGTCTAGAGGCAAGACGTCGAGCTCTGAACGAAGAGGTCCCGGGTTCCACTCTGATCACTGGTGGCTGAATTCAACATTTAAGAAAAATCGAATCCGTGGTGGTTTCTTCATGTCGTTATCCTCCCCTGGTCTCCGGGTAGGGAGATGAGATGTCTAGTCCTTTAATGTAGGGAGATGAGATGTCTAGTCCTTTAATGTAGGGAAATGAGATGTCTAGTCCTTTAATGTAGGGAGATGAGATGTCTAGTCCTTTAATGTAGGGAGATGAGATGTCTAGTCCTTTAATGTAGGGAGATGAGATGTCTAGTCCTTTAATGTAGGGAGATGAGACGTCTAGTCCTTTAATGTAGGGAGATGAGATGTCTAGTCCTTTAATGTAGGGAGATGAGACGTCTAGTCCTTTAATGTAGGGAGATGAGATGTTTAGTCCTTTAATGTAAGGAGATGAGATGTTTAGTCTTTTAATGTAGGGAGATGAGATGTTTAGTCCTTTAATGTAGGGAGATGAGATAATTAGTCCTTTAATGTAGGGAGATGAGATGTTTAGTCCTTTAATGTAGGGAAATGAGATGTTTAGTCCTTTAATGTAGGGAGATGAGATATTTAGTCCTTTAATGTAGGGAGATGAGATGTTTAGTCTTTTAATGTAGGGAGATGAGATGTTTAGTCCTTTAATGTAGGGAGATGAGATGTTTAGTCCTTTAATGTAGGGAGATGAGATGTCTAGTCCTTTCAGGTAACGGCAAAAGCAAGAGGTTCCGTGTGCATTCTGCGCACGTTAAATACAGTTGGCACTTGGAAATCGAAAAAGAGTAGGCCTCTGCCCAGGCAAAATTGATAGTAAAAATTAACAATAAATTAATCATCATCATCATTGAGTGCAGTCTCCGTATCGAAGTTGGTTACCAAGGAGCGCGGAGTTATCTGCCTGCGCGGCGATGAACCCCTGTGCACAAGGCTGCCATGGAAAACTGGATTGACACGCAATAAACAGTTCCTAGTCTCTTGGGACTTCGCCAAAAATGAAAGCTGACGAACACAAAAATAAAAAATATAAGATTCAGTCTTGACAGTTTTCGTCATTCATTTTCAAATCATTCATTTTCAACTCATTCATTTTCAACCCATTCATTTTCAACTCATTCATTTCCAACTCATTCATTTTCAACTCATTCATTTTCAACTCATTCATTTCCAACTAATTCATTTTCAACTCATTCATTTCCAACTCATTCATTTCCAACTCATTCATTTTCAACTCATTCATTTCCAACTTATTCATTTTCAACTAATTCATTTTCAACTCATTCATTTCCAACTCATTCATTTCCAAATCATTAATTTTCAACTCATTCATTTTCAACTCATTCATTTTCAACTCATTCATTTTCAACTCATTCATTTTCAACTCATTCATTTTCAACTCATTCATTTCCAACTCACTCATTTCCAACTCATTCATTTTCAACTCATTCATTTTAAACTCATTCATTTCCAACTCATTCATTTCCAACTCATTCATTTTTAACTCATTCATTTTCAACTCATTCATTTCCAACTCATTCATTTCCAACTCATTCATTTCCAACTCATTCATTTCCAACTCATTCATTTTCAACTCATTCATTTCCAACTCATTCATTTCCAACTCATTCATTTTCAACTCATTCATTTCCAACTCATTCATTTCCAAATCATTCATTTTCAACTCATTCATTTTCAACTCATTCATTTTCAACTCATTCATTTTCAACTCATTCATTTCCAACTCATTCATTTCCAACTCATTCATTTCCAACTCATTCATTTTCAACTCATTCATTTCCAACTCATTCATTTCCAAATCATTAATTTTCAACTCATTCATTTTCAACTCATTCATTTTCAACTCATTCATTTTCAACTCATTCATTTTCAACTCATTCATTTTCAACTCATTCATTTCCAACTCACTCATTTCCAACTCATTCATTTTCAACTCATTCATTTTCAACTCATTCATTTCCAACTCATTCATTTCCAACTCATTCATTTTCAACTCATTCATTTTCAACTCATTCTTTTTCAACTCATTCATTTTCAACTCATTCATTTCCAACTCACTCATTTCCAACTCATTCATTTTCAACTCATTCATTTTAAACTCATTCATTTCCAACTCATTCATTTCCAACTCATTCATTTTTAACTCATTCATTTTCAACTCATTCATTTCCAACTCATTCATTTCCAACTCATTCATTTCCAACTCATTCATTTCCAACTCATTCATTTTCAACTCATTCATTTCCAACTCATTCATTTCCAACTCATTCATTTCAACTCATTCATTTCCAAATCATTCATTTTCAACTCATTCATTTTCAACTCATTCATTTTCAACTCATTCATTTTCAACTCATTCATTTCCAACTCATTCATTTCCAACTCATTCATTTCCAACTCATTCATTTTCAACTCATTCATTTCCAACTCATTCATTTCCAAATCATTAATTTTCAACTCATTCATTTTCAACTCATTCATTTTCAACTCATTCATTTTCAACTCATTCATTTTCAACTCATTCATTTTCAACTCATTCATTTTCAACTCATTCATTTCCAACTCACTCATTTCCAACTCATTCATTTTCAACTCATTCATTTCCAACTCATTCATTTCCAACTCATTCATTTTCAACTCATTCATTTCCAACTCATTCATTTTCAACTCATTCATTTTCAACTCATTCATTTCCAACTCATTCATTTTCAAATGTTGTAGCAGAGAGTATATTGTATTTGACATGTGTCAACCAGGTGTTATTGGAGACTGGTGTCGCAAAGACCTTGACTGTGAGAATGCGATTACCTCAAGCCACTGCAACTACACTGTATCAAGGATCCAGGTACACTACAGCACAATAATCTATCTATCTATCTATCTATCTATCTATCTATCTATCTATCTATCTATCTATCTATCTATCTATCTATCTGTCTGTCTGTCTGTCTGTCTCTGTCTGTCTGTCTGTCTGTCTGTCTGTCTGTCTGTCTGTCTGTCTGCCTGCCTGCCTGCCTGCCTGCCTGCCTGCCTGCCTGCCTGCCTGCCTGCCTGCCTGCCTGCCTGCCTGCCTATCCATCCATCCATCCATCCATCCAATCCCCACCCACCCACCCACTCTTTATCTGTCTATCTATCTACCTTCAACCCGCCCATCCATTTACTCTCTATCGTCTATCTACCCACCCACCCGCCTACCCAGCCTACCTTGCAGCCGAAGACGACAGCAATCCTAGACCCTCCATGCTCGACAATCTTTGCTCTTAAAAGTTAGACTTTTCTCTTGACTCATGACTCATTGCACAGGACTCAGAACCCTTTGCACAGGACTCGGGACTCATGACTCTTTCCACAGGACTCAGGACTCTTTACACAGGACTCATGACTCTTTGCACATGACTCAGAACTCTTTGCACAGGACTCGGGACTCATGACTCTTTCCACAGGACTCAGGACTCTTTACACAGGACTCATGACTCTTTGCACATGACTCAGAACTCTTTGCACAGGACTCGGGACTCATGACTCTTTCCACAGGACTCAGGACTCTTTACACAGGACTCATGATTCTTTGCACAGGACTCATGACTCTTTGCACAGGACTCATGACTCTTTGCACAGGACTCATGACTCTTTGCACAGGACTCAGACCTCTTTTGCACATGACTCAGAACTCTTTGCACAGGACTCAGAACTCTTTGCACAGGCGTTATATCACACCACACATCACCTGTTCTGTACGAGCTTCTTAATATCAGAAAAGGGGTTCATGCTCCCTGTTGTTGCATCTTACTTCAGTGTTCTAGTGAGCCTTTCTCTAGACCACACTCCTTTTACTTTCACCCTCTGGCTCCCGTAAGAGACTTTGCTTAAGAGGTTGAGCGAATTGTCTAGAACAGGGACGTGTGGTGATATATAATGCGGGTCCTGTGCAAGGTTTGACACTTGATAACAATGGTCGTCGAGCATGGATAGCCAAGAATGTATATCCAAAGTGGCGTCCCCTTTTGTTCTTCTTTCATTCTTCGTTTGCCTTTCAGCGCCAGGGGAGATGTAATTTGCGGTCTTTTGCTCTTTTGTTCGCATCTCCTGCTGATATGATTCCTACAGTTTCCAATGTTCCGTCGATCTATCTTTTTCGTGGTTGGCCCTTGCGTCTGGTGTTCTCACAACGTTTATTAAAAGTTCGTTGTGTTTTGATTTGTATGCCTTGTCACGTGGCCAAACCATTTTATCTGTTGTTTCTTTACATATTATATGGCGTGGATTATTCTTAGCTTTTTTCTCAGTTCTTCATTTTTGATCTTATCCCTCAGGCTGTTTGCTGTCATTCGTCTGACACCTGTAATCTCAGTAGAGGTAATTTATCTTATTGTTCTTGCATCTAGAGTCCAGGTCTGGCATTGGTAGCACAACGTTGGGATGAAGATTGTATTGTATAGTGCTCGTTTTGCCTCCAGAGTTATTTCCTTGTTGGACAATAGTGGTGATAACTGTGCAATGATTTGACAAGCTTTGTTGCATCTTGATTCTATCTCTGCTGTTTGAGAATTGTAGTTTATCCCTAGACCTTCTATGTATTTGAATTCCTCTACTTTTTTTTAGTTACCTGCCTTCTATAGTTATGTTGATGTTCTGTTTATTTTTGGCGACATTCATGACTTCTGTTTTGTTGATGTTAATTCTCATGTTGTATTTTGTGTCTATGCTGTTGAGTATTTTAAAGTGTTCTTGTAGAGTTATTTCCATGTTGGACAATCTTTTCCTTGTTGTGCTGTCTCCCACTCAAAAAGACAATAGAGAGATGAAGTGATGACTTATTTGAGATTCCATATGACGTATTTCCTGTTTCATGTTAATAATTGGATTATTTGCTTGTCACTAAACAGCACTCTGGTGTTTGCAAGTGCGACTCAGGTTACCATGGTAACGACAGCAGCAATGAGTGCCGGAGACGTCACATCGGAGACCGGACATGCGTAGTACCCACGGACTGTAGCGACGCTGTAAACAACAGCTACTGTCATAACGGTATGTGTGTATGTCTGGACGGCCACTACCGAAGTTTTGACCACACACAGTGCAACGCTAGACGGCTGCATCTTGACTACTGCGACAGCGATCTCGACTGTAGCTCAGTCATCAACAACAGCATCTGCATCAACTACGCGTGTGTTTGTAAATCTGGATTCTTCAATGACTCCATAAACAGCTGTCTGAAACGACAGATCCTGGACAAATGCGCAGACGAAAAAGACTGTACTGACTCCATAAACAACAGTACATGCATCAGCCACAAGTGTAAATGTGTTTCCGGGTTCAGTGCCGTGAACAATGACTCTTGCGTCAGAAGGAGAATATTTGACTCCACCTGTGAGAGTAAAACTGACTGTAGTGATGCTGTAGCCAACAGCCTTTGCTACAATGGGACCTGTGTTTGTGATAGCGGACACTACTCAACACAAAACAATACCGTTTGTGTACAGCGTAAGTTCATTACTATAATTACTGTTTTCTTCCTCTTCTTCATTCTAAAAAAAAAAAGAAGAAGAAGATTAGAAGGAAGAAATTCTCATCTTCTTTTTGCTTCTTCTTGTCCGTCTATTTTTTCTTCTTCATTCTACAGTTCTTTTTACTTCTCGTTTATTGGCTTCTCTTATTCCAATTCCTTTTTCTTCAACCCCACTCCTTCTTGTTTTGTTGTTCTCCATCTTTACCTTCTTGTTTTGTTGTTCTCCATCTTTACCTTCTTGTTTTGTTGTTCTCCATCTTTACCTTCATGTTTTGTTGTTCTCCATCTGTATCTTCTTGTTTGTTGTTCTCCATCTGTATCTTCTTGTTTTGTTGTTCTCCATCTGTATCTTCTTGTTTTGTTGTTCTCCATCTGTATCTTCTTGTTTTGTTGTTCTCCATCTTTATCTTCTTGTTTTGTTCTTCTCCATTTGTATGATCTTTTTTTTTTCTTCTTTTCCTACTTTCTCAGCCTTTTCTACTTTCATTTCTTCTTTCTCCCTCTTTCCTATTTTCTTTCATGTTTTACTCCGCCTTATCTTCCTCTTCTGCGTTCTTCTCCTTTTAGTATAATGTAGTACAGTACAGTACAGTACAATATAGTATAATATAGTATAGTATAGTAGTGTAAAGAACATGTACTGGCAACAAAGAGCGGCCTAAGAACTGGAAACCAATTGGAAATGTTTCAACAGATAAAACAGGGTGGTGGTAGTAGTGGTAGTGGAGGTGGTAATGGTGGTAGTGGTGATGGTGGTAGTAGTAGTGGTGGTGGTAGTGGTAGTGGTGGTAGTAGTGTTGGTGGTGGTGGTAGTGGTGATAGTGGTGGTAGTGGTGATAGTGGTGGTGGTAGTTGTGGAAGTGGTGGTAGTGTTGGTGGTGGTGGTAGTGGTGATAGTGGTGGTAGTGGTGATAGTGGTGGTGGTAGTTGTGGAAGTGGTGGTAGTGGTGGTGGTGGTGGTAGTGGTGGTATTGGTGGTACTAGTGGTGGTTGTGGTGGTGCTAGTGGTGGTAGTGGTGATAGTGGTGGTGGTAGTTGTGAAAGTGGTGGTAGTGGTGGTGGTGGTGGTAGTGGTGGTATTGGTGGTAGTAGTGGTGGTTGTGGTGGTGCTAATGGTGGTATTGGGGGTTCTAGTGGTGGTAGTGGTGGTAGTAGTGGTAGTGGAGGTGCTAGTGGTAGTGGTTGTATTGGTGGTAGTGGTGGTAGTGGTGGTGCTAATGGTATATTGGTGGTGATAGTGGTGGTAGTGGTTATGCTAGTAGTGGTAGTGGTGGTAGCGGTCGTAGCAGTGGTAGCGGTGGTAGTGGTGATAGTGGTGGTAGGGGTAGTGATGGTAGTAGTGGTAGTGGTGGTAGTACTGGTAGTGATGTTAGTAGTGGTAGTAGTGGTAGTGGTCATAGTGGTGGCACTGGTGCTAGTAGTGGTGGTAGTAGTGGTAGTGATGGTAGTAGTGGTAGTGGTGGTAGTAGTGGTAGTAGTGGTAGTGGTGGTAGTAGTGGTAGTGGTGGTAGTAGTGGTAGTGATGGTAGTAGTGGTAGTGGTGGTAGTAGTGGTAGTGTGGTAGTGGTGGTAGTGATGGTAGTAGTGGTAGTGATGGTAGTAGTGGTAGTGGTGGTAGTGGTGGTAGTAGTGGTAGTGGTCATAGTGGTGGCACTGGTGCTAGTAGTGGTGGTAGTAGTGGTAGTGATGGTAGTAGTGGTAGTGGTGGTAGTAGTGGTAGTGGTCATAGTGGTGGCACTGGTGCTAGTAGTGGTGGTAGTGATGGTAGTAGTGGTAGTGGTGGTAGTAGTGGTAGTGGTGGTAGTAGTGGTAGTGGTGGTAGTAGTGGTAGTGGTGGTAGTAGTGGTAGTGGTGGTAGTATTGGTAGTGATGGTAGTAGTGGTAGTGGTGGTAGTAGTGGTAGTGGTGGTAGTAGTAGTAGTGGTGGTAGTATTGGTAGTGATGGTAGTAGTGGTAGTGGTGGTAGTAGTGGTAGTGGTCATAGTGGTGGCACTGGTGCTAGTAGTGGTGGTAGTGATGGTAGTAGTGGTAGTGGTGGTAGTAGTGGTAGTGGAGGGAGTGGTGGCAGTAGTGGTAGTGATGGTAGTAGTGGTAGTGGTGGTAGTAGTGGTATTAGTGGTAGTGGTAGTGGTGGTAGCGGTCATAGTGATGGTAGTGGTGGTAGTAGTGGTAGTGATGGTAAGAGTTGTAGTGGTGGTAGTAGTGGTATTAGTGGTAGTAGTGGTAGTAGTCGTAGTGATGGTAGTGGTGGTAGAAGTGGTGGTAGTAGTGGTAGCGGTGGTAGTAGTGGTAGCGGTCGTAGTGATGGTAGTGGTGGTAGAAGTGGTGGTAGAAGTGGTGGTAGTAGTGGTAGTGGTGGTAGTAGTGGTAGCGGTCGTAGTGATGGTAGTGGTGGTAGAAGTGGTGGTAGTAGTGGTAGGGGTTTTAGTAGTGGTAGTGGTGGTAGTGGTGGTAGTAGTGGTAGTAGTGTTAGTGGTGGTAGTGGTCGTAGTGGTGGTGGCAATGATAGTGGTGTTAATAATGGTAGTGGTGATAGTGGTGGTAGCAGTGTTAGTGGTGGTAGTGGTGGTAGTGACTGTATCAGTGGTAGTAGTGGTAGCTGTTGTAGTGGTGGTAGTGGTGGTAGTAGTGGTAGTGGTGGTATTAGTAGTATTGGTGTAGTAGTGGCAGTGGTGGTAGTGGTTGTGGTGCTAGTAGTGGTAGTGGTAGTAGTGGTAGTAGTGGGGTAGTGGTGGTAGTAGTGGTAGTAGTGATAGTAGTGGTAGCGGTGGTAGTGGGGTAGTGGTGGTACTAGTGGTAGTAGTGATAGTAGTGATAGCGGTTGTAGTGGGGTAGTGGTGGTAGTAGTGGTAGTGGTGGTAGTATTGGTAGTAGTGGTAGTAGTGATAGTAGTGGTAGGGGTGGTAGTTGGGTAGTGGCGGTAGTAGTGGTAGTAGTGATAGTAGTGGTAGCGTTGTAAGGGTTTAAGTAGTGGTAGTAGTGATAGTAGTGAAAGCGGGGTAAGGGTTTTAGTAGTGGTAGTAGTGATAGTAGTGATAGGCGTGGTAGTAGTGATAGTAGTGGTAGGGGTGGTAGTTGGGTAGTGGCGGTAGTAGTGGTAGTAGTGATAGTAGTGGTAGCGTTGTAAGGGTTTAAGTAGTGGTAGTAGTGATAGTAGTGAAAGCGGGGTAAGGGTTTTAGTAGTGGTAGTAGTGATAGTAGTGATAGGCGTGGTAGCGGGGTAGTGGTGGTAGCAGTGGTAGTAGTGATGGTAGTGGTAGCGGTGGAAGTGGGGTAGTGGTGGTAGTAGTGGTCGTAGTGATAGTAGTGGTAGCGGTGGTAGTGAGGTAGTGGTAGTAGTAGTGGTAGTAGTGATAGTAGTGGTAGCGGTGGTAGTGGGATAGTGGTGGTAGTAGTGGTGGTAGTGGGTAGTGGTGGTAGTAGTGATAGTAGTGGTAGGGGTGGTAATGGGGTAGTGGTGGTGTTAGTGATAGTAGTGGTAGCGGTGGTAGTGGGTAAGGGTTTTAGTAGTGGTAGTAGTGATAGTAGTTGTAGTGGTGGTAGACGGGTAGTGGTGGTAGTAGTGATAGTAGTGGTAGGGGTGTTAGTGGGGTAGTGGTGCTAGTAGTGGTAGTAGTGATAGTAGTGATAGCGGTGGTAGTGAGGTAGTATTGGTAGTAGTGGTAGTAGTGATAGTAGTGGTAGGGGTGGTAGTGGGGTAGTGGTGGTAGTAGTGGTAGTAGTGGTAGTAGGGGTAGTAGTGATAGTAGTGGAAACTGTGGTAGTAGTGGTAGTTGTGGTAGTAGTGCTGGTAGTAGTGGTAGGGGTGGTAGTGGGGTAGTGGTGGTAGTAGTGGTGATAGTAGTGGTAGTGGTGGTAGTGGTGGTGTTAGTAGTGGTAGTGGGGGTAGTAGTGGTAGTGGTGGTAGTAGTGTTGTTGGTGGTAGTATTGGTAGTGGTGGTAGTGGTGGTAGTAAGGTAGTGGTGGTGGTAGTGGTGGTAGTGGTGGTAGTAGAGGAAGTGGTGGTAGTAGTGGTGGTAGTGGTATATTAGTGGTGGTAGTTGCTGTAGTTGTGGTATCAGTGGTAGTGGTGGTATTGGTGGTAGTAGAAAAGAAAGTAAAAAATGAGGAGGTGGTGGAGGAGGACTAGGAGGAGGTGGTGGTGGTGGAGGAGTTAGTGGTTGATGAGCAGGAGATAGTGGTGGTGAAAGAGTCAGAGGAGGTGGTGGTGGTGGAGATGGGGAAGGGGTGTAGATAGAGAAACAAGAGGTGGTGGAAGAGGAAGTGCAGTAGAAGGTAGTAGTGGAGGAGGAGGTGGTTGATGAGGAGGAGGTGCTGGAGGAGGAGGAGGAATAGAAGGTCGCGGAGGAGGTTGTGGTGGAGGTGGTGGTGGTGGAGGTGGGATAGAAGGTCGTGGAACAGGTGGTGGTGGAGTTGGTGGTGGAGGAAATGGTGGTGGAGAAGGTGGAGGAATAGAAGGTCGTGAGATGATGGTGGTGAAGGAGATGTTGGTGGAGGAGGTGGAGGAATTGAATGTCGTGGAGGTGGTGGTGGAGGAATTGAAGGTCGTGGAGGTGGTGGTTGTGGAGGCGGTGGTGGAGGAGGTGGTCTTGGAGAAAGTGGAGGAATAGAAGGTCGTGGATGTGGTGGCAGTGGAGGAGGTGATGGTGGAGGAGGTGGAGAAATAGATGGTTGTGGAGGTGATGGTGGTGGAGTAGGTGGTAGTGGAGGAAGTGGAGGAATAGAAGGTCGTGGAGGTGGTGGTGGTGTATAAGGTGATGGTGGAGGAATAGATGGTCGTGGAGGTGGTGGAGGTAGTGGTGGTGGTGGTGGTGGTGGTGGTGGTGGAGGAGGAGGAAGTGGTGGAGAAGGTGGTGATGGAGGAATAGAAGGTCGTGGAAGTGGTGGAGGTAGTGGTGGTGGTGGTGGAGGAAGTGGTGGAGGCGGTGGTGATGGATGAATAGAAGGTCGTGGACGTGGTGGTGGTGGAGAAGGTGGTGGTGGAGGAATAGTAGGTCGTGGAGGTGGTGGTAGTGTAGGAGGGTTGGAGATGGAGGAACAGGAGGTGGTGGAGTAGGAGGAGGAGATGTAGGTGGTGGCGGAGGTGGAGGAGGAAGTGGTGGAGGTGTAGAATCAGGTGACTCAATGTATCGTATTGTATGTTAGCTCATTTATACTTACAACTTAATTAACAGCTACGTGTATAGAAATGCTGAAGACCACTGCACGAATTATTATTGTTTTTTTTTTTAATCTATGTTTGCTCTGTGTCTGTGCAGGGAAACTTGAGGACCACTGTAATGTGAGCCATGACTGTATCAGTGCAGTACGGGACAGTGAGTGCATTTCTGGCGTGTGTACTTGTGTCCAGGGCTATGATGGTTACAACAACAACAGTGGGTGTATGCGAGGTGAGGAGTTTGATATGTGTGCGAACATGTTGCTAGGTGTAACAAGTGGGGGTTGTTGTTGAGTGTAATAGGTGGGGGTTGTAAATTAATAGGTAGGGGTTGTTGTAATTGTAGTAGGTATGGGTTGTTGTAAGTGTAATAGTTGGGGATTGTTATAAGTGTAATAGGTAGCGATTGTTGTAACTGTAGTAGGTAGGGGTTGTTGTAACTGTAATAGGTAGGGGTTGTTGTAAGTGTAATAGTTGGGGATTGTTGTAAGTGTAATAGTTGGGGATTGTTGTAAGTGTAATAGTTGGGGATTGTTGTAAGTGTAATAGATAGGGGTTGTTATAACTGTAGTAGGTAGGGGTTTTTTTAAACTGTAGTAGGTAGGGGTTGTTTTAACTGTAGTAGGTAGGGGTTGTTTTAACTGTAGTAGGTAGGGGTTGTTGTAAGTGTAATAGTTGGGTGTTGTTGTAAGTGTAATAGGTAGGGGTTGTTGTAATTGTAGGTAGGAGTTGTTGTAAGTGTATTAGTTGGGGGTTGTTGTAAGTGTAATAGGTAGGGGTTGTTGTAAGTGTAGTAGGTAGGGGTTGTTGTAAGTGTAGTAGGTATGGATTGTTGTAAGTGTAATAGTTGGGGGTTGTTGTAAGTGTAATAGGTAGGGGTTATTGTAATTGCAGTAGGTAGGGGTTGTTGTAAGTGTAATATGTGGGGGTTGTTGTAACTGTAGTAGGTATGGATTGTTGTAAGTGTAATAGGTGGGTGTTGTTGTAAGTGTAATATGTAGGGGTTGTTATAAGTGTAGTAGGTAGGGTTGTTGTAAGTGTAGTATGTGGGGTTGTTTTAATTGTAGTAGGCAGGGGTTGTTGTAAGTGTAGTAGGTAGGGTTGTTATAAGTGCATTAGGCAGGGGTTGTTATAAGTGTAATAGTTGGAGTTGTTATTAGTGTAGTAGGTAAGTGTTGTTATAAGTGTAGTAGGTAAGTGTTGTTATAAGTGTAGTAAGTAGGTGTTGTTATAAGTGTTATAGGTAGGGGTTGTCATAAGTGTAGTAGGTAGGTGTTGTTATAAGTGTAATAGGTAGAGGTTGTTATAAGTGTAGTAGGTAGGGGTTGTTATAAGTGTAATAGGTAGGGGTTGTTGTAATTGCAGTAGGTAGGGGTTGTTGTAAGTGTAATAGGTGGGGTTGTTGTAAGTGTAATATGTAGGGGTTGTTATAAGTGTAATAGGTAGGGTTGTTGTAAGTGTAATACGTAGGGGTTGTTATAAGTGTAGTAGGTAGGGGTTGTTGTAAGTGTAGTATGTGGGATTGTTTTAATTGTAGTAGGCAGGGGTTGTTGTAAGTGTAGTAGGTAGGGGTTGTTATAAGTGCATTAGGTAGGTGTTGTTGTAAGTGTAGTATGTAGGGGTTGTTATAAGTGCATTAGGTGGGGGTTGTTATAAGTGTAATAGTTGGGAGTTGTTATTAGTGTAGTAGGTAAGTGTTGTTATAAGTGTAGTAGGTAAGTGTTGTTATAAGTGTAGTAGGTAGGTGTTGTTATAAGTGTAATAGGTAGGGGTTGTTATAAGTGTAGTAGGTAGGGGTTGTTATAAGTGTAATAGGTAGGGGTTGTTGTAATTGCAGTAGGTAGGGGTTGTTGTAAGTGTAATAAGTGGGGGTTGTTGTAAGTGTAATATTTAGGGGTTGTTATAAGTGTAATAGGTAGGGTTGTTGTAAGTGTAATACGTAGGGGTTGTTATAAGTGTAGTAGGTAGGGTTGTTGTAAGTGTAGTATGTGGGATTGTTTTAATTGTAGTAGGTAGGGGTTGTTGTAATTGCAGTAGGTAGGGGTTGTTGTAAGTGTAATAAGTGGGGTTGTTGTAAGTGTAATATTTAGGGTTGTTATAAGTGTAATTGGTAGGGTTGTTGTAAGTGTAATACGTAGGGGTTGTTATAAGTGTAGTAGGTAGGGGTTGTTGTAAGTGTAGTATGTGGGATTGATTAATTGTAGTAGGCAGGGTTGTTGTAAGTGTAGTAGGTAGGGGTTGTTATAAGTGCATTAGGTAGGGGTTGTTATAGTGTAATAGTTGGGAGTTGTTATTAGTGTAGTAGGTAAGTGTTGTTATAAGTGTAGTAGGTAATTGTTGTTATAAGTGTAGTAGGTAGGTGTTGTTATAAATGTTATAGGTAGGGGTTGTCATAAGTGTAGTAGGTAGGTGTTGTTGTAAGTGTAATAGGTAGAGGTTGTTATAAGTGTAGTAGGTAGGGGTTGTTATAAGTGTAATAGGTAGGGGTTGTTATTAGTGTAGTAGGTAGGTGTTGTTATAAGTGTAGTAAATAGGGGTTGTTGTAAGTGTAATAGTTGGTGGTTGTTGTATGTGTAGTAGGTAGGGGTTGTTGTAAGTGTAGTAGGTAGGGGTTGTTGTAAGTGTAGTAGGTAGGGGTTGTTGTAAGTGTATTAGGTAGGGGTTGTTGTATGTGTAATAGGTAGGGTTGTTGTAAGTGTAATAGGTAGGGGTTGTTGTAAGTGTAATAGGTAGGGGTTGTTGTAAGTGTAATTGGTAGGGGTTCTTTTAAGTGTAATAGGTAGGGGTTGTTGTAAGTGTAATAGTTAGGGGTGTTATATGTGTAATAGGTAGGGGCTGTTGTAAGTGTAATAGGTAGGGGTTGTTATAAGTGTAGTAGGTAGATGTTGTTATAAGTGTAGTACGTGCGAGTTGTTATAAGTGTAGTAGGTAGGTGTTGTTATAAATGTTATAGGTAGGGTTGTCATAAGTGTAGTAGGTAGGTGTTGTTGTAAGTGTAATAGGTAGAGGTTGTTATAAGTGTAGTAGGTAGGGTTGTTATAAGTGTAATAGGTAGGGTTGTTATTAGTGTAGTAGGTAGGTGTTGTTATAAGTGTAGTAAATAGGGGTTGTTGTAAGTGTAATAGTTGGTGGTTGTTGTATGTGTAGTAGGTAGGGGTTGTTGTAAGTGTAGTAGGTAGGGGTTGTTGTAAGTGTAGTAGGTAGGGGTTGTTGTAAGTGTATTAGGTAGGGGTTGTTGTATGTGTAATAGGTAGGGGTTGTTGTAAGTGTAATAGGTAGGGGTTGTTGTAAGTGTAATTGGTAGGGGTTCTTTTAAGTGTAATAGGTAGGGGTTGTTGTAAGTGTAATAGTTAGGGGTTGTTATAAGTGTAATAGGTAGGGGCTGTTGTAAGTGTAATAGGTAGGGGTTGTTATAAGTGTAGTAGGTAGATGTTGTTATAAGTGTAGTACGTGCGAGTTGTTATAAGTGTTTTATGTGGAGTTGTTATAGGTTTTGTATGTGGGAGTTGTATAATTTAGTATGTGGGGTTTGTTATAAGTGTTGTATGTTGGGGGTTGTTATAAGTGTAATAGGTGGGGGTTGAAAGTTTAATAAAAGAGGGTTGTTATAAGTGTATTATGTGGGAGTTGTTGTAAGTGTAGTATGTGGTGTTGTTATAATTGTAGTATGTGGTGGTTGTTATAATGGTGGTATTTGGGGGTTGTTGCAAGTGAAATAGGTGGGGTGGTTGTAAGTGAAATGGGTGGGGGTTGTTGTAAGTACAACCGGTATGGTCTCTTGTAGATTGGTGCACAAGTTGTTTACTGTTATATAAATTGGTTATTGTTGTCCGATGATTTGTCAAGCTTTGTTGTTTCTTGGGTAAATCTCTATGCTGTGACTTGCAGTTTTGTCTGTCTGTCTGTCTGTCTGTTCTGTCCTGTCCTGTCCTGTCCTGTCCTGTCCTGTCCTGTCCTGTCCTGTCCTGTCTGTCTGTCCCGTCCCGTCCCGTCCCGGCCCGACCCGGCCCGGCCCGTCCCGTCCCGTCCCGTCCTGTCCCGTCCTGTCCCGTCCTGTCCCGTCCTGTCTGTCTGCTGGGATAAAGAAACAAACTTTTTCACTGCGGAAGGTTATTATCAATTTAGTGGTAGAGATTTCAGAGACAAAATTTTTCATGCTTTTTAATATGAATCTACATGTTTATATTTATATAACACTTAACATATTGTATATGAACTTCTAGATAAATAAACAAGAAATAATATTTCATCAGTACCAATATGAGCAAGATCAGTTTAAATGAACATGGTTTCATGACAGTTTACGCTAATCAAATTTGAGAGTGACGCACTGTGCGGCTAAACGTACTTGACTGAAGTCGGAATGGTGTATGGGCGTTGAAATAACCAGAATATCTGGCCTCGGGAAACAGTGCGGTAGACAGCGAGATATAATGACGACAAGATAAGATCCGTAAGGAAAACAAAGAAATCTACAGAGTTGGATGTTGGAAAACAAAACCTGGAGCGAAACAATCCATCGCACACAATTTGTGCCAGATCACAATCCGATAAGATTCCTCACTTTTCATTTGAACCTGGCATCGCATTTCAACACAGGGATTCTTAAAGGGGGCTACACGTATCTAGAGGAATGCACACTAGATAATGAGGATTGAATATGTGGGACTTCCGGTCAATATGGCGGATGGGCGGCAGGGAACCGTTGAGGCACTGTCTGAAAGGGTTCCTTGTTGCAGTTTCCTCATATTCCAATTCCGGCTTGCTCCCGGAGCTACTGAGTTTAGTGCTCTGTGCACATCGTGGGCTGTGTTTTTCATCCGGATCGTGTTTTGATATTCCCATTGATTACGATGAATGATGATATCGTATGACGAAGGACAGTTCAGTTGCGTTCACCGTCGGTGCTAATACGCCTTATGTCATTTGACGTGTGCTGTGTCTGCTACGGTTGGGACTGCAGCTGCCTTTCTTTGTTTGGATATTTAATGAGATGTTAATTCGCATGATTCCACTGGCACAGGCGGTTGAACAGTTATGGATTACCGTTCGTTTGCAGTGGTACCGGGGCCTTCGAATAACTATAACTAAAACTGAACATGTGAGGTGAGCCCCGTGGTGAATTGTTTCCAAATTTCCACGGGAGTATTAAACTTCTCTATTAAACTTTTCACCTGGGCATTTTAGAGGTGACGGACCCAGTGGTTTTCCTCGTTGTTTGTTTGTTTTGAATTTTTGCCTTCTTTTGCTGGGGCGAACTCTTTATTCAACCTCAGACTGTGTTCTCTAGATCAGCGATTCTAAAACTGTCTTTTACTTTTGTTGCCGCGGACCCCCTGGATTCAGCTTCAACATTCTTTTTTTCCCAATTAGCTAAAAAATACCATACTATTATTTAAGCATTTGTGGGACCCCCTGTAACGGACCCCTGGGGCCCCGGACCAGAGTTTGAGAAACGTCGATCTGGATTAAATTGTAATGCAATTGGAGCTAGTGTCTCATTGAGACTTTTATTTGTGGACAATTTGAGGTGTTGTCTCCATTGAGACTTTTATTTGTGGACAATTTGATATGTTGTCTCCATTGAGACTCTTATTTGTGGACAATTTGAGGTGTTGTCTCCATTGAGACTTTTATTTGTGGACAATTTGAGGTGTTGTCTCCATTGAGACTTTTATTTGTGGACAATTTGAGGTGTTGTCTCCATTGAGACTTTTATTTGTGGACAATTTGAGGTGTTGTCTCCATTGCGACTTTATTTGTGGACAATTTGAGGTGTTGTCTCCATTGAGACTCTTATTTGTGAACAATTTGATATATTGTCTCCATTGAGACTTTTATTTGTGGACAATTTGATATGTTGTCTCCATTGAGACTTTTATTTGTGGACAATTTGATATGTTGTCTCCATTGAGACTTTTATTTGTGGACAATTTGATATGTTGTCTCCATTGAAACTCTTATTTGTGGACAATTTGAGGTGTTGTCTCCATTGCGACTTTCATTTGTGGACAATTTGAGGTGTTGCCTCCATTGATACTTTTATTTGTAGATATTTTTTTATCTTCCGCTTTCGTTGACGTTTTCACTTTATACATTTTGATCTGCCTCCTCCGTTGACGTTTTCATCCATGGACTGCTGACATCGTGAAGTATTTTGAAGAATGCGCAGATTGAGTTTATGATTCCGTGAAGACTAGTTTGGTGTGGTGATCCTGGTGGCTGTCCTACGTGAGCGTCCAAGGTGTTAGGTTTGTACACGTCTCTGTTAACTCTTTAACCTCGAAACTCATTAAGTCAGGTATCAATTTTTTTCAACCGGGTTGACCGTAAAGTGTTCGGCCGTTGTCGAACCTACACTCATTTGACTGATAACCAATCGCACTTTCACTACGCCACAGGCGTTCGCAAAAGGGTTTATCGCACATTTACCCCGCGAACTTAGCAAATTGAAAGTGTTTCTTCACTGAACCTCAGGGTGATATCTGCACAAGGCTCTGACTAAAGATATTTAGTAATCTCCCTATGTGACGGTCTAACATGTGTTTGTTGTCTTTCCCTACTGATGAAGGCCTCTTACCGAAACGTTGAATGTTGTACTATCTTCTTTATAGTAAATCTGCTATCAAAAATTGCATATTTATTTTTTCACGTTTCAACGAGCTTTACAACAGAACCCCATGGCATTAAATGTATATGCCTATCTCATGTTCTGATACTGTATATTACATCAACTGAACCGGATATCAAAAGACAATATGCCTCAACGCGACATAAAGGGATACATGAAATATAAAAGACACTAAACATCTGATGTACGTTTTAGAAATAGTTTTACCATAAATATTATCTCAGACAAATTAAAGTTAAGCGTTTTGTGTGAAGTGAAACAAAGAACATTATCAAGAACACTTCATTTCCCTCTATGCTGAATGACAAAAGAGAATAAAGAGCAAGAAGAAACATTAAAGTTTATTTATTTGTAATTAACCAGCTATAGATGGTTCATTTTTGTAACAAGTAGATACAGATCGTCGTTTGTTCTTTTTTCAACTTCCCGTTTCAATCTTGGGAACATCTGTTCTTTGTTCTTCATCTCCAGTTAGGGTTATCACACGTCACGATTTCTACCTATTCTTTAGTGGCGTATAGGGTTAGGGTTATCACACGCCATGATTTCTACCTATTCTTTAGTGGCGTATAGGGTTAGGGTTATCACACGTCATGATTTCTACCTATTCTTTAGTGGCGTATAGGGAATATGGTGTTAGTGACCATAAATTCTACAAACCTTCAGCACATGATTTTTGGGTAATGTGATCGGTATTACGCCCATGCCGTTTTACTTTCCCAGAAAAAAATTCGGTACCCATTAAAGACTGGGTGAACCCGGAAGCCGTCGGTAGGGATCGAACCCTACCTCTTGTCCCTTGTAGTCGAGTTCACTAACCATTGAGCTATCGCGGTTCCCTTTTACTAATATAAAAGAGTAGAATTTGTGATAGTAGACTATCAGGGGTAGCAAGTAATTCAAGGTTTGAGAATCACTGATCTCAAAGAAAGAACGAGGAACAAGGGAAATAACCCAGTGCCAAATCTTCATCAAATGAGTCACGTCCTCTTGTTTCTAGCTAAAGTTTTATTTCTTTGACCCAACGCAGAATTAACGTCAATTCCTATCTGCTTCTTCGAAGCTACCAAGATTTATTTACTAGATGTCTTTCTGCTTTGTCTACACAGCTATGATTTGTTCGACTGACTCTTAATAAGTGGTGATTTGTTCTACTTGATTCTCTTAAAATAGTGGTGATTTGTTCTACAATCTCTTTGTTCTACAATCTCTTAAAATATTTGTGATATGTTCTACTTGGTTCTCTTAAAATAGTGGTGATTTGTTCTACAATCTCTTTGTTCTACAATCTCTTAAAATATTTGTGATATGTTCTACTAGATTCTCTTAAAATAGTGGTGATTTGTTCTACAATCTCTTTGTTCTACAATCTCTTAAAATATTTGTGATATGTTCTACTAGATTCTCTTAAAATAGTGGTGATTTGTTCTACAATCTCTTAAAATATTTGTAATATGTTCTACTTGATTCTCTTAAAATAGTGGTGATTTGTTCTACAATCTCTTTGTTCTACAATCTCTTAAAATATTTGTGATATGTTCTACTTGATTCTCTTAAAATAATGGTGATTTGTTCTACAATCTCTCAAAATAGTAGTCATTTGTTTTACAATTTCTTAAAATAGTGGTAATTTGTTCTACAATTTCTTAAAATAGTGGTAATTTGTTCTACAATTTCTTAGAATAGTGGTGATTTGTTTCTTCAATTTCTTAGAATAATGATGATTTGTTTCTACAATTTCTTAAAATAGTGGTAATTTGTTCTACAATTTCTTAGAATAGTGGTGATTTGTTTCTTCAATTTCTTAGAATAATGATGATTTGTTTCTACAATTTCTTAAAATAGTGGTAATTTGTTCTACAATTTCTTAGAATAGTGGTGATTTGTTTCTACAATTTCTTAAAATAGTGGTGATTTGTTCTACAATTTCTTAGAATAGTGGTGATTTGTTCTACAATTTCTTAGAATAGTGGTGATTTGTTTCTACAATTTCTTAAAATAGTGGTGATTTGTTCTACAATTTCTTAAAATAATGATGATTTGTTTCTACAATTTCTTAGAATAGTGGTGATTTGTTCTACAATTTCTTAGAATAGTGGTGATTTGTTTCTACAATTTCTTAAAATAGTGGTGATTTGTTCTACAGTTTCTTAGAATAGTGGTGATTTGTTTCTACAATTTCTTAGAATAATGATGATTCGTTTCTACAATTTCTTAAAATAGTGGTTATTTGTTCTACAATTTATTAGAATAATGATGATTTGTTTCTACAATTTCTGAAAATAGTGGTGATTTGTTCTACAATTTCTTAAAATAGTTGTGATTTGTTCTAAAATTTTTTTAAATAGTGGTAATTTGTTCTACAATTTCTTAAAATATTGGTAATTTGTTCTACAATTTCTTAAAATAGTGGTGAGTTGTTAAACAATCTCTTAAAATAGATCAGGTGCAATAGAAGATGTGTAATACAGGATGTGTAATACAGGATGTGTAATAGAAGATGTGTAATAGAAGATGTGTAATAGAAGATGTGTTATAGAAGATGTGTAACAGAAGATGTGTAACAGAAGATGTGTAATAGAAGATTTGTAACAGAAGAAGTGTAATAGAAGATGTGTAATAGAAGATGTGTAACAGAAGAAGTGTAACAGAAGAAGTGTAACAGAAGAAGTGTAATAGAAGATGTGTAATAGAAGATGTGTAATAGAAGAAGTATAACAGAAGAAGTGTAATAGAAGATGTTTAATAGAAGATGTGTAACAGAAGAAGTGTAACAGAAGAGTGTAATAGAAGATGTGTAACAGAAGAAGTGTAATAGAAGATGTGTAATAGAAGATGTGTAACAGAAGAAGTGTAACAGAAGAGTGTAATAGAAGATGTGTAACAGAAGAAGTGTAATAGAAGATGTGTAATAGAAGATGTGTAACAGAAGATGTGTAATAGAAGATGTGTAATAGAAGAAGTGTAATAGAAGATGTGTAACAGAAGAGGTGTAACAGAAGAAGTGTAATAGAAGATGTATAATAGAAGATGTGTAACAGAAGAAGTGTAATAGAAGATGTGTAATAAAAGAGGTGTAATAGAAGATGTGTAATAGAAGAGGTGTAATAGAAGATGTGTAATAGAAGATGTGTAATAGAAGATGTGTAAGTATAGAAGAAGCAAGTCTATTTTATTTTCATGAAAAGCCACAAAATTATCAAACCAACTAAAGTATCAGTGACTAGGAGCTGTGCGTGTTGTGTGTGCGCGCGCACCTGTTCTTGCAACATTATTGTTAAGACCTGTTCTTCTCTTTAACGTTTTATTCGATGTCGGTAGGTGTAGAAGAGGAAGTAAGAAAGACATTTTTTTTGGGGGGGGGGTGGGGAAGAAGGTAAGAAAGAAGAAAATGGAAGAAGATAATGACACGTACATCTTTGTATACAAACTCTATCTTCAAAAGTCTGATCTTGTCTGTGTCTGGTCGAAGACAATAGAAGGAAAAACACGATAAGCATTCTGTTTATCACTTGAACGCTGGGTATGTCTGGAAAGCCAGGACTTGACTGCGTTCCAATCACTTTGATTAGCAGCTAGATGACGCCAGGGGGTCTAAGGCAGCCCATCTCATGGAATCAAAATGTATTCCCACATCAGAATAATGAGCTCTCTTCGGTGGCTTACCAGTACCTGTATTCAGGGGCGTTTCTAAGGTAAGTGGGGTCAAGGGTTGATTCCAGTTTTGGCACAAACACTTTCATTTCCTTTCTCCCTCTCTCCCTCTCTCTCTCTCTCTTTCTCTCTTTCTTTCTCTCTCTTTCTCTCTCACTTTCCCTCGCACTCACTCTTTCTCTCTTTATCTTTCGCTATCTCTTTCTTTATCTCTTTCTATTTCTCTCTTTCTGTTTCTCTTTCTATCTCTATTTTTCTCTATATCTTTCTCTTTATATTTTTCTCTCTCCCTCTCTTTCTCTTTATATCTCTTCATCTCTCTCTATCTTTCTCTATCTCTCATTCTCTCTCTCTCTTTCTTTCTATCCCTTTCTTGCACTCTCTCTTTCTCTCTCTATCTTTCTATATCTCCTTCTCTCTTTCTCTCTCTCTTTCTCTCATTCTTTCTCTCTCTCTCTTTCTTTTTCTCTCTTTCTTTTTCTCCCTTTCTTTCACTCTCTCTTTCTCTCTCATTTTCCATCCCTCTCTCTTTTTCTCTCTCTATTTTTCCCAATATCTTTCCTTATCTCTTTCTTTCTCTTTCTTTCTATCTTTTTCTATCTCTCTCTTTCTGCTCTCTTTATATCTCTATTTTTCTATATATCTTTCTCTTTATCATTTTCTCTCTCTTCCTCTGTCTCTCTCTTTCTCTTTATATCTCATCCTCTCTCTTTCTCTCTCTCTCTCTTTCTTTATATCTCTTTCTAGGCATCCGCACCTAGCATTAACATGGACACCACTTGGCAAACGAAGAAGAGGCAGACATTGGGGACATGGTGAGAAACTATACATGATAAAATGAAAGAGGCTGACAGGGCGTGGCGAGAGTTGTCCATGTTTGGTCTAGACCGGATTGGGTGGAGATCTCTTGTTGGTGCCATATGATGGGTGGAGATCTCTTGTTGGTGCCCTATGATGGGTGGAGATCTCTTCTGGGTGCCCTATGGTGGGTGGAGATCTTTTGTTGGTGCGCTATGGTGGGTGGAGATCTCTTGTTGGTGCCCTATGATGGGTAGAGATCTCTTCTGGGTGCCCTATGGTGGGTGGAGATCTCTTGTTGGTGCCCTATGATGGGTGGAGATCTCTTGTTGGTGCCCTATGATGGGTAGAGATCTCTTGTGGGTGCCCTATGGTGGGTGGAGATCTCTTGTGGGTGCCCTATGGTGGGTGGAGATCTCTTGTGGGTGCCCTATGATGGGTGCCCTATGATGGGCGGAGATCTCTTGTGGGTGCCCTATGGTGGGTGGAGATCTCTTGTTGGTACCCTATGGTGGGTGGAGATCTCTTGTGGGTGCCCTATGATGGGTGGAGATCTCTTCTGGGTGCCCTATGATGGGTGGAGATCTCTTGTGGGTGCCCTATGATGGGTGGAGATTTCTTGTTGGTGCCCTATGATGGGTGCAGATCTCTTCTGGGTGCCCTATGATAGGTGGAGATCCCTTGTGAGTACCCTATGCTTCGGCTGGAGTTCAGAAGGTTAAGAAGAAAAAGATGAAAGTGTTGTAATCTGAAAAATTCAAGAAAGTTTAAATTGGTTTGCTTTTCTTACAGACGTGGCGATCGTGACGTGATTAAGCTAGAATTGTATCCTGGTTCGTAATCCGTGTCTGTCCCTTTGAGTGATTTGTTAATCTCTTGTAATCTCACAAAGTGAGAAATGAGAGGAAGTCTTTAACTGTGTACGTGCATTTGTCAAGTGGTGTGTGTGGGCGGGTGTGGTGTGGGTGGGGGTGGGGGTGAGGGTGTGGTGTGTGTGGGTGGGTGTGTGTGTGTGCGGTATAAGGGAATGACAGAAAGAGAAGAGGGGCGATGAAGAGATAGTGGAAAGAACGATGGTAAAAGAGTTGGAAAAGGAAGACAAAAATGGTAAGGTATAAATAGAGGAAAGTAGGTAGAAGAGTAGAGAGAGAAGAAGGAAGAGAGAAAGGGAGAAGGATGGAGAGATAACCGTGGGTTTAATATTTGAGGGGATGCCGTGATTGCTCAGTGGTTAGCAGACTAGACTAATATGGAGAAGAGGTCGGGTTCGATCCTGATCGACGGCTTCCAGGATCACCCAGCCTTAAATGAGTACCTTATTTTTGACTGAGAAAGTAAAGCGACATGGCATAGTACTGACCATATTACCCAAAAAATAATTTGCCTAACGTCTGTAAAACATGGACACCATATTGCCTATCCTCCACGTGACGTGACGGAGCTATTTTCTTCTTTTTTCAACAGTTGACAATTTGAATTCCCCAGCAGTCGCCGTTGATATTTAATGTTGAACGAAACTTCGCAGTCAAATTGTTACAAAATTCCCTTTTTTGATTAATTCCTTCGTTTGATTAATTCCCGAGTTTGTTTAATTCATTTGTTTGATTAATTCCCGAGTTTGATTAATTCATTTGTTTGATTAATTCCCTTGTTTGATTAATTCCTTTGTTTGATTTATTCCTTTGTTTGATTAATTCCTCTGTTTGATTAATTCCTTTGTTTGACTTATTCCTTTGTTTGATTAATTCATCTCCTCTGTTTGATTAATTCCTCTTGTTGATTAATTACTCTGTTTGATTTATTCTTTTGTTTGATTAATTCCCATGTTTGATTAATTCCCTCGTTTGATTTATTCCCTTGTTTTATTAATTCCCTTATTTGATTAATTCCCATATTTGATTTATTCCCTTCTTTGATTAATTCCTATGTTTTATTATTTCCCTCGTTTGATTAATTCCCTTGTTTGATTAATTCCTTTGTTCGATTTATTCCCTTGTTTTATTAATTCCCCTGTTTGATTAGTTCCAGACCAGTGATTTGCTCACAGAGGTGAAGAAAAAAAGGAGAAGATGCGCTAAAAGGGATAAGAGGAAATATATAGACGAACTAGCTAAAGAGACAAACGAGGTGGCACACAAAGGAAATATGAAAGAACTGGGGAGAGGCAAATAAATGTAGTGCTGCGGTAAAGCTGGTAGCAAGTAGCCCATTGTGGTGTGTAAGGAACACTCATACAAGGTATGGTGACAGCTTTACAACAAAAAGGAACGCAACAGAGTATTAACGTTTCGGTCTACCTATGGCCTTCTTCAGAAAACGAGTAAAATTACAACGCACAATGCGGCACAGATAATGATTACCACATGTAAGATAATTGGCACAGATAATGATTACTACATGTAAAATAATTGGCACAGATAATGATTACTACATGTAAGATGATTGGCACAGATAATGATTGCCACATGTAAGATGATTGGCACAGATAATGATTACTACATGTAAGATAATTGGCACAGATAATGATTACTACATGTAAGATAATTGGCACAGATAATGATTGCCACATGTAAGATAATTGGCACAGATAATGATTACGACATGTAAGATAATTGGCACAGATAATGATTGCCACATGTAAGATAATTGGCACAGATAATGATTGCCACATGTAAGATAATTGGCACAGATAATGATTGCCACATGTAAGATAATTGGCACAGATAATGATTACTGCATAAGATGATTGGCACAGATAATGATCACTACATAAGATGATTGGCACAGATAATGATTGCCACATGTAAGATATTTGGCACAGATAATGATTACTACATAAGATAATTGACACAGATAATGATTGCCACATGTAAGATAATTGGCACAGATAAGTTAAGGAGAAGTGGACGGAGGGATAAGAGATGAGATTATGAAATAAGAGAGAGATGTGTATTACATGTTGGAGGATAAGTGAAATATGGAACATGAAATGTACAAGACACAAATAAGATAAGCGGAAGATACGAAAAGATAAATGTACAAGACACAAATAAGATAAGCGGAACATACGAAAAGATAAATGTACAACACACAAATAAGATAAGCGGAACATACGAAAAGATAAATGTACAAGACACAAATAAGATAAGCGGAACATACGAAAAGATAAATGTACAAGACACAAATAAGATAAGCGGAACATACGAAAAGATAAATGTACAAGACACAAATAAGATAAGCGGAACATACGAAAAGATAAATGTACAACACACAAATAAGATAAGCGGAACATACGAAAAGATAAATGTACAAGACACAAATAAGATAAGCGGAACATACGAAAAGATAAATGTACAAGACACAAATAAGATAATCGGAACATACGAAAAGATAAATGTACAAGACACAAATAAGATAAGCGGAACATACGAAAAGATAAATGTCTTTATTAAAGATAGGAAAGGAATAATCATCATCATCGAGTGCCATCTCCACAACGAAGTTTGATTAACATGGAGCGCTATTCTGCTATGTCTCTTGCTTTGATGGTGCAGGTTGTCACAGGCTGACTTGTCCATCTTTTGATGTTACTCGTCCATGTTAGTCTTGATCTGCCTCTGCCTCTTTTACCTTGTATTTTACCCTCCAATATTACTTTTAGTAGGTTGCTATGTCTTTTAACATAGCCCCAAAATTCGCATTTGCTTTGTTTGAATTGTATTTAGTAGTTTTCTTTTCATATTTAGCTGTTTTAAGACTTCATCGTTTGTTTTCTTTTCTTTCCATCCAATTCTACTTATTCTTCTATATATCCATATTTCAAAGGCCTCAATTTTCTGCTGTTTTGTTGTCTAATGTCCATGTTTCTGTACCATATAGGAATATTGAGAAGATATAAAATTTTGATATCTTTATATATCTGTTAGATTTTGTTTTCTGCTTAGTAATAATAGGGGATACATGGAACGAGCAATTTGAAGAACTTTTGTTGAGATCCGGCCCAAATAACCCTCCAGATACACAACCAGCAGAGGAAGAGTTACACGTTAACTGTGGAAAGTCAAGCAAGGAAGAAATAGTGAAAGCCACCAATTGATTAAACAATGGTAAAACCACAGGACCGGATGTCCTGTGAAATTCCTTCAGGAATACTTCCATTATTGTTTTATTCCATCCTGCTGTGTCTTTTGACGTGGCTATAGTATTTTAATTCCCTCAGTAGAGTAGTGTCTATAAGCCAATTCTTTTTAATGTTCAAATCTTTTAATATGTCTTCATTGCTGTTGTTCATTATACAAGGTATCTTAAGGATTTTTTCTATTGCATTTTTGTTTCGAACGAATCAATTGTGATTGAACTGCTGAGACCAGGGGTGTTTGTCGCTGAGAGAAATCATAAATAAAAATCCCAACTGATGCAGCCGGGATTTGAACTCAAAACCTCTCTGTCTCAAGACCGGTGTCTTTCCTCGAGACCAACCAGTCCCCCACCCAGATCATGCAAGCCACTGACTCCACAGGGTTGGCAAAACAGAAGAAAACCAGGGACAGCCTGATACTGGACAATGAACTTTAACTGTTGTCTTGCATGTAGTCAAAGGTTAAAGGTTAAAGTCACAACATTTATCACAGATCATCATCAAGTGCCATGCCTGCTGGCGCAGGTGATTATGTCTCTCCAAAACATCTGATCTCGACAGTTATTTATCATTCTGTTGTTGACCTTCTGCCAAGTCATTCTCTTAAGCTGTCTGGTATCTTTTCTTTTTGCTCCACTCAATCTCTTCGTCCCTCAATTTTTCCAGTTGTTACAATATATTCCAGCTGTTCCCTTCTCATTACATGGCCAAAAAATGATGATTGTTTCTTCCTTATATTGGATATTAGCTCTCTTTTTGCTTTGGCCTCTTTCAGAACTTTTTCATTACTCTTCTTAGCTGTCCACAGTATTCTCAACATTCTTCTGTAGAACCACATTTCTACAGCCTCCAGTGATTTTCTTGTCTGTTGTCTTATTGTCCATGATCCACATCCATATGATAAGATGACTGGATCTACATAACATTTAAGAACTCTTTTTCTTGTTTCTATTGTCAAAATTAGATTACACAGTATCATCCTCATTTTTTTGAAAGATGCTTTTTTTCCTGAGCCATTCTGCATCCCACCTCTGTTGTGTGTGTGTGTGTGCGTGCGTGCGCGTGTGTGTGTGTGTGTGTGTGTGTACAATTGTGTGTACACACACACACATGCACGCACACACACACACACATTTTGCAAGAACTTAAATTAAAAAGTATTGATACAAAACATAAAAACAACAAAAATAAAATAGTTCGACTCTGTATCACATAAATATATATCTTGTACAATCAGTGCCTCAACACCGACCACCATAAGCTACGCCTCTGGCGATACTACCACCAGACATGATAATACCTCCACCCTACTAGCGCACCATTCAATCCGCCCCGTGGATCCCCCACCTTCAGCAGGTACACGAATCTCAGATTGTGTTTGGATAAGGCGTGTTCCAGGCAGATGGTTCTACCTTTCGCTATTTGCTCATCAGCGGCGTTGTCATGGTGACCATTACTGTAGATTTGTTCTGATTGAACCACGAATTTTAGGTCTTCGTATTTTTGCCTCAAACTTACACATTTTAAGTTGTTTTAATACTTCTACTTCTTCTTCATTTGACATCTCTATATACAGCTACTCCTCTTGATGTCAATATTAATTAGTTCGAAGAAAGCGTTGGTCAACTCAAGACTGGTGACATCTGTATACAGCTTGTCCCGATAGGACCTGTGATGATAGGACCTGTGATGATAGGACCTGTATTGATAGGACCTGTCATGATAGGACCTGTGATGATAAGACCTGTGATGATAGGACCTGTATTGATAGGACCTGTGATGATAGGACCTGTGATGATAGGACCTGTGTTAGCCACAAGAGCTTTCTCTCTTCATCTTATGTTGGGCAAGATTGTAGCAGATGTTCAGTAGTCATTGTGTCTGTCCCACACTCACATTCATCAGAGGTTCCATTCTTTAAGGCGGTATAAAGACGGTACTTCAATCTCTTGTGCTCTATTCGATGTATAAAAATAGTTCTTTTCTGTCGAGTTGTCAGTAGCATCATTTTTTCTGGTTACCCTTGTGTTGTGTATTCCATTTGTTCATGTGTTTGTTTCTGACAAACCTTTTTGGGTTCAAATCCCGACTGCTGCTCCAGTTGTGATTTTTATTTATGATTTCTCTCTGTGACAACCACCCCTGGTCTTAGCAGCGAGGCCCGGCTTGAAACGTCAATTAGTCATGGACGGAAAAAATATGAGTACCTCCGAAGACGGAGTTATCTGCCTTTGCGGCTAGGGACCCCTGTGCACACGGCTGCCAGGGAAAAACGGATTAACAAGCAAAATTCAGTTCCTAGTCTCTAGGGAATTCGTCAGAGGTCAAAGCTGGCGAACGAAAAAAAAAACCTTTTTGATTCCTCATAAATTGTACTTGTATCTGGCTGGGTGTAATTTGATGGTGCAATTTGATGGTGCAATTTGATGGTGCAAGTTGCTGGTGTAATTTGCTGGTGTAATTTGATGGTGTAATTTGGTGGTGTAATTTCCTGGTGTAATTTGATGGTGTAATTTCCTGGTGTAATTTGATGGTGTAATTTGCTGGTGTAATTTGCTGGTGTAATTTGCTGGTGTAATTTGCTGGTGTAATTTGCTGGTGTAATTTGCTGGTGTAATTTGCTGATGTAATTTGCTGGTGTAATTTGCTGGTGTAATTTGCTGGTGTAATTTGCTGGTGTAATTTGCTGGTGTAATTTGATGGTGTAATTTGCTGGTGTAATTTGCAGGTGTAATTTGCAGGTGTAATTTGCTGGTGTAATTTCCTGGTGTAATTTCCTGGTGTAATTTCCTGGTGTATTTGCCAGCTACATGTTAAATTTATAAATAATAAAAAAGGTTCAAATTAGGAACGAATACGTAATAATTGATTTCTTACCAGAATCTACTTCTTCGCATTCAAGGCAGCCTCAAAGGTGCATAGTGGTTTTTTTTTTCCCCTGGAAGTGATGAAGAGTGTACATGCTGTTGGTTCCAGTAGCTCATTGGCTATACCAAAACATCTACTTATTTGTTTCTCCTATGTTCACATTTTTTAGGGTTTAGTTCGCCAGACGAGACATTCCGCCGTGGTTGAATGGTGAACACAACCATTTTCTTAAACTCTCTTGTATCTTTTCTCTTTGTTTTCCACTGTCTCTTCTTCCTTCATTTTTGTTTCCTGTCACAATATATTGAACCTGCCCCCTTCTAATTACATGGCAATGATTCTTTCTCTCTAATGGTGGAAATTGTTTTCTGTCTACGTTAGTCTCTGTTACAAAAATCTGCATTGCTCGTTTTAACTGTCCGTGGTAAAAAAAGAAAAGTAATGTACCCCTGTCACGTCAAGTGGCGTATAGGGAATATGGTGTTAGTGATCATAAATTTTACAGACCTTTGGCACATGATTTTTGGGGTAATGTGGTCGGTATTACGCCCGTGCCGCTTTACTTTCCCAGAAAAAAAAGCTGGTACCCATTAAATGCTGGGTGAACCCGGAAGCCGTCGGTAGGGATCGAACCTTACCTCTTGTCCTTTGTAGTGCAGTTCAAAACTGTCCATGGTATTCTTCTACATTTTTCTATAAAATCACATCTCTGTTACTGCCAACGGTTTGCAATAAGTTGATCCTTTATTTCCTGTTGTTTCAAAAATTCATTATTTATTTTATCTCTCCATCCAATCCTCTCTCTCACTCTCTCCCTCGTTCTCTCGCCTCTCGTAAAAGAGTCTCTACCTCTCTCTCTAATTTTCTCTCCCTCCCTCCCTCCCTCCCTCGTTCTCTCGCCTCTCGTACTCTCTCACTCTCCTTCTCACTCTCCCTTTCTTCCTCATTCTCCCTCTCCTCTCCCTCTCTCCCTTACCCCTCCCTCTTTCTCTCCCCTCTTTCTCTATCTCCCAATCACTCTCCTTCTCACTCTCCCTTTCTCTCCCTAACTCTACCTCACCATCCTCTATCCCTCTCATACACATCCACTTCCTCTCTCTCATTCTTCCTCTTACTCTCCCTCTCTCCCTCTCTTCTATAAATCTATTACAATAGCTTCAACGACCTTCTCCGACACCCAACAAACTACGCCATTTAACGCCCCCGGGAGTTCCACTCACAAAGAGAGGACGTAGTCTTGCTAACACTATCTAAACAATATCAAACGTGAACCCAAAAGCTTATTAATGAACTAATCTTGTTTTGCGGATGTGAATTGTGAACAGCGAGCTGTGTTGCCTTCAAGATCATTTGTAAAAAGAGTTCAATTGAATTTTCAGAAGATTGTTTTAAATGTTTCCTCTTTTTGAACATTCTCGACCTCTTAGACAATTTTATTTTTCCAACGCCTTCCGTACATCGTTAATTATGATCTTTTCTAGATCGTCTTCATTACATCGTTAATTTTAGTCTTTTCTAGAACGTCTTCATTACATCGTTAATTCTGGTCTTTTCTAGATCGTCTCCATGACATCGTTAATTCTGGTCTTTTCTAGATCGTCTCCATGACATCGTTAATTCTGGTCTTTTCTAGAACGTCTTCATGACATCGTTAATTCTCGTCTTTTCTAGAACGTCTTCATGACATCGTCAATTCTGGTCTTTTCTAGATCGTCTCCATGACATCGTTAATTCTGATCTTTTCTAGAACGTCTTCATTACATCGTTAATTCTGGTCTTTTCTAGAACGTCTTCATGACATCGTTAATTCTGGTCTTTTCTAGATCGTCTCCATGACATCGTTAATTCTGGTCTTTTCTAGAACGTCTTCATGACATCGTCAATTCTGGTCTTTTCTAGATCGTCTTCATGACATCATTAATTCTGACCTCTTTAAGAACGTCTTCATTACATCGTTAATTCTGGTCTTTTCTAGATCGTCTTCATGACATCATTAATTCTGACCTCTTTAAGAACGTCTTCATGACATCATTAATTCTGACCTCTTTAAGAACGTCCACGTTACCTATGTTGCCTGTTCATGGTATTCTCATTTTGAAACAATTAAATCAGTTGTATCATACCTTTGGCCTTCCAGGAATGTCGCAAATACCTTTCCATGACCAAAACCACACATATGGATGGCTATCAGCACTACGCCAGGCCGGGATATCCGCCATCTGGTTCAAATTTTCAATCAAATATTGAGAAAACCCAAAAGTTATGCTGACCTGGGGAAACATGAAACATTCCCGACTCTGCTGGGAGTCGAAACTCCGAACACACGAGCAGAGATCGAGTGCCATAACCACGTACCGATTCGACGAGTGCATTTTTTTCCTGAAAATAATTTATCTCGCAAAAAAAAAACACAAAAAAAAGAAATAGAAAAAAAGAAAATACGGAAACACCAAAATGAAGAAAAATTATAAGAACTCACAATAAAGTTAACAATCAAATATAAGATGAAAGACTGATTAGATTTTGTCTCATTCTCTCTACCCTTTCTCACTCTTACATCATTCTTGCTCCTCTCCTCATATCTCAGCCTCACTCTCACTCACTCACTCAGTCACTCTCCATCTCCATCTTTCTCTCTATTCCTCTCTATCACATTCCCTCTCTTCCTATTCTCACTCACTCACTCACTCACTCACTCACTCACTCACTCACTCACTCTCCCCCTCCATCTTCCTCTTTATTCCTTTCTATCTCTTTCCCTCTCTCCCTACTCTCACTAGTTCACTCCCTCTCTCTCACGTCATCTCTCCCGTTGACTCTTTTTCTTTCCCCCTCTCCCTTTACCTCTCTCCATCTCTCTATATCTCTCTCCCTTTACCTCTCTCCTTCTCTCTATCTTTCTCTTTGTCTCTATATATCTCTCCCTTTACCTCTGTCCTTCTCTCTCTCCCTTTCTCTTTGTCTCTATATATCTCTCCCTTTATCTTTCTCCCTGTCTTTTCTCTCTCTTCCTCCTGTCTCTCTTCCTCTCTTCTTCTCTCTCTCTCCCTATCATCCTCTCTTCTTCCTCTATCTCCCCCTCTACATCCCCTATCTCCCTCCTCCCTCAGACATTATTCTAACAACAGCCCTTAAATATGTGTAACCCTTGTCCCGCCTCGAGTTATGAAATACTGTAGTAGTATTATTATTATTATTGCTCATACTATATTCATCATTGATGCTTTTTAAAAGACAGCTATGTCAGCATTACGCCAAATCGTCTCCCTTTCGCATTAAAAGTGATCGTAACATTGAAGACTGGGAAAATCCAAAAGCAAGTTGGTCGTTGTAGTAAGCCCAGTCTATTATCCTCATAGTCTGTTAATTTACCACCTCGCTACCGTGGCTTTTACTGGCAAATAGGATTACCAAATATAAAGATAAACATAAGAATATCTGGTGTGTTCTGTAACAGGGCATCACTAGACTGAAGAAATGGACAATTCTGTAACAGGACATCACTAGACTAATGAAATGGACACTTTTGTAACAAGGCATCACTAGACTAATGAAATGGACAATTCTGTAACGGGGCATCACTAGACTGAAGAAATGGACAATTCTGTAACAGGGCATCACTAGACTGATGAAAAGGACAATTCTGTGACAGGGCATCACTAGGCTGAAAAAATGGACAATTCTGTGACAGGGCATCACTAAACTGATGAAATGGACAATTATGTAACGGGGCATCACTAGACTGAAAAAATGGACATTCTGAGACAGGGCATCACTAGGCTGAAAAAATTAACAATTCTGTGACAGGGCATCACTAGGCTGAAAAAATTGACAATTCTGTGACAGGGCATCACTAGACTGATGAAATGGACAATTCTGTAACGGTGCATCACTAGACTGAAGAAATGGACAATTCTGTGACAGGGCATCACTAGACTGATGAAATGGACAATTCTGTGACAGGGCATCACTAGGCTGAAAAAATGAACAATTCTGTAACAGGGCATTACTGGACTGATGAAATGGGCAATTCTGTAACGGGGCATCACTAGACTGAAGAAATGGACAATTCTGTGATAGGGCATCACTAGGGTGAAGAAATGGACAATTCTGTGAGGGTATCACTAGACTGAAGAAATGGACAATTGTGTGACAGGGTATAACTAGGCTGATAAAATGGACAATTCTGTGACAGGGCATCACTAGACTGATGAAATGGACAATTCTGTGACAGGGCATCACTAGACTGATGAAATGGACAATTCTGTGACAGGACATCACTAGACTGAAGAAATGGACAATTCTGTGACAGGGCATCACTAGACTGAAGAAATGGGCAGTTCTGTGACAGGACATCACTAGATTGAAGAAATGGACAGTTCTGTCACAGGGCATCACTAGACTAACGAAATGGGCAATTCTGTGGCAGGGCGTCACTAGACTAACGAAATGGACAGTTCTGTCACAGGGCATCACTAGACTAACGAAATGGACAGTTCTGTCACAGGGCATCACTAGACTAACGAAATGGACAGTTCTGTCACAGGGCATCACTAGACTAACGAAATGGACAGTTCTGTCACAGGGCATCACTAGACTAACGAAATGGACAGTTCTGTCACAGGGCATCACTAGACTAACGAAATGGACACTTCTGTGGCGGGGCGTCACTGGACTGAAGAAATGGATAATTCTGTGAAAACAGGAAAGATAACGCAAGTAAATGCAGAGAAAGACAAAGCATGCCAGGAAAGAATATTGGTAGATTGTCCATGATACGCTTGTCAATCAGGTATGGGAAATATCATCTGAGATACTTTTTCTTCCTCTCCATTTTCTTTCTTTTTAAATTCTTCTTCTTTCTTCTTCTCCTCCTCCTTCATCCTCCTCCAACTCCCCTTCTTCTGCTTCTTTTCTCTCCCTCCTCTATTTCTTTTCTCTCTCTCCTCTATTTCTTTTCTCTCTCTCCTCTATTTCTTTTCTCTCTCTCCTCTATTTCTCTGCTCTCCATCCTCTTCATCTTTTCTCTCCCTCCTCTATTTCTTTTCTCTCCCTCCTCTTCTTATTTTCTCTCCCTCCTCTATTTCTTTTCTCTCCCTCCTCTATTTCTTTTCTCTCCCTCCTCTATTTCTTTTATCTCCCTCCTCTATTTCTTTTCTCTCCCTCCTCTTCTTCTTTCCTCTCCCTCCTCTTCTTCTTTTCTCTCCCTCCTCTATTTCTTTTCTCTCCCTCCTCTATTTCTTTTCTCTCCCTCCTCTTCTTCTTTTCTCTCCCTCCTCTTCTTATTTTCTCTCCCTCCTCTATTTCTTTTCTCTCCCTCCTCTATTTCTTTTCTCTCCCTCCTCTATTTCTTTTCTCTCCCTCCTCTATTTCTTTTCTCTCCCTCCTCTTCTTCTTTTCTCTCCCTCCTCTTCTTCTTTTCTCTCCCTCCTCTATTTCTTTTCTCTCCCTCCTCTATTTCTTTTCTCTCCCTCCTCTATTTCTTTTCTCTCCCTCCTCTATTTCTTTTCTCTCCCTCCTCTATTTCTTTTCTCTCCCTCCTCCTCTTCTTTTCTCTCCCTCCTCTATTTCTTTTCTCTCCCTCCTCTTCTTCTTTTCTCTCCCTCCTCTATTTCTTTTCTCTCCCTCCTCTATTTCTTTTCTCTCCCTCCTCTTCTTCTTTTCTCTCCCTCCTCTTCTTCTTTTCTCTCCCTCCTCTATTTCTTTTCTCTCCCTCCTCTATTTCTTTTCTCTCCCTCCTCCTCTTCTTTTCTCTCCCTTCTCTATTTCTTTTCTCTCCCTCCTCCTCTTCTTTTCTCTCCCTCCTCTTCTTATATTTTCTCCCTCATCTTCCTCCTTTATCTCCTTCTTTTATTTTTTTTCTTCTTTTTTTCTTCATCTCCTTCCTCCTCCTTCCTCCTCCTCCCCCTCTTCTTCGCTTTTTTTCTCCTCTCCTTCATTTTCTTCTTCTTCTTCTCCTTTCTTCTTATTTATCTTGTTTGTCGTTCTCTTATTGCACTGTGCTCAGCTTCCGAAGTTCATCAATCCGCACACTGAGATGTCTCTCCTGTATGAGATGTCTCTCCTGTGTGAGATGTCTCTCCTGTATGAGATGTCTCTCCTGTATGAGATGTCTCACCTGTATGAGATGTATCTCCTGTATGAGATGTCTCACCTGTATGAGATGTCTCTCCTGTATGAGATGTCTCACCTGTATGATATGTCTCCCCTGTATGAGATGTCTCACCTGTATGAGATGTCTCTCCTGTATGAGATGTCTCTCCTGTATGAGATGTCTCTCCTGTATGAGATGTCTCTCCTGTATGATATGTCTCACCTGTATGAGATGTCTCTCCTGTATGAGATGTATCTCCTGTATGAGATGTCTCACCTGTATGATATGTCTCCCCTGTATGAGATGTCTCACCTGTATGAGATGTATCTCCTGTATGAGATGTCTCACCTGTATGATATGTCTCCCCTGTATGAGATGTCTCTCCTGTATGAGATATCTCTCCTGTATGAGATGTCTCACCTGTATGAGATGTCTCTCCTGTATGAGATGTCTCACCTGTATGAGATGTATCTCCTGTATGAGATGTCTCTTCTGTATGAGATGTCTCTCCTGTATGAGATGTCTCTCCTGTATGAGATGTCTCTCCTGTATGAGATGTCTCACCTGTATGAGATGTCTCTCCTGTATGAGATGTATCTCCTGTATGAGATGTTTCACCTGTATGAGATGTCTCTTCTGTATGAGATGTCTCTCCTGTATGAGATGTCTCTCCTGTATGAGATGTCTCTCCTGTATGAGATGTCTCTCCTGTATGAGATGTCTCACCTGTATGAGATGTCTCTCCTGTATGAGATGTCTCTCCTGTATGAGATGTCTCTCCTGTATGAGATGTCTCACCTGTATGAGATGTCTCTCCTGTATGAGATGTCTCACCTGTATGAGATGTCTCTCCTGTATGAGATATCTCTCGTGTATGATATGTCTCTCCTGTATGAGATGTCTCTCCTGTATGAGATGTCTCTCCTGTATGAGATGTCTCTCCTGTATGAGATGTCTCTCCTGTATGAGATGTCTCACCTGTATGAGATGTCTCTCCTGTATGATATGTCTCTCCTGTATGAGATATCTCTCCTGTATGAGATGTCTCTCCTGTATGAGATGTCTCACCTGTATGAGATGTCTCTCCTGTATGATATGTCTCTCCTGTATGAGATGTCTCTCCTGTATGAGATGTCTCTCATGTGTGAGATGTCTCTCCTGTGTGAGATGTCTCTCCTGTGTGAGATGTCTCTCCTGTGTGAGATGTCTCTCATGTGTGAGATGTCTCTCATGTGTGAGATGTCTCTCATGTGTGAGATGTCTCTCATGTGTGAGATGTCTCTCATGTGTGAGATGTCTCTCATGTGTGAGATGTCTCTCATGTGTGAGATGTCTCTCATGTGTGAGATGTCTCTCATGTATGAGATGTCTCTCCTGTGTGAGATGTCTCTCATGTGTGAGATGTCTCTCATGTGTGAGATGTCTCTCATGTATGAGATGTCTCTCATGTGTGAGATGTCTCTCATGTGTGAGATGTCTCTCATGTGTGAGATGTCTCTCATGTGTGAGATGTCTCTCATGTGTGAGATGTCTCTCATGTGTGAGATGTCTCTCATGTGTGAGATGTCTCTCATGTGTGAGATGTCTCTCATGTGTGAGATGTCTCTCATGTGTGAGATGTCTCTCCTGTGTGAGATGTCTCTCCTGTGTGAGATGTCTCTCATGTGTGAGATGTCTCTCATGTGTGAGATGTCTCTCATGTGTGAGATTTCTCTCCTGTGTGAGATGTCTCTCATGTGTGAGATGTCTCTCATGTGTGAGATGTCTCTCCTGTGTGAGATGTCTCTCCTGTGTGAGATGTCTCTCATGTGTGAGATGTCTCTCATGTGTGAGATGTCTCTCCTGTATGAGATGTCTCACCTGTATGAGATGTCTCTCCTGTATGAGATGTCTCTCCTGTGTGAGATGTCTCTCCTGTATGAGATGTCTCACCTGTATGAGATGTCTCTCCTGTATGAGATGTCTCTCCTGTGTGAGATTTCTCTCCTGTGTGAGATGTCTCTCCTGTGTGAGATGTCTCTCATGTATGAGATGTCTCTCATGTGTGAGATGTCTCTCCTGTGTGAGATGTCTCTCATGTGTGAGATGTCTCTCCTGTATGAGATGTCTCTCCTGTGTGAGATGTCTCTCATGTGTGAGATGTCTCTCCTGTATGAGATGTCTCACCTGTATGAGATGTCTCTCCTGTATGAGATGTCTCTCCTGTATGAGATGTCTCACCTGTATGAGATGTCTCACCTGTATGAGATGTCTCTCCTGTATGAGATATCTCTCCTGTATGAGATGTCTCTCCTGTATGAGATGTCTCTCACCTGTATGAGATGTCTCACCTGTATGAGATGTCTCACCTGTATGATATGTCTCACCTGTATGAGATGTCTCACCTGTATGAGATGTCTCTCCTGTATGAGATGTCTCTCCTGTATGAGATGTCTCACCTGTATGAGATGTCTCACCTGTATGAGATGTCTCACCTGTATGAGATGTCTCTCCTGTATGAGATGTCTCTCCTGTATGAGATGTCTCTCCTGTGTGATGTCTCTCCTGTATGAGATGTCTCTCCTGTATGAGATGTCTCACCTGTATGAGATGTCTCTCCTGTATGATATGTCTCTCCTGTATGAGATGTCTCTCCTGTGTGATATGTCTCTCCTGTGTGAGATGTCTCTCCTGTGTGAGATGTCTCACCTGTATGAGATGTCTCTCCTGTATGATATGTCTCTCCTGTATGAGATGTCTCTCCTGTATGAGATGTCTCACCTGTATGAGATGTCTCACCTGTATGAGATGTCTCACCTGTATGAGATGTCTCTCCTGTATGAGATGTCTCACCTGTATGAGATGTCTCACCTGTATGAGATGTCTCTCCTGTATGAACCACGTGTTAGATGACCGTCTTTTTATTGTAATCCTAGCTTGACTTTTTCTGGTCTTCTTTCTAATCTCACCTCATCTCATCTCATTTTATTCATCTCATCTCGGTTAATCTGATCTCATTTTATTTATTTCATCTCATTTTATTTATCTCATCTCATTTTATTCATCTCATCTCAATTTAATCATTTCATCTCATTTTATTCATCTCATTTCACCTCAGTTCATCTCAACTCATTTTATTCATCTTATTTCACCTCAGTTCATCTCAACTCATTTTATTCATCTCATTTCACCTCAGTTCATCTCAACTCATTTTATTCATCTCATTTCATCTGAGTTCATCTCAACTCATTTTATTCATCTCATTTCACCTCAGTTCATCTCAACTCATTTTATTCATCTCATTTCACCTCAGTTCATCTCATTTTACTTCAGTTCATCTCATCTCATTTTATTCATCTCATCTCATTTTAATCATTTCATCTCATTTTATTCATCTCATTTCACCTCAGTTCATCTCAACTCATTTTATTCATCTCATTTCACCTCAGTTCATCTCAACTCATTTTATTCATCTCATTTCACCTCAATTCATCTCATTTTACTTCAGTTCATCTAAACTCATTTTATTCATCTCATTTCACCTCAGTTCATCTCATTTCACCTCAGTTCATCTCATTTTACTTCAGTTCATCTCAACTCATTTTATTCATCTCATTTCACCTCAGTTCATCTCATTTTACTTCAGTTCATCTCAACTCATTTTATTCATCTAATTTCACCTCAGTTCATCTCATTTTACTTCAGTTCATTTCAACTCATTTATTCATCTCATTTCACCTCAGTTCATCTCATTTCACCTCTGTTCATCTCATTTCACCTCAGTTCATCTCAACTCATGTTATTCATCTAATCTCACCTCAACTCATTTTATCTCACCCCAACTCAGCTCATCCTATTTTAATCATCTCACCTCACTTTTTTCATCTCGTATGCCAACCAGACTTAACCAAAGTACATGACATTGCACTCGGACACTACCGCAGTACCCGTCACACTATACGCAAACATTAAGCACTCTGGTATTCACCAAAATGTATATTTTTTACACTCTAATTGTTTAAACTCTAATGTCTTACAACGAGAGTAGTAGTAGCGGTGGCTGTGAATGCAACAGAAAAGTGGAATAACATGCACCGAAATACAATAGATTTGGCACCGACTTTGCACCGACTTTGCACCAAAACGGTGCCAAAAAAAAAAAATTATTTTTTTTTTCGAATTCGCGATTTTTTCGAACTTCATTATTTTTGGGGGGGGGAATTTTTTTTTTTTTTTTGGGTTCGTCAGTTTGTCGAATCACTGAGAGCTTAACTCAGGTAAATTCAATAGAGACTCGGTGCTAATCCGTGTCCGGTGATCGTCGCTCGCTGTGTGAAATTTGTGAAAGAGTATTTTAAAAGAGTATGTGAAAGTAAACAGAATTATTTAAAAAATATGTATTTGTGAAAGTAAACTCAGAATTATTAAAAATAAAATAAAAAAATAAATTAAAAAAACAGTCTCCCTTCAGGATTCGAACACGGGTCTACTACGTGACAGGCCAGGCAACATGTAAAAAAAAAAATGCTGACAAGCAATAACATTGAAAGGTTAGTTTTGTCGAACGGTCTCCTGTGTTTCTGAGAGCTTAACCGCAGGTAAATTCAATGGAGACTCGGTGCTAATCCGGTGATCGTCGCTCCGTGTCCGGTGATCGCCTCGCTCGTGTTAGAAATTTGTGAAAGAGTATTTTAAATTCCGTTAGCCAACTCAGGTAGAACCCCGATTGAAAAGAAAACGGACTTATGTTAAAAATAGTAAAATATAAGTGGTCGTGTGTGTTATCGCTACCAACATCATCATGTGTCGTGTAGTAAGGTGTGCTAATATTAAATAGTGACGCTCGCTCTTTCTCATTCAATGAAAAGCAAAACAAAATTCTATATTTCACAACTTTATTAATACATCATATATATTACTGTCCGGTCGTTGATAATTTTAAGCGTCTGGGTTTCCTCCCTCCTGTTTTGGTGGTACTGTTTGTTAAATGTCTATCAAACACGGGTGCATAGGAAGTTTCATTAGCCTTCAAAACACAACCGCCCTCCATTTTGACAAAACCTTGATCAAAGCTGGAATAGGTAATCGGTGACTTTGCTGAAACATCCTGGGCATCCATACTGGCTGCCGGAGCTGTCGTCTGATTAACAAGAGTGAGGTCCCCTTGGTTAACAAAAAAGGGCGTGTAGTTGATGTTAGCATAAGCGTTTTCGAGACTGCCTTAACGCCATCTATAGACAATGGAACTACCCCCTCTGCCTTCATGTCCTATCATCATCATGTGCCACCCTCAACACCATCACCCCTTCATGTCCTATCATCATCAAGCCACACAAAGTATCAACCCCTTCATGGCCTATCATCATCATGTGCCACCCTCAACACTATCATCATCATGTGCCACCCTCAACACTATCATCATCATGCGCCACCCCCAACACCATCATCAAACCTTCATATCCCATCATCATCTTGTGCCCTACCATTAAATAGTGACTCTCTCTCTTTCTCTATCGCATATCCAAGCTAACTCAAGTCAAATAAAAAATCATCACCAAGCCACACAAATTGACACATCATCATCATAGGCCACCCTCAACACTATCATCATCATGTGCCACCCTCACTCTCTCTCTCTCTCTCTCTCTCTCTCTCTCTCTCTCTCTCTCTCTCTCTCTATCGCATATCCAAGCTAACTCAAGTCAAATAAAAATCATCACCAAGCCACACAAATTGACACATCATCATCATGTGCCACCCTCAACACTATCATCATCATGCGCCACCCCCAACACCAGCCCTTCATGTCCTATCATCATGCGCCACCCCCAACACCAGCCCTTCATGTCCTATCATCATGTGCCACCCTCAACACCATCATCAAACCTTCATGTCCTATCATCATCATGTGCCACCCTCAACATCAAACCTTCCGGCTTGGACGGAGGAACTGTTTTCCATCAGTCGAGTAAATGAAACAAACCCCGTTACATATGTGTTGAAAGACGATAAGGGCGATGAGATAGAGGGGTCATTCTACACACCGAAAATTCAAAAAAGTTGGAGACAAACTCATCATCCCTGCATGTCCTATCATCAACCCACACAAAGTATCAACAAGCGAAATTCTCTCTCTCTCTCTCGCTCTCTCTCACTCTCTCTCTCTTTCTCTCTCTCTCGCTCTGTCTCTCACATTCATGATAAACCAAAACAAAATAGGCTCATATTAAAAAAGTCGACCTAAAACCGTAAAATATTCCACTACAACACAGACCGCTAGACTGAACAGTACTATGAAAATAAACGTCCGTGAATCAAGCGCGCTTATAACACGAAGTCTCACATCCGACTAGTTTAAATATAATCCGGTAAATCAAAGTTAGGAGGCAAGGGCAGAAACTTAGGAGGTAAGGGCAGAAACCAAAGAGGCAAGGTCAGAAAACAAGGAGGGGAGGTCAGAAATCTAGGAAGCTGTGTTAGAAAACAAGGAGGGAAGGTCAGAAACCTAGGAGGCATGGTCAGAAATCTAGGAAGCTGTGTTAGAAAACAAGGAGGCGAGGGCAGAAACCTAGGAGACAAGGGCAGAAACTTAGGAGGTAAGGGCAGAAACCAAAGAGACAAGGTTAGAAAACAAGGAGGGAGGGTCAGAAATCTAAGAGGCAAGGGCAGAAACCTAGGAGGCGAGGTCAGAAACCTAGGAGGCGATGTCAGAAACCTAAGAGGCGAGGTCAGAAACCTAGGAGGCGATGTCAGAAACCTAGGAGGCGAGGTCAGAAAACAAGGAGGGAAGGTCAGAAACCTAGGAGGCGATGTCAGAAACCTAGGAGGCGAGGTCAGAAAACAAGGAGGGAAGGTCAGAAACCTAGGAGACATGGACAGAAAACTAGGAAGCAAAGGCTGAAAACCAAAGAGGCAAGGTCAGAAATCTAGGAAGCTGCATTAGAAAACAAGGAGGGAAGGTAAGAAACCTATCTACTTCCATACTGATACTAGTTAGACACATCGATCAGATAGTTACATCCAAATCGCAAACATTTTACCCCAGAACACAAAAATTTAGGGTCATACTCAAAAAGTCGACCTAAAAATCCCAAAAGCTACTCACATAGTCATACTAGTTAGACACAACGAGCAGGAAGTTATATTCTAGGTCCAAAATGTTGGACCAAAGCACAACGAACCACGAACCACAACCCCACGAACCATGGACTTAACGAACCATCAACTCACGAACGCGCCGATGAACGCATCGGGTTTCGTGTATAACCCAGGCTCCAATGTCACGTTGACATCAAATCTAGCGTCGCAAATATCGTCGTTATCGAGAGATTCGTAGCGAATCCAGACATCACCCTCTATTACATTGAAATAATTTAGCGGAAATTGTATCTCCACCAGTGCGATCTCATACTGCGTCGAAAATTGCCTCCAGCGTTCTCTAACATTGCCTCGATCGTTCTTTAACATTACCTCCAGCGTTCTCTAACATTGCCTCGATCGTTCGTTAACATTGCCTCGATCGTTCTCTAACATTGCCTCCAGCGTTCTCTAACATTGCCTCCAGCGTTCTCTAACATTGCCTCCAGCGTTCTATAACATTGCCTCCAGCGTTCTATAACATTGCCTCCAGCGTTCTCTAACATTGCCTCCAGTGTTCTCTTCACAAGTTTCGTAAGGGAAACATTTGTCGTACTGGGAGAAAAACTCGTTTACCCTATCCATTTTAACGACCCTTCTAATGATGACTCGCTGAGTGCCAAGTACAGACTATCTGTATCCATTTCACAGAGTCGAAAGTCGGACCTCTCTACGAATCTATCCAGGAAGTCATAGTAAAATTCCAACATTCCCAATTTGGTGTACTGGTAGACGAAAAAAACCAAGCTGTGAAGGAAGATCCCACAGGATACTTCGATTTCCAAGCGACACCTCATACAGGTCTTCACCAATAGGCGTCATGGTTTTAAACAGGGGGTTAATTACCAACTTTGTTGTATTGGCCCCCTCTTTAACATAGGTCACGTTCACATGTTTCCCCAAATTCGTCAAGGTCTTCCCATAGGCCGAGAAAAATATTACCACCAGATCACAAAAATGTAGGCAGAAACCTAGGAGGCAAGGTCAGAAACCTAGGAGACAAGGTGAGAAACATAGGAGGCAAGGGCAAGGGCAGAAACCTAAGAGGCAATGATGGGGGCTATTCCTAACTTTCTTCTCAGTTCTTCATTTCTGAGCTTATCTCTCAGACTGTTTCCTGTCATTCGTCTAACACATTTCATCTCTGAGATCACAAAAATTTAGGCACATACTCAAAAAGTCGACCTCAAAACCATAAAAAGCTACTCCCACATTCATCTAAAAGTTACACCAAAACCGCACCAGATTTGCACCGTGCAAAAACATGCACAAGTTTGACACGCGCACCAGTTTGGCACAATGCACCTTCGTAAGGGGCGTAACAATCAGCCTTCGTAAGGGGCGTAACAATCAGCCTTCGTAAGGGGCGTAACAATCAGCCTTCGTAAGGGGCGTATCAATCATAAAAGTGATTATCAAAGTAAATGTTTGGTATGGGGATGTCTATTGGTGCATGTTTTTGCACGGTGCAAATCTGGTGCGGTTTTGGTGTAACTTTTAGATGAATGTGGGAGTAGCTTTTTATGGTTTTGAGGTCGACTTTTTGAGTATATGCCTAAATTTTTGTGATCTCAGAGATGAAATGTGTTAGACGAATGACAGGAAACAGTCTGAGAGATAAGCTCAGAAATGAAGAACTGAGAAGAAAGTTAGGAATAGCCCCCATCATTGCCTCTTAGGTTTCTGCCCTTGCCTCTTAGGTTTCTGCCCTTGCCTCCTATGTTTCTCACCTTGTCTCCTAGGTTTCTGACCTTGCCTCCTAGGTTTCTGCCTACATTTTTGTGATCTGGTGGTAATATTTTTCTCGGCCTATGGGAAGACCTTGACGAATTTGGGGAAACATGTGAACGTGACCTATGTTAAAGAGGGGGCCAATACAACAAAGTTGGTAATTAACCCCCTGTTTAAAACCATGACGCCTATTGGTGAAGACCTGTATGAGGTGTCGCTTGGAAATCGAAGTATCCTGTGGGATCTTCCTTCACAGCTTGGTTTTTTTCGTCTACCAGTACACCAAATTGGGAATGTTGGAATTTTACTATGACTTCCTGGATAGATTCGTAGAGAGGTCCGACTTTCGACTCTGTGAAATGGATACAGATAGTCTGTACTTGGCACTCAGCGAGTCATCATTAGAAGGGGTCGTTAAAATGGATAGGGTAAACGAGTTTTTCTCCCAGTACGACAAATGTTTCCCTTACGAAACTTGTGAAGAGAACACTGGAGGCAATGTTAGAGAACGCTGGAGGCAATGTTATAGAACGCTGGAGGCAATGTTATAGAACGCTGGAGGCAATGTTAGAGAACGCTGGAGGCAATGTTAGAGAACGCTGGAGGCAATGTTAGAGAACGATCGAGGCAATGTTAACGAACGATCGAGGCAATGTTAGAGAACGCTGGAGGTAATGTTAAAGAACGATCGAGGCAATGTTAGAGAACGCTGGAGGCAATTTTCGACGCAGTATGAGATCGCACTGGTGGAGATACAATTTCCGCTAAATTATTTCAATGTAATAGAGGGTGATGTCTGGATTCGCTACGAATCTCTCGATAACGACGATATTTGCGACGCTAGATTTGATGTCAACGTGACATTGGAGCCTGGGTTATACACGAAACCCGATGCGTTCATCGGCGCGTTCGTGAGTTGATGGTTCGTTAAGTCCATGGTTCGTGGGGTTGTGGTTCGTGGTTCGTTGTGCTTTGGTCCAACATTTTGGACCTAGAATATAACTTCCTGCTCGTTGTGTCTAACTAGTATGACTATGTGAGTAGCTTTTGGGATTTTTAGGTCGACTTTTTGAGTATGACCCTAAATTTTTGTGTTCTGGGGTAAAATGTTTGCGATTTGGATGTAACTATCTGATCGATGTGTCTAACTAGTATCAGTATGGAAGTAGATAGGTTTCTTACCTTCCCTCCTTGTTTTCTAATGCAGCTTCCTAGATTTCTGACCTTGCCTCTTTGGTTTTCAGCCTTTGCTTCCTAGTTTTCTGTCCATGTCTCCTAGGTTTCTGACCTTCCCTCCTTGTTTTCTGACCTCGCCTCCTAGGTTTCTGACATCGCCTCCTAGGTTTCTGACCTTCCCTCCTTGTTTTCTGACCTCGCCTCCTAGGTTTCTGACATCGCCTCCTAGGTTTCTGACCTCGCCTCTTAGGTTTCTGACATCGCCTCCTAGGTTTCTGACCTCGCCTCCTAGGTTTCTGCCCTTGCCTCTTAGATTTCTGACCCTCCCTCCTTGTTTTCTAACCTTGTCTCTTTGGTTTCTGCCCTTACCTCCTAAGTTTCTGCCCTTGTCTCCTAGGTTTCTGCCCTCGCCTCCTTGTTTTCTAACACAGCTTCCTAGATTTCTGACCATGCCTCCTAGGTTTCTGACCTTCCCTCCTTGTTTTCTAACACAGCTTCCTAGATTTCTGACCTCCCCTCCTTGTTTTCTGACCTTGCCTCTTTGGTTTCTGCCCTTACCTCCTAAGTTTCTGCCCTTGCCTCCTAACTTTGATTTACCGGATTATATTTAAACTAGTCGGATGTGAGACTTCGTGTTATAAGCGCGCTTGATTCACGGACGTTTATTTTCATAGTACTGTTCAGTCTAGCGGTCTGTGTTGTAGTGGAATATTTTACGGTTTTAGGTCGACTTTTTTAATATGAGCCTATTTTGTTTTGGTTTATCATGAATGTGAGAGAGACAGAGCGAGAGAGAGAGAAAGAGAGAGAGAGTGAGAGAGAGCGAGAGAGAGAGAGAGAGAATTTCGCTTGTTGATACTTTGTGTGGGTTGATGATAGGACATGCAGGGATGATGAGTTTGTCTCCAACTTTTTTGAATTTTCGGTGTGTAGAATGACCCCTCTATCTCATCGCCCTTATCGTCTTTCAACACATATGTAACGGGGTTTGTTTCATTTACTCGACTGATGGAAAACAGTTCCTCCGTCCAAGCCGGAAGGTTTGATGTTGAGGGTGGCACATGATGATGATAGGACATGAAGGTTTGATGATGGTGTTGAGGGTGGCACATGATGATAGGACATGAAGGGCTGGTGTTGGGGGTGGCGCATGATGATAGGACATGAAGGGCTGGTGTTGGGGGTGGCGCATGATGATGATAGTGTTGAGGGTGGCACATGATGATGATGTGTCAATTTGTGTGGCTTGGTGATGATTTTTATTTGACTTGAGTTAGCTTGGATATGCGATAGAGAGAGAGAGAGAGAGAGAGAGAGAGAGAGAGAGAGAGAGAGAGAGAGAGAGTGAGGGTGGCACATGATGATGATAGTGTTGAGGGTGGCCTATGATGATGATGTGTCAATTTGTGTGGCTTGGTGATGATTTTTTATTTGACTTGAGTTAGCTTGGATATGCGATAGAGAAAGAGAGAGAGTCACTATTTAATGGTAGGGCACAAGATGATGATGGGATATGAAGGTTTGATGATGGTGTTGGGGGTGGCGCATGATGATGATAGTGTTGAGGGTGGCACATGATGATGATAGTGTTGAGGGTGGCACATGATGATGATAGGCCATGAAGGGGTTGATACTTTGTGTGGCTTGATGATGATAGGACATGAAGGGGTGATGGTGTTGAGGGTGGCACATGATGATGATAGGACATGAAGGCAGAGGGGGTAGTTCCATTGTCTATAGATGGCGTTAAGGCAGTCTCGAAAACGCTTATGCTAACATCAACTACACGCCCTTTTTTGTTAACCAAGGGGACCTCACTCTTGTTAATCAGACGACAGCTCCGGCAGCCAGTATGGATGCCCAGGATGTTTCAGCAAAGTCACCGATTACCTATTCCAGCTTTGATCAAGGTTTTGTCAAAATGGAGGGCGGTTGTGTTTTGAAGGCTAATGAAACTTCCTATGCACCCGTGTTTGATAGACATTTAACAAACAGTACCACCAAAACAGGAGGGAGGAAACCCAGACGCTTAAAATTATCAACGACCGGACAGTAATATATATGATGTATTAATAAAGTTGTGAAATATAGAATTTTGTTTTGCTTTTCATTGAATGAGAAAGAGCGAGCGTCACTATTTAATATTAGCACACCTTACTACACGACACATGATGATGTTGGTAGCGATAACACACACGACCACTTATATTTTACTATTTTTAACATAAGTCCGTTTTCTTTTCAATCGGGGTTCTACCTGAGTTGGCTAACGGAATTTAAAATACTCTTTCACAAATTTCTAACACGAGCGAGGCGATCACCGGACACGGAGCGACGATCACCGGATTAGCACCGAGTCTCCATTGAATTTACCTGCGGTTAAGCTCTCAGAAACACAGGAGACCGTTCGACAAAACTAACCTTTCAATGTTATTGCTTGTCAGCATTTTTTTTTTTACATGTTGCCTGGCCTGTCACGTAGTAGACCCGTGTTCGAATCCTGAAGGGAGACTGTTTTTTTTATTTATTTTTTTTTTTTATTTTTAATAATTCTGAGTTTACTTTCACAAATACATATTTTTTAAATAATTCTGTTTACTTTCACATACTCTTTTAAAATACTCTTTCACAAATTTCACACAGCGAGCGACGATCACCGGACACGGATTAGCACCGAGTCTCTATTGAATTTACCTGAGTTAAGCTCTCAGTGATTCGACAAACTGACGAACCCCAAAAAAAAAAAAAAAATTCCCCCCCAAAAATAATGAAGTTCGAAAAAATCGCGAATTCGAAAAAAAAAAATAATTTTTTTTTTTGGCACCGTTTTGGTGCAAAGTCGGTGCAAAGTCGGTGCCAAATCTATTGTATTTCGGTGCATGTTATTCCACTTTTCTGTTGCATTCACAGCCACCGCTACTACTAACGAGCTAAACTCCCACCGATCATAGCAACACTTAGGATTCGTAGACTAGGGTGGCTGGGTCATGTAAGAAGAATGGCAAACAATAGTATTCCCAAACAAATATTGTATGACGAACTTGGATGGAAAGAGACCAAATGGCAGACCAGTGCTGAGATATAAGGATGTTTGCAGGGTTTCCTTGAGAGAATTTTCTATAAGTGAAAGGAACTGGAAAAATGTGGCTGCGAATCGTAGCACACGGAGAGCAAACATAAAAAAATGGCACAGCAACTTTCGAGACAGTGCTGATGTCAAATTCAGAAGACAAAAGGCGCAGAAGAAAAGAGATAAGGCCAGGTACCAAAAATACACCTTGTTCGTTCTGTGGATGGATCTGTCTGTCCAGGATTGGCAAATTCAGCCATGAGAGAAGATGTTCAGTAAAGCAGCACCCAGTATGAGACACTAATGCTTTACCAAACTACTGACTTATCATGATTGCTTGCTACCAACCGTTTGTCAAGACGCCGAAGGCCATACATATTTTGACAACAAATTATCGTAATTAAAGTGACAGCTGTAAAAACTTAGCGGAAAAGAAATGAATAAAACGAGGAGAACAGACTCCATACAGCTGAAGAGCTAGGCAGAGTTGAAAGTCATTCAGCTTTAGATCAATTGTGGAATAACTTCCAGAGAGTTCGTCATCCAGTAGATACTGTAATATACAAGGAAACTAATACGCAGACAAACTAGCTAAGGAGGGAGGGAGATTACCACAAGAGAACCATCTGGTCAGCTACGATGAAGCCAAATCCATCATCAAATGCCAGTATCTTGAAAATGGAAACAAGAACACCCAAAGTATAACGAGAGGGATGGATACCTCCAACTATCAAGGAGGGATCAAGTCATCATACTTCGCCTACGCACTGGCCACAACAGAATGAGGAACCACATGTTCACCAAACTCAAAATAGGAACTACCAGCTTATGCCACTGTACACTGGATAACAATAAAACAAAACATGTTCTACAGGATTGCACCCAGTACACAGACTTGAGAAGGACAATGTGGTCCACACCCACCTCCCTGGAAGAGAAACTATACGGGGCAACCGAATCACTTAAACAGACAGCTGCCTTCATAAGAGAGTCCGGAATCTTAGTCTGAAAGACATCATGATCGCAGAAGAAGAGGAAGAAGAAGAAGTAGGAGGCGGAGTTAAAAGAGGAGGAGGTGGGGGAAGAGCAGGAGGAAAGTCATGAACAAGACAGAGAGTTGAGTCGAGACATGATCACTAACGAGGGCAGGTTTGAAGAAGAAGATTACTCCCGGCGAACATAAACCTAGCACGGACAATCAAACGTGGTAGCTTATCCCGCCCATCTCGTGGAATCGTATGTTCTGACTCTCTCCGCGGCCTGGGGCCAGGAATTCTTCTCGATAAATATAACAAACTTAAGACGGTAGCATACACTCGCACGTGTGTCCGCGAAGCTCAAACTGGGATAACAAATCTTGCGGCTCGCGGGGTCTTGCGGCTACAACTGGGATTTTTAATGGCAGTGTTCTTGTGATGTAATTAATTATTTTCAACATTATCTAAAGTTGGTCATTAATAATGTTGTAAAATGACCCTGTTCGTGTAGAATATAATTGCGGTAATGTTGGCAGATATTAAAGTAGCACTGTAGTCACCTGTGATCGTCTTGGTGTAGTGTTGACCAGGAGGTCTAATATTGTTCGGATATTCATGGATAATTATCAATATGAGTTCAACAATTCACCCTACAGTAATGATGTAACGGGTAACATTAGGTTATTTGCTAGTAATGTAGGTAGTAACATAGGCAGTAATAAAGGTAGTAATGTAGATAGTAACGTAAGTAGTAATGTAAGTAGTAATGTAGGTAGTAACGTAGATAATAACGTCGGTAGTAATATAAGTAGTAATGTAGGTAGTAGTGTAGGTAGCAACATATGTAGTAACGTAGGTAATAAAGTAGGTAGTAATGTAAGTAGTAGTGTAGGTAGTAACGTAGGTAATAATGTAGGTAATAATGTAGGTAATAATGTAGGTAGTAATGTAGGTAATAATGTAGGTAATAATGTAGGTAGTAATATAAGTAGTAGTATAGGTAGTAACGTAGGTAATAATGTAGGTAGTAATGTAAGTAGTAGTATAGGTAGTAGTGTAGAAAGTAATATAGGTAGTAATTCAGGTAGTAATGTATGTAGTGATGTAGGTAGTAATGTAAGTAGTAATGTAGGTTGCAACGTAAGTAGTAGTGCAGGTAGTAATGTAGGTAGTAATGTAAGTAGTAATGTAGGTAGTAACGTAAGCAGTAGTGTAGGTAGTAATGTAGGTAGTAATGTAAGTAGTAGTGTAGGTAGTAATGTAGATAGTAACGTAAGTAGTAGTGCAGGTAGTAATGTAGGTAGTAATGTAAGTAGTAGTGCAGGTAGTAATGTAGGTAGTAATGTAAGTAGTAGTGTAGGTAGTAATGTAGGTAGTAACGTAAGTAGTAGTGCAGGTAGTAATGTAGGTAGTAATGTAAGTAGTAATGTAGGTAGTAACGTAAGCAGTAGTGCAGGTAGTAATGTAGGTAGTAATGTAAGTAGTAGTGTAGGTAGTAATGTAGTTAGTAACGTAAGTAGTAGTGCAGGTAGTAATGTAGGTAGTAATGTAAGTAGTAGTGCAGGTAGTAATGTAGGTAGTAATGTAGGTAGTAACGTAAGTAGTAGTGTAGGTAGTAATGTAGGCAGTAACGTAAGTAGTAGTGTAGGTAGTAATGTAGGTAGTAAGTAAGTAGTAGTGTAGGTAGTAATGTAGGTAGAAAAGTAAGTAGTAGTGTAGGTAGTAATGTTGGTAGTAACGTAAGTAGTAGTGTAGGTAGTAATGTAAGGAGTAGTGTACTTAGTAATGTAGGTAGTAACGTAAGTAGTAGTGTAGGTAGTAATGTAGGTAGTAATGTAGGTAGTAGTGTAGGTAGTAACGTAAGTAGTAGTGTAGGTAGTAACGAAAGTAGTAGTGTAGGTATTAATGTAGGTAGTAATGTAGGTAGTAGTGTAGGTAGTAACGTAGAAAGTAATATAGTTAGTAATTCAGGTAGCAATGTAGGTAGTAATGTAAGTAGTAATGTAGGTAGTAAAGTAAGTAGTAGTGTAGGTAGTAACGTAGAAAGTAATATAGTTAGTAATTCAGGTAGCAATGTATGTAGTGATGTAGGTAGTAATGTAAGTAGTAATGTAGGTAGTAAAGTAAGTAGTAGTGTAGGTATTATCGTAGGTGGTAATGTAGGTAGTAATGTAGGTAGTGATGTAGATTTTAACGTAGTAGTATGGTAGGGCGTAACGTTGTTCGTAGCAACTGAAACAGTACCTTTGTAGTAGCTTCAAGTTCTCTTTGATGTCTTGAAACCACCTTCTTCTTGGTCTGCCCCTGATGCGTCGCCCAGGAACCATGCCTTCCATTATTGTTCTTACAAACCTTCTGTGTCTTGTGAGGCGACAATCGTATTTGCATTTTCTCTGTAGCTTGATGATAATGATGATGATGATGATGGTGATGATGATGATGATGATGATGATGATGATGATGATGATGACGATGATGATGATGGTGATGATGATGTTTTGTATAAACCACACATTTATTATTTCCTATATCTGGTAATCTAATGTCACATCAGAAATTTGTTTGAACTTAAAAAGATAGTTCTCTCTCTCTCTCTCTCTCTCTCTCTCTCTCTCTCTCTCTCTCTCTCTCTCTCTATCCACGTCCTCCTCCGACGACTATTTAGTTATCTTCATTTCCTGCCCATAAAAGGGCGTGACAGAAGGAGCGGAGCGTTGTGTCATAGTTTACATCATCATCATGTGCCATATCGGTCGGCGTAGGCGATTATGTCCTTCCACAATTTTCTAACCACAGTACATCGTACCAATTCTGTTGTTGACTGTTTTCCATGCCAAGCACCTAGCTATCTAGTATCTTCTCTCTTTGTCGTCCGCGATCTCTCTTTCCCTGTATGTTGCCAGTTGTTACCAAGTATCCCAACTTTTCTCTTCCCAATGATGTGCCCGAAAAATGTTGATTTTTTCTTGCTGATGTTTTTTAGGAGCTCCCTTTTTGTGTTGGCCTCTTTGAGAATTTCCTCATTGGTCTTTTTAGCTGTCCAGGGAACTTTCAACATTCTATTGAGAAAACCCATCTCTATGGCCTCTAATCGTTTTTTTTTAGTAACTTTGTTTGTTTACTGTCCATTTTTCGCTTCCATAGGTCAGAATTGGTTCCATATAGCACCGATGAACTCTCTTTTTCACTTCAATTGACATAGATTTGTTGCATAAGATATTTTTCAATGTCTGAACTTTTATTTTAGCCTGAGTTATTCTGCTTTTTATTTCTGTGGTGCATCTTCCATCTGATGTTATTATTATGCCAAAGTATCTGACGCGTTGCACTTGTTTCAGATTTGCCCTGTGTTTTTATGCTGCATGATGGTGATGATTGTTTCTTTGATATAACCATTACTTCCGTTTTTTTACTATTCAGACTGAGACATTTTTTGTTGCTTTCTTCTACTATTATGTCTATCATTTCTTGTAGTTCATTCTCTGTCTCTGCTATTAAGACTGTGTCATCCGTAAATCGCAAATTATCTATGTTGTGACCGTTGACTTCAATTCCTTGTTTTCTACTATTTATTTCACAATATTTTCGCTTTAAAGTAAAAACAAATCCGGCAACAGAACAGAGCCATGTTTGACTCCTTGTTTTTACATATTGGAACTGTCCTGTTTGGTTGCTAATTCTTATGGCTGCTGTTCCTTGCCAATACATGTTTTTTTATGATTCTCATATCCTTGCCATCAATGTTTAATTTCTCAAGCATATTGATTATTTCCACATACTTTACATGTTAAACCTTAAGTTTACATCAAGCTGTAGTATTTACGCATTTTGACCCAATACATCCGACTTCAGCATTGGATTTTTAATTATCGGTAACTATCGGGGAGAAGATGACGTGAGATCATAAATCACTTCTTCTTCTCGAATCCTGGCGTTAGCTTTCATATATGAATGAGTCACGGATCACTTTCAGCCCAGGATCTGCTTGATGTCTTAGGCTCTTTATTGAACGCCTTCCCTATTCAAAGACATCATGAAGCGTCGTGGGGAGCAGCAATTTTCTATCCCTGGACAAACGTATCGCAGGATTTTTGTAACATCTTTTGTCATCCCACATCTCGGTCTTTCTTATATCCTGAATCTAGCAGACATTTGGTCTTTCTTGAGTCCTAATCCTTCGGCATTTGGTCTTTCTTGAGTCCTGAATCTATCAGACATTTGGTATTTTCTGAGTTCTGAATCTATCACACATTCGGTCTTTCTTGAATACTAATCCTTCAGACATTTGGTCTTTCTTGAGTCCTGAATCTATCAAACATTTGGTCTTTCTTGAGTCCTGACAATCAAAGGCTAAGGAAAGCAAACCTGAATAAAATGGTGGCTGAAATCGCATGCACTGGGCCACTGGCGCAGAACACAGTGCAACTTTTTAACAGGTATTCAATCAGTGTGTATCTAACACACTCTAATTATGATGTTCTGTCTGTGGGGTTGATCAATTCACTTAAACAGACAGCTGTCTTCATGTGAGAGTCTGGAATCTTACTCTGATTGAGTCTTGATTTCAGAGAGAGAGAGAGAGAGAGATAGAGAGAGAGAGAGAGAGAGAGAGAGAGAGTCTGAGTCTTTCAGACATTTAGTCTTTCTTGAGTCCTACCCAAGGTCATCCACAAGGCAGTGGGGTTGTTTTACTTTAGGGTTTCTCCCTTTATTTAGCCTTTGACTCTCCCGAGCATACCTGCAAGCAGCAGGGCAGCCGCAGGTTGTACTGTCTACTGCATACAGTAGCAGGTAAAATTACAAGACCCGACGATCAGAAAATATTTTTGTTTAAAGTAATCTACCCCCGTCACGTCAAGTGGCCTATAGGGAATATGGTGTTAGTGACCATACGTTTTACAGACCTTCGGCTCATGATTTTTGGTGTAATGTGGTCGGTATTACGCCCGTGCCGCTTTACTTTCCCAGAAAAAAATCCGGTACCCATTTAAGGCTGGGTGAACCCGGACGCCGTCGTTTGGGATCGAACCCTACCTCTTGTCCTTTGTTGTCCAGTTCACTAACCACTGAGCTGTCGCGGCTCCCAATCAGAAAATATAACACAATCATATTCCATCTCATTGAGTTAAATGTCAATGTACAACCAGCCATCACATTCTCTAGTGTAGCCGTGATATAACTCAAATAACTCAAGGCGTTACCAAACAATATTTGTCATCGTTTATGGAGACCACACCTACTACAACCGTACAACAGCATCTATCGACCTTGCAATGTATCAATAATTTCAAAAATTACCTCCTCGTTTCCATGACAACAAAAGAACGACAAATCATATGGCGTTCTATCTTTTTATTGAAACATTAGAAGTAGTGCCGATGGGGAGAAGAATTTATGAAGTGCCTCCTGTAAGAATCACTCCGCTGTGTCTTTATATACAATGATAACCTCAACTAAACTGTAACAGAATTTAATTAGCAGCAAAATCAAGTGTTTTTTTTAGTATAATGCAAATAACGAAGGTTTTATGATGTAATTATAATTAAGTTAATGTAGGGCAAAAACTGAAGGAACTATATTACATGGAGATGGCTGGGGCACGTCCAACGAATGGAAGAAAAACGCATCCCCAAGCAAATACTATATGGTGAACTAATACATGGAAAAAGACAAATCGGCAGACCTAAAATACGATATAGAGATATCTGTAAATCATCTCTGAGTGACTTTCCATTTGTGAAAATGACTGGGAACATCTGGCAAGTGACCGCACATCATGGAGACCATGTATAAGGAACGGTATAACATCATTTGAGACTGTGCTAAGGCAAAAGTTTGAAGAGAAAAGACTCATGAAAAAGGATGGAAAACCCTGTGGATCAGTGGGTCTGACTTGTTCATTCTGTGGCCGTGTGTGTTTGTCAAACATTGGTAGAACTAGCCACGAGAGAAACTGCTCGATAAAAACAAAGCCTAAAAAAATACACAATAGCCTCCACTAGATCGTCTGACAAGATGAAAAGGGCCATACGTATATTGCATAGCGTAAATTGCAGTAATGTTTATGTCACAAGTTATCTGGTTGAAGGTTAACCTAAGAGTTTGATCTCACGTCCTGGCCTCCTCAATTTTCAAACTCATCGTCCGCCGCTGGTCCAGAGGCCAACGCCTTACTCCCTAGACCATCCAGCACCATCTTGTAATACAATATTTCCTGTTTGTTATTTTGTTGTCAATGTGATGTTTTGTCTAAGTAAACAAATAGTTGTATTTTTCGGTTCAAAGATCGGAATGTTCACTTCCTGGTCTAGATTACCTGTAACGCTGAATCATCGCGAGAGCTACACAAGTTGAACTATGTAGAACATACTTTCAACAGATGGCAATACCTGAGGCATTCGTTCTGATGAATAGAAGGAAACGAAGATGGTTTAATATTTTTCGTTAACTTTTGATAAAGTGTAACTTTTGTTTACTAGAAGCATAAGTTAACATTTGTCCTCAACGGAATGCACGTTTCCAAGAACAGTAAGCCAGTCATAACAAACTTTACACGTTTCCAAGGGCAGTATGCCAGTCATAACAAACTTTACATGTTTCCAAGGGCAGTATGCCAGCCATAACAAACTTTACATGTTTCCAAGGGCAGTAAGCCAGCCATAACAAACTTTACATGTTTCCAAGGGCAGTAAGCCAGCCATAACAAACTTTACATGTTTCCAAGGGCAGTAAGCTAGCCATAACAAACGTTACATGTTTCCAAGGGCAGTAAGCCAGCCATAACAAACTTTACATGTTTCCAAGGGCAGTAAGCCAGCCATAACAAACTTTACATGTTTCCAAGGGCAGTAAGCCAGCCATAACAAACTTTACATGTTTCCAAGGGCAGTATTCTAGCCATAACAAACTTTACATGTTTCCAAGGGCAGTAAGCTAGCCATAACAAACGTTACATGTTTCCAAGGGCAGTAAGCCAGCCATAACAAACTTTACATGTTTCCAAGGGCAGTAAGCCAGTCAAAACAAACTTTACATGTTTCCAAGGGCAGTAAGCTAGCCATAACAAACTTTACATGTTTCCAAGGGCAGTAAGCCAGTCAAAACAAATTTTACATGTTTCCAAGGGCAGTAAGCCAGCCATAACAAACTTTACATGTTTCAAAGGGCAGTAAGCCAGTCAAAACAAACTTTACATGTTTCCAAGGGCAGTAGGGCAGTCATACTAAACTTTTTAATTTACGTTAGGAATTTGATAACCAACAATGAGCAGGAAACGTGTACTTCCGTAGTATCTGTAGCGGTGAAGTTTGGTTATTTACGTCATCGGAGAACCATCTGATCTGTTATTAAGAAGCCAAGTCCATAATCAAAAGCCGGTGTCATGAAAAATGGAAACAAGATCACTCTAACTATAACGAGAGGGATGGATACCCCCAACTATCAAGGAGGGATCAAGTCAACATACTTCGCCTACGCACTGGCCACAATAGAATGAGAAACGACATGTTCACCAAATTCAATAAAGGAACTACCAGCCTATGCCAATGTACACTGGACAACATGACAACAAAACATGTTCTACAGGTTTGCCCCCAGTACACAGACCTGAGAAGTGCAATGTGGTCCACACCCACCTCCCTGGAAGAGAAACTGGACCGGGCAACCGAATCACTTAAACAGACAGCTGCCTTCATGAGAGAGTCTGGAATCCTAATCCGAATGACGTCATGATCGCAGACGAAGTCATCAAAATAAACACAAAAAGGCATGCAAAATTAACATCAACAAAAATTAAATATAAATAAATAAGACGCATTTAGAATACTGCTAAAGTAGCAATTGGGAAATTTTAAATAAAATTAAAAGAGCATTAAGAACAAATATAATTAAAGAACACAGTCAAATTTAAAGAACAAATCTAGGATTATACATGTTGTAAAGGTATAGTTTGAAAATATAAACAATTTATAATTTATTTTTAAAAACGCAAATGAGGTATAATAAAATATATATATATATATTTATTTAAGATATAAAAACGCGATAGGAGTGAAAATCAAATTTCAATAAAATAATAACAATAATTGTTATCCGAACGTTGTGCTACCAATACCAGACGTGGACCCTTGGTGCAAGAACAATAAGAAAAAATAACCTCTATTTTAGACAATAGATTTTAGACTTTAGATTTTAGACTTAGATTTTAAACTTTAAACTTTAGACTTTAGATTTTAGACTTTAAACTTTAGACTTTAGATTTTAGACTATAGATTTTAGACTTTAAACATTAGATTACAGACTTTAAATTTTAGACTTTAGATTTTAGACTTTAAACTTTAGACTTCCGTTTCCAGGATGGCGGAATTGAGTCACGTTCTCTCTATCGCTGCGAAAATTGCTTTGGATTCTTATCAACTTCGGGTTTCCGTTCCAATTTTCTGCATTCCAGTCGAAATGATGTTCTAATTGTCATAACTGCGCCATTGAATTGGCGGTGCACGCACGGCAATACTCCGTTTTGACAAATCGAGTGTTGTGAATGCGCCTTCCAACGTCTAATGTTAGTCAAGTCAGCGTCTTTGGGAAGTTTGTACCATGTTTCGTTCGTTGTAGACTGCATTCAGTAGAGTAATCATGAATACATGGGCGCAGACATATTGTGCGTGCTACGTCATCATAATGGATCATCGTGTGTCCCAAGACCGACCATGCGCTAATCTTGCGATCTTGCGTTTGGTGTGCATCGGGGATAATCTGAGGACGAACTGTGTTTTGTATGTTCGGAGTTGGAGTTAAACACGATGTCCTAACATCATCAAGCGCCATACATTTACTATGACGATCATCATTTTCAGGAGGACGTGATCTTCCGGGCAATGTGATGGATAGGCGGCAGGAACCATTGAAGGCTATGTCTGAAAAGTGTTCCTTGTTGCAGTTTCCTCATATTCCAAGTCCGGCTTGTTGCAGGAGCTACTGAGTTAAGTGCTCTGTGCACACCGTGAGCTGTGTGTTTCATCCGTTTTGATCATGCTCCGATATTCCAATTGCTTACGATGAATGCTGATATCGTATGACAGGAACAGTTGGCCGTGTTCACTCTCTGTGCGGTTTCGCCTTATGTCTTTTGGCGTGTGCTGAGACTGCTATGGTGGGGACTACAGCTACCTTTCTTTGCTTGGGAGATGTGTTAGCAATTCGGATGATTCCACTGGCACGGGCGGTTGAGCAATTATGGATTTTAATTCGTATGCAGTGATACCGAGGCCTACCATAACCAGATAACCAGATAACTTTAAACATTAGATTACAGACTTTAAATTTTAGACTTTAGATTTTAGACTTTAAACATTAGATTACAGACTTTAAATTTTAGACTTTAGATTTTAGACTTTAAACATTAGATTACAGACTTTAAATTTTAGACTTTAGATTTTAGACTTTAAACATTAGATTACAGACTTTATATTTTAGACTTTAGATTTTAGACTTTAAACATTAGATTACAGACTTTAAATTTTAGACTTTAGATTTTAGACTTTAGATTTTAGACTTTAAAGATTAGATTACAGACTTAAAATTTTAGACTTTAGATTTTAGACTTTAGATTGTAGAATTTATAATTTAGACTTGAGCCTTGTCAGTGCTAAAAAAAACATCATCCACTTCTGGGGGTCGACAAAGCTCCGCGGTTCACAAAACCTCTAAAAATGGGTACCTAAGATTGTTATGGGAAATAAAGGCGGTCTGTTATGATACTCACCACATCACCCAAACCACCACCCTTTTTTTTATTTCTCCCAGCAAGACAAGGGAGCGAACTCTTACTTTGTTTATGTCACTGTAATTGTTTACCACAAAAACTTTTGGCATGACAGAAGCCATCCTGGCAATTACTGCATCTATCGTAGGTAAAGTTGTTTCTTTAAACAAAGCCATTCTATTTATTTGTCAGGAAAATAAAGCCAAACACAATTTATTTCCGAGATTACGTGATTCAATCAGTCAACCTAAATACTGACGTAGATTACAAGATTCGTTCTTTTTTTTTTTTATTTAGGTTTCTTTTGTAGATAAACCTGGCATAATTACTTTCACTGGAATGTGTCTCCTTCGATAGCGGTTCGTTTTTTTGTTAAATTCTAAGGCCTTTGAAATTCCCATTATAATTTGGTTTATTATTTTTTTTTTTTTTTTTTAAGTTTGGCAGAATATTTTTGTACAATTTTCCGAGCAATTATCGTAGCTTACTTCAAACTGTACGACAGCGCATCTGCGCCAATTTAACGACTCTTAACGACAAATAATAATGCGAAATATACACCGGATGAATAGAGAAGTAAAAAGGTTGCGTCCAAAGTCGCATTTTTTGCGTGGAGTTTACAAAATCTTGGTAACCAACATTTAGAGAGATCTCTTTCTTCTTTTATTGATATCTCGTCCAGTTAATGAAACAAGAAAATGAATTGGAAGAAGGAGAAGAAGAAGAAGAAAAAGGAACAAGGAGAAGAAAAAAGAAGGATGAGGAGAAAGAGGAAGAAGAAGAAGATTTCGTAAACGTAACAGATTTTGACCAACAACAGAGCAAAGAACCACAAACTACCTCTATCCTCGACGCTGTAAGTCATATCAATAAGAAAGGAGAAAGATTTCATTTTTTAACTTTTTTTTATTCCCGCACCGTAACATTGCATTGTGGTAACTAATACGTAAAGTAGACATACCTTCCGACGCCATAGCTCACCTGCGGCTCATCAAACGCTCAAGTACACTCAGATAACAGCACTCGCACTCGCCTCAATACAAACAGGCAGTACTCCACGTGTCAAACACTTTCAGATAAGCACATGCTGGAACCTCGTTCACACAAAACAGCATCACCTGACCAAACAGTGATTAATATCAGCTTTAGCAACTGCAAAAACATCCCTTCCGTTGATTGCGTGTTCAGTCATCTGTTTTCATTCTTTTTTTTTATTTCATGGACAGGATGGCTGTATGCGCATGCGCGGAATGTTTCGTATTTTATTAGTTAAATTATATTGCCGTCGTCATTGAGTGCCGTTTTCGCATCGAAGGTTGGCTATCATGGAGCGCCATTCCGCACTGTCTATTGTTTTGATGGAGCAGGTTGTCATATACTGACTATTGATGTTGCTCATCCATGTTAGTCTTGGTCTGCCTCTGCCTCTTTTACCTTGTATATTCCTTTCCAAAACGACTTTTAGTAGGCTGCTGTGTCTTTTAACATGCCCCAAAAATCTCATTTTTGAGAAGAAGAAAAAAAAAGTCCTCATGTGGGAAACAGCAGGTAAGAGAAAAAGGTGGCCGACCCAGAGAGGCACTGATATTGATGAGAGAGGCAAGAGCAGCAGGAATCGGCTCCCTCAATGAGATAGAGTTGCTTGCACAGAACAGAGACAAATGGCGAGATTTGATAAAAGATCTTTGCAATGACTGAAAACTGCTCATCATCATCGAGTGCCGTCTCCGCAACGAAGGTTGGCTACCATGGAGCGCCATTTTGCTCTGTCTCTTGCTTTGATGGTGCAGGTTGTCATAGGCTGATTTGTCCATCTTTTGATGTTACTCATCCATGTTAGTCTTGGTCTGCCTCTGCCTCTGTTACCTTGTATTTTCCCCTCCAGGATTACTTTTAGTAGGCTGTTGTGTCTTTTAACATGGTCCAAAAATCGCATTTGTCTTGTTCTAATTGTGTTCAGAAGTTCTCTTTCCATTTTTAGTTGTTTTAAGACTTCGTCGTTTGTTTTCTTTTCCTTCCATCCACTTCTACCTATTCTTCTATATATCCACATTTCAAAGGCTTCAATTCTGTGTTCTGTTTTCTAGTTTAATGGTCATGTTTCTGCACCATATAGGAATATTGAGAAGATGTAACATTTTGCTATTCTTAGTTTTAGCCCTGGTGTTATTTGTTTTGATGTTAGTATGTTCTTCATGACATTAAAATTACTTTTTGCCATTCCTATTCTTTTGTTTATTTCAGTTGTACATTTTCCATCACTGGTTATAGTATGTCCAAGGTAGTTGTAGTTCTGAACTGTCTCTAGATCTATTCCTACAATTTCGATATCCACTTGTGGGTTTTGAGTATTATCTTTGTTTATGATCATAGTTGTAGTCTTTTTGATATTCATATCTAGTCCATATGTTTTACTTGTCATGTTTATTTCATTAAGTAATTGTAGATCTTTAGGATTTTCTGCTAGTAGTACAGTATCGTCAGCATATCTTAGGTTATTGATTATCTTCCCATTAATTTGCAGGCCCTGCATCTCTATGGTGTTTTTAAAGATTTGCTCAGTGTATAGATTAAACAAGCTAGGTGATAGGATGCATAAAGTTGTGTCATCAATGGTAATGGTTCCCTAGACCGGCCGTTCACAAATCTTACGGTCTGCTGTTTGCTGTGCGACGAGGATAATTTGACGACTAACTGTGTGTCTATATGTTCGGAATTGGAGTCAACAACGATGGCCTAACATCATCAAATGCTACGACGATCATCATTTTCAAGAGGACGTGAATTACCGGTATATGGGGATAGGCGGCGGGAACAATTGAAGGCTGTGCATGAAAAATGTTCCTTGTTGCAGTTTCCTCATATTACAAGTCGCGTGTCTGTGTTTGTCACCTCTAGTGACTCGGGCAGATGGTGCTCGTAAATCTGGGAGGGCCGACCATCTAAGAGCAGAATCCCCCTACAGAAAAGATCATCTGCTGCCTTGCATGAAGATTTGGGACAATCAAAGGCTAAGGGAAGTAAACCTGAACAAAATGCTGGCTGAAATCGGATGCATTGGGCCACTGGCGCAGAACACAGTGCAACGTTTTAACAGGTATTCAAGCGGAGTGGATCTAACAGGTTTAAACAGACACCTGTCTTCGTGTGAGAGTCTGGAGTCCTACTCTGATTGAGTCCTGATCGCAGAGAGAGAGAGATATATCAATGGGTGTAGAGTTCTCTTTGTTATATTTTATTATTGCTGTTTGCTCCCAGTATAGATTACATATTAGTCGTATGTCCATGTCATCTAGATGTATCTCTTTTATGCATTCTATAAGTTGTTTGTGGTGTACTCTTATCAAAAGCTTTGGTGTAGTCTATGAAGCAGGCATATATTGGTCTGTTTACTTCTGTGTACTTTTCGATTAATGTTCTCATGCAGAATATGGCTTTTTTTGTCCCGCTATTTTTCCTAAATCCAAATTGCTGCTCATTTAATTCAGTATTGATTTTATTCTGAATCCTTCCTTGTATAACTTTTAGCAAGATTTTTGTAACATGGCTCATTAGGCTTATTGTTCTAAAGTCACTGCATTCAACTGCACCATTCTTTTTAGGCAATGCAATGAAAGTTGATGTTTTTAGTTCATTTGGTATGTATCCTGTGTGGTATATGTCGTTGCATATGTTTGTAATCATTTCAATGCCAAAATCTTCTAGTGTCTGTATCATCTCTATCTGTATGCTATCAGGTCCTGCTGCTTTTCCCTTTTTCATTGTTTTTATAACTTTTTCCACCTCAGATTTTAAGATTTTATAGACTAATGTACATTTTATAACTGGTTTCTTGTCCCTTTGATCATGAAATAGATCTGTTATATATTCCTGCCATCATTCTATAATATCTTTATTGTCTGTTAGCATTTTTCCTTTTTTGTCTGCAATGCATCCACCTTTTGTGGCTTTTTTATTTTTATTAGTCATTCTCTTTATTTCTGTGTGCATTCCTCTTAAGTCTTGTTTGCTTTCCCTAGTTTCTATTTCTATACATTTTTGGCTGAGCTTTTGCCTTTTTGCACATTTTGCGTATCTCATTATCTATTTTATTGTATTGGGCAGTGTTCATCGCTTGTCTGCTTTCTTCCATTTTTTCTAAGATGGTGTTAGTTATCCATTTTTGTTTTTTTGTTCTTTTCTCTTTTGGGTAAGGTGTCGCAGGTTTCTTGTATGCTTTTCTTTATGCATTGAGATTTGGTTGTTACTTTTTCATCAAGATTTTATCCTCTGTATTGCTCAATTCCTTCTTCTAGCAGCTTCTGGTATTTGTTCTTTACTTGTATTGTATAGGTATCTTAAATATCTTTTTGATTTAAAGCTGTTATATCTAGTGGATTTGTTGATGAATTAGACTTTTGCTTGTTTCTTTTTAGTTTGATTTTCATTTTAATCATTACAGGATTGTAATCTGAATTAATATCTGCTCCTGGGTAGGTTTTGGCTTTCTTTACTCTGTTACGGAACCTTTCTTTTATCATTATGTAATCTATTTGATTTCTCTTCCTATCTCCAGGGCTTTTCCATGTGTATAGTTTCCTTTTCTCTTGCTCAAAGTAGGTGTTACATATTATCAGCCTGTTTTCTTCACAGAATTGTATTAATCTTTCTCCTCTGTCATTTCTTTTTCCTAAACCATGATTTCCTATAATTGTCTTATATCTACCTTTTCCTACTTTAGCATTCATGTCACCCATTACAATCAAGATGTCTGAAGATTTCACTTGCTTCATAACTTTATTTAGGTCTTCATAGTATGCCTCTATTTGTTCATCTGTGTAGTCTTGAGTAGGTGCATATGTCTGTATTATTGCTATGTCGAATGGTTTTGCTTTCAACTTGAGTAGTATAATCCTATCACTGTATGTCCAGTGGGTACTTATATATTTTTGTAGCTCTCTTTTTATCAGCATTCCTACCCCTCTTTGATGTTCTGTTGTGTTTTCTGAGTATATAAATGTATATTTTTCGTCCTCTATGTACCCACATTCTTTCCATCTTGTCTCTGATATGCCTAAAATATCTATATTTATTCGTTCTGCTTCTTGAATCAGATTTTCCAATTTCCATTCTTGATATAGAGTCCTAACATTCCAAGTACTTATTTTAAGATCTTTCCTCCGACATAAGTTTGAATTCCTCTCCATGGCTTCCTCTGGACTAGTACGTGATGAGGCTCCAATCTCTTTCACGGTGGTCAGCCATATTCGTCTTTCATGTCCTGAATATGCCTCTTGTGTACCACACACTTTGCTTTTTTCGCTTTCTGGGCCGTTGGTCATTTCTGACTCTTCCGCCCCATCCACCGTTGCAGACTTTGTACAATTCGGAATGGACATTTCCGTCTGCCTGGTGCGACAGTGAAAAACAATGACCTATCACCAATAGGTCAATCTCGAATGAAAAGAAGATAAATACCCACTTAATAACGAGAATTTCCACCATCCACCAGCCTGTCAGAAGTTAAACAACCACAACAGGCATGAGCAGAATATTAATCCCAAGAATCACACCGCGTGTAACCGGCGTATTTCGAAACAACACACGCTGTAATGGAAAACACTGTCCACACACGGACGCCTCTTGAAACTATCGAAAACTGCTAGAATACAAATTTAGATAAGAGAAACAGTATCTGGGTCTATGCCCTATGGGCCGGCTACGACTCGAAAGGAAAATAGATAGAAAAATCTCTTTTATTTTATTTTTGTTATTTGGTTATTTGGTTATATAAGGCCCCGGTTTCACTGCAAACGAATTAAAATCCATAATCGCTCAACCGCCCGTGCCAGCGTAATCATCCGAATTAATATCTCATCTCCCAAACAAAGAATGGTAACTGTAGTCCCCATCGTAGCAGTCTCAGCACACGCCAAAAGACATAAGGCGAAACCGCGCAGAGAGTGAACACAGCCAACTGTTCCTTGTCATACGATATCATCATTAATCGAAAGCAATTGGAATATCAAAACATGATCAAAACGGATGAGACACACAGCTCACGGTGTGCACAGAGCACTTAACTAATTGTATTTAGTTGTTCTCTTTCATTTTTAGTTGTTTTAAGACTTCATTTGTTTTCATTTTTTTCAATCAAGTTCTTCCTATTCTTCTATAAACCCACATTTCAAACACTTCAATTTTCTGTTCATTTTTCTTGTCTAATATCCCTGTTTCTGCACCATACGGGAATGTTGATAAGATATAAAAATTTACTATTCCTAGTTTTAGCCCTGGTGTTATTTATGCTGATGTTAGTAGATAATTAAATATTAATTTTGTTTTCAACGCTTCCAAATTCGTTGTTTATGTTTGAATTCAGGAAATGTTTTCATTTCAAGGAGGAAAATAAGTTCAGAATTTAGTTTAGTTTTATGTTCAGTTAGGTGGACTTTTATTTCTTTGTTGTTAAAATTGTGGTTCGAATCTTCGTTTTGGCATTCTCCTCCACGTAAGTAGCGAAGTGTTTTGGGGAGATGAGGTGTCATCGGTACATGATTTTTGGGGAGATGCGGTGTCATCGGTACATGATTTTTGGGGAGATGCGGTGTCATCGGTACATGATTTTTGGGGAGATGCGGTGTCATCGGTACATGATTTTTGGGGAGATGCGGTGTCATCGGTACATGATTTTTGGGGAGATGCGGTGTCATCGGTACATGATTTTTGGGGAGATGCGGTGCCTTCGGTACATGATTTTTGGGGAGATGCGGTGCCTTCGGTACATGATTTTTGGGGAGATGCGGTGCCTTCATCGGTACATGATTTTTGGGGAGATGCGGTGCCTTCGGTACATGATTTTTGGGGAGATGCGGTGCCTTCGGTACATGATTTTTGGGGAGATGCGGTGCCTTCGGTGCATGATTTTTGGGGAGATGCGGTGCCTTCGGTACATGCTTTTTGGGGAGATGCGGTGCCTTCGGTACATGATTTTTAGTGATATGCGGTGCCTTTAGCACATGATTTTTGGGGAGATGCGGTGCCTTTAGCACACGATTTTTGTGGAGATGCGGTGCCTTCGGTACATGATTTTTGTGGAGATGCGGTGCCTTCGGTACATGATTTTTGTGGAAATGCGGTGCCTTCGGTACATGATTTTTGTTGAGATGCGGTGCCTTCGGTACATGATTTTTGTGGAGATGCGGTGCCTTCGGTACATGATTTTTGGGGAGATGCGGTGCCTTCGGCACATGATTTTTAGGGATATGCGGTGCCTTTAGCACATGATTTTTGTGGAGATGCGGTGCCTTCGGTACATGATTTTTGTGGTAATGCGGTGCATTCGGTACATGATTTTTGTGGAGATGCGATGCCTTCGGTACATGATTTTGGGGAGATGCGGTGCCTTCGGTACATGATTTTTGTGGAGATGCGGTGCCTTCGGTACATGATTTTTGTGGAGATGCGGTGCCTTCGGCACATGATTTTTAGGGAGATGCGGTGCCTTTAGCACATGATTTTTGTGGAGATGCGGTGCCTTCGGTACATGATTTTTGTGGTAATGCGGTGCATTCGGTACATGATTTTTGTGGAGATGTGGTGCCTTCGGTACATGATTTTTGGGGAGATGCGGTGCCTTCGGCACATGGTTTTTAGGGATATCTTCGGCACATGATTTTTAGGGATATGCGGTGCCTTTAGCACATGATTATTGGGGAGATGCGGCGCCTTTAGCACATGATTTTTGTGGAGATTCGGTGCCTTCGGTACATGATTTTTGTGGAGATGCGGTGCCTTCGGTACATGATTTTTGGGGAGATGCGGTGACTTCGGCAGATGATTTTTGGGGAGATGCGGTGCCTTTGGCACATGATTTTTGGGGAGATGCGGTGACTTCGGTACATGATTTTTGGGGAGATGCGGTGACTTCGGTACATGATTTTTAGGGATATGCGGTGCCTTCGGTACATGATTTTTGGGGAGATGCGGTGCCTTTGGCACATGATTTTTTAGGGAGATGTGGTGCCTTTGGCACATGATTTTTGGGGTATCGTGGTCGGTATTACGCCTGTGCCGCTTTACTTTCCTAGAAAAACAATCCGGTACCCATTTAAGACTGGGTGAACCTGGAAGCCGTCAATCAGGATCATACCCAGCCTCTTGTCCTTTGTAGTCCAGTTCATGGAGCTTGCCCAGTGGTTAGTGAACTGGACTACAAAGGACAAGAGGTCCAGTTCGATCCTGATCAACGGCTTCCGGGTTCACCCAGTCTCAAATGAGTACCGGACTTTTTTCTGGGAAAGTATTGCGGCACGGGCGTAATACCGACTTCTTCTACCTCTTCTTCTTCTACTATCCTTCCTCTGTTGCCGTTGGCGTCGAGGGGAGATACAATCTGCGATTCTTTGCTCTTCTGTTGGCCTCTTCTGATGTTATCCCTCCTAGTGACTCTAGTATTCCCTTTATCAATCTCTTTCTCGGTCTTCCTCTTAATCTGGCCATTTCGTAGCGTTTATTTATGGCTCTTTGAGTCATTATTAGTTCTTTTTGTCTTGTTATGTGGCCGAACCAATTTATCTGTTGTTTCTTTATGTACTCGATAGCTGGTTCAATTTCGAGTTTCTTCCTCAGGTCAGTGTTTCTTATTCTGTCCCTTAAGCTGTTTCCTGTCATTCTTCTGACACATTTCATTTCGGTGGTCGTTATTTTTCTTATTGTTCTAGAGTCCAGCGTCCAATTCTGGCACTGATAACTCAGAGTTGGTAGAAAAATTGATTTGTATATTGCCCTTTTTGCTTCCGTAGTTATTGCTTTGTTTTTCAATAGTGTTGATACTTGGCCTATAACTTGGCATGCTTTGTTACACCTTATATCTAAATCTGTTTCTTGGTTATTGTCTTGTGTTCACGTGCTACCCAGATATTTACCGACCACATTACCTTAAAAATCATGTGCCGAAGGTCCATAAAAAGTATGGTCACTAGCACTGTATTCCCTATACTTCACTTGGTGTGACGGGGCTCTTTAATTTTTTTATCTTTTATTTCTGTTTCATCCGGAAAGACAAAGTCGCCAAGCATTTCCAGAAGACTCTTCGTTTACTTTCGATTCTCCGTGTTCTTCTCTGTTTGTGATTCGGATTAAACATCCGACCATGAGTGCTTTTTTTTTTATTTGATAGAAGTTACTTGGATTCGTCGCATGTGAAGCCGACTAAGGTGAGCACGGAAGTCGACACTGCCCCCCCCCCCTCTTCCCCCAGCATTAACAGCCAATCTACCCACCTTTTTTTAGCTTGTCATTTTCAACAAACAACGAGTTAGGTCTAAACTATTGTACCCAACATCGTCCAATGAGTTGTCCGCTTATACTTCTACCCTGGAAGTTCTAGCCGTGAACTAAACCAGTAATGTCCAACCTGCGGGACAGGTATGAATATATAGCGTGTCTCTTTAATGACTGTGCATTTTTTGTTGTTGAAATAATTACGCACCTAAATTTTATCTATGTATGACGTAATAGTTCAAGCACCATTTACGTGTTCATTTAAACATCACTGCTACATGATAGATCTGGCTTACAATGGTGTTAACGATTGAAGAAAGAGTATTTATAGTGGAGCATGTGTTCCGTAACGGCGGCAAGTATTCGAATGGGGTTGTTGAACAATTTGTGAATAGATTTCCTGATACACCAGTGCCTCATCGAAATACTGTGAGTAATTTAATAATCAAATTTCAAAACACCGGTAGTGTACATGATGTTAGCCGTCCTGGTAGACCATCTGTTCTTGAAGTAACATCTCTCAACATCCAGGACAGCATTCTAATGAGTCCTGGCAAATCAATAAGAAAGCTGGCTCAACAAGTACACAAATCAAGCAGTACTGTTCATAGACTTCTGAAAAAAAAATTAAAGTTACATCCGTACAAATTTTCCGTCGTTCCTCAATTAAAAGTTTTAGATCACCAATCCAGAATTAATTATTGTATGTGGTTTGAGAATTTTCTAGCCCAAGAAGGTGAGGAAATCCTTGATTTCACTTTCTTCACAGATGAAGCATGGTTCCATTTGTCTGGGTACGTGAATAGGCAGAATGATCGTCTTTGGAGTGATGAAAATCCACATCCATTGCACCCAGTGCCTCTCCACGATCAGAAAGTAGGAGTGTGGTGTGCAATGAGTCGTCAGCGGATAATCGGCCCAATTTTCTTCTATGACACAATAAATTCAGAAAGATACAGGATTAACATACTGGAGCGATTCGTAACCCAACTTTCTGAGCCAGAAATTGAAAAAGCTTGGTTTCAACAAGATGGCGCAACTGCTCACACTGCTGTAAAATCACTGGAATTTTTATATGAAATTTTTGCTAATCGTATAATCTCTCGCGGAATTTGGCCTGCACGGTCTCCTGATCTTACTCCCATGGACTACTATCTCTGGGGTGAACTGAAAGGAAAAGTGTACGAAAACAATCCCCACACACTCGATGAGCTGCAGGTTTCAATCGCCAACAACATTAATAATGTTACACAGCCCATACTGCGTAAGGTTTTTGACAATATGAAAAAACGTATCAACATTTGCCAACTAAAACGTGGTGGATATTTCGAATACCTTTTGTGAATAGTGATGTTATATGTTTAACTTTACCGAAAAAGGAACAAGCTACAGCAGTACATGATGCGTGATTTACATAAATAAATTGGAACAACTAGATTTTCAAATAATGCACAGTCATTAAAGAAACACCCACCGATCTGGAAGACCTTCAATTTCACAAGACCAAATTATGGAACTCCAAGACAGAATTACAATGAGTCCAAATGCATCTTTAAACCACTTGTCTCAACAGGTGCAAATATCTAAGAGGTCTGTTCACAAGGTTTTAAGAAGTGAACTACACTATCGTCCATACAAATTAACTGAAGTGTCTCAACTCCAAGAAAGAGATTATGAATCCCGTTTAAACTACTGCATGTGGTTTCAGAATTTTATTTATGAACATGGCGCTGCCATCCTTGACGTCACTTTTTTCACTGATGAGACCTGGTTTCAATTATCCGGTTATGTGAACAGTCAGAACAATCGGCTGTGGAGCAGTGAAAACCCCCATGAATTTCATCAAGTGCCGCTTTACGATCAAAAAGTCGGAGTGTGGTGCGCTATAAGTCGTATGCGGATAATAGGACCTATATTTTTTAATGAAACAATAAATGCAGAACGTTACCGTACTTTAATTCTGGAACCGTTCATAGCACACCTTACAGAACGGGAAATTATGGAATCCTGGTTTCAGCAGGATGGGGCAACAGCACACACAGCCACAACAACACTCAATTATTTAGAAAGCATATTTGCAAATCGCATTATTTCACGTGGAATCTGGCCTGCTCGTTCACCAGATCTAACACCCCCAGATTATTATCTGTGGGGGGCATTGAAGGGGAAAGTTTATGAAAATAATCCGCAGACAATTAATGACCTAAAGACTGAAATAGTAGACAAGATTAAACAAATATCACCAGGCATTATTCTGAAGGTTTTCGCAAATATGGAAAGACGAATCACGACATGTCTTGAGGCCCGTGGTGGACATTTTCAACATATGCTTTAGGCACAACTTTATTGTGTTAATACCAACATTACCCATTATAAGCTCGCCGATAGCAGTCAAGTATATTTGAATAATACCATTTATTTTACAATTTGTGTGACGCATTAGTTAACCGCATTTCTGGTGACGTTTTTCTTCCGAGAGTAGAAATTCACTGCACTGCGACTTTAAAAACACCCTGTATAAGGCTAAAGGGGCAAACGGGAGGGTACAATAAATGGTAGAGGGGAAAAATGGGTGGAAAATAGGTGAAAAATTGGTTGAACAAATTTATAGAAAAAAATGTAGTGAAAAAATGGTTGAAAAAAGATATATGAAAAAAATATTTGGAAAAAAGGTTGAAATAAAGTTATATGAAAAAAACATTTGAAAAATTGGTTGAAAAAAGATATATGAAAAACACATTGGAAAAAAAAGGTTGAAGTAAAGTTTTATGAAAAAAAAACATTTGAAAAAATGGTTGAAAAAAAGTTATTTTAAAAATATAAGAAAAAAATTGTTGAAAAAGTTATAGAAACAAATGTGGGGGAAAAAATGTTATTGAAAAAAAAAATAACATCACAAAAAAATAGTTGGAAAACGTATAGAAAAAAAAAAACATTGGACATAATGGCAGAAAAAATGTAGGAAAAATATTGTGGAATAAAATAATAGAATTACATGGTTGATAGGTAGATAAAAATAGTAGACAAAAAAATAACGGATCAAATAGAGAAAAAATTTGTATAAATAAATTGTTGGAAAAAAAATTAAGACAAAAATGGTTGAATAAATACACATAATTATATATATATATATTATTGTTTAATACAGAATAAAATGAAAGAAAAAAATGGTAGATAAAAATTATATATATATATATATATATATATATGGACTTCCGGTTTCAAGATGGCGCGGTCATGTTAGCGCCTACGTTCACAGTTACGTATTTTGAGCCGGAAAGATGGTTAATTCTATCTTTCCAATGCAGATCAGTGTATAGATAAAAGGTTCCACTGTTGGGAACTTCCCCGGGGAAGCGGAGTACATGCATGTGATCTGAAATCCTCTATAGTGTGCGTGATAGTGTGTTCTGTGTTGATTGCAATATACGTCATCGTTGGAATACCGGTCAATATGGCGGTTAGGCGTCAGGAACTTTTAATTGCTGTGTCTGAAAAGTGTTCCTTGTTGCAGTTTCCGCATATTCCAAGTCCGGCTTGCTGCAGGAGCTACTGAGTTAAGTGCTCTGTGCACACCGTGAGCTGTGTGTATCATCCGTGTTGATCATGTTTCGATATTCCAATGGTTTACGATGCATGCTGATATCGTATGACAGGGAACACTTGGCTGTGTTCACTTTCTGTGCAGTTTCGCCTTATGTCTTTGGCGTGTGCTGAGACTGCTATGATGGGGACTACAGCTACCTTTCTTTGTTTTGGAGATGAGTTAGTAATTCGGATTATTCCACTGGCACGGGCGGTTGAGCAATTATGGATTTTAATTCGTTTGCAGTGATACCGGGGCCTTCCATAACCAAATAACCATATATATATATATATATATATATATATATATATATATAAATTATAGAAAATCTAGTATAGGTAAGAGTCTTACGGTGGTAAAGTCTATATCCAAGAGAAGGAGCAGCTGTTAGACCGTAACGTCGCACCATTCAATGTTCGTCATATGTCATTATAAGACGTAATAACACCATTTTTGAAACGTCATTTTTTTAAATTTCAAAATTGCTTTTATTCCAGTCCATGATTAACAGTAATTTTGGATCGCCTAAAATTGTGTATTACTTAGAACTCTATTTACTGCAAACTCTATAAAAGACTCGAAAGAAATGTAACAAAGACAACAATTATATTTTGTCAAAGACATCTGCTGAAGAAAATGGTTAATTTGTCGTTGAGAAACTTTCCTGTTTGTAGTAAATGTTTTATTTTATTTTATTTCTGCTTTAATTTATTAACGTTTTCATCGCGAGTTTCATCGTTTGTGATGCCAAACCCGAAATTAGCATTTAATCTGCTGTCGGAGGTGCCTGAACAATTATTCCACACATCAGCGAAGCCAGGAATATCAATCAATTTAAATCGAAATCTAGGAGGTTATCACGTGTTCCAAAGTTACCCAATCAACGCGGTTGATACAAAATATCAAACAACGCAGTCGCCATCTTTTACGAGTACACGTCACGGAATGAGACAGCCAGTCATCAGCATAAAGAGAATTCCAGGTAGGCCATAACCATAACAGGTAAGTCATAACCATAACAGTTAGGCCATAACCGTAAGAAGTAGACAGTCTCATAATCTGTGGAATAGAAGATCTCCCTGACAGTTACAAAGGTAGAAGATCTCCCTGACAGTTACAAAGGTAGAAGATCTCCCTGACAGTTAAAAGGTAGAAGATCTCCCTGACAGTTACAAAGGTAGAAGATCTCCCTGACAGTTAAAAGGTAGAAGATCTCCCTGACAGTTACATAGATAGAAGATCTCCCTGACAGTTAAATAGATAGAAGATCTCCCTGATAGTTAAAAGGTAGAAGATCTCGCTGACAGTTACAAAGGTACAAGATCTCCCTGACAGTTACAAAGGTACAAGATCTCCCTGACAGTTACAAAGGTACAAGATCTCCCTGACAGTTAAAAGGTAGAAGATCTCGCTGACAGTTACAAGGGTACAAGATCTCCCTGACAGTTTTACAGAGGTAGAAGATCTCCCTGACAGTTACAAAGGTGCAAGATCTCCCTGACAGTTACAAAGGTACAAGATCTCCCTGACAGTTACAAAGGTACAAGATTTCCCTGACAGTTTTACAAAGGTACAAGATTTCCCTGACAGTTTTACAAAGGTTCAAGATTTCCCTGACAGTTTTACAAAGGTTCAAGATCTCCCTGACAGTTTTACAAAGGTACAAGATCTCCCTGACAGTTTTACAAAGGTTCAAGATTTCCCTGACAGTTTTACAAAGGTTCAAGATCTCCCTGACAGTTTTACAAAGGTACAAGATCTCCCTGACAGTTGCACAAAGGTACAAGATCTCTCTGACAGTTACAAAGGTACAAGATCCCCCTGACAGTTACAAAGGTACAAGATCTCCCTGACAGTTACAAAGGTACAAGATCTCCCTGACAGTTGCACAAAGGTACAAGATATCCCTGACAGTTACAAAGGTACAAGATCTCCCTGACAGTTACAAAGGTTCAAGATTTCCCTGACAGTTTTACAAAGGTACAAGATCTCCCTGACAGTTACAAAGGTACAAGATCTCCCTGACAGTTTTACAAAGTTTCAAGATCTCCCTGACAGTTTTACAAAGGTAGAAGATCTCCCTGACAGTTACAAAGGTACAAGATCTCCCTGACAGTTACAAAGGTACAAGATCTCCCTGACAGTTACAAAGGTACAAGATCTCCCTGACAATTACAAAGGTTCAAGATTTCCCTGACAGTTTTACAAAGGTAGATGATCTCCCTGACAGTTACAAAGGTAGAAGATCTCCCTGACAGTTTTACAAAGGTAGAAGATCTCCCTGACAGTTACAAAGGTACAAGATCTCCCTGACAGTTTTACAAAGGTACAAGATCTCCCTGACAGTTACAAAGGTACAAGATCTCCCTGACAGTTACAAAGGTAGAAGATCTCCCTGACAGTTACAAAGGTACAAGATCTCCCTGACAGTTACAAAGGTTCAAGATCTCCCTGACAGTTGCACAAAGGTACAAGATCTCCCTGACAGTTACAACAGTATATGATCTCCATATCTTCCAATAATGAAATAGAATTAACGATATTCTTCCACAGCTCCAACGGAGATAGGACAAACGTGTTATTACAATGAGCAGTGCAGGAGAATAGACCTCAACAGCACTTGTTTTAAAGAAGGAGATACAATGGGCAATTGTGGCTGTCCCTTGTGGACTTTCATTGCCTGGAACAGATCTTCGTGTGTCATGTGTAAGTTTATGTTTTCCTTCACATTTATTTGTTGATGTAAATTATCATCATGTACCATACCGGTTGGCATAGGCGATCATGTCCCTCCATAATTTTCTATCCACAGTGCATTGTATCAGTTCAGTTGTTGACCGTCTTCCAAGCCATGACACCAGGTTATCTAGTATTTTCTCTCTTTGTCGTCCGCTATCTCTCTTTCCCTGTATTTTGCCAGTTTAACCAAGTATTACAACTTTCCTCTTCTCATCCTATTCACATGGAGCCGCGATAACTCAGTGGTTAGTGAATTGGACTACAAAGGACAAGGGGTAGGGTTCGAACCCAACCGACGGCATCTGAGTTCACCCAGCCTTAAATGGGTACCGGATTTTTTTCTGGGAAAGTAAAGCCGCACGGGCGTAATACCGACCACATTACCATAAAAATCATGTGCTGAAGATCTGTAAAATTTATGGTCACTAACACCATATTCCCTACACGCCACTTGGTGTGACAGGGCTCTCTACTTTTGTTTTATGTTTTGATATTACGATTGTTTACGATGAATGATGATATCGTATCAAGAAAGATAGTTTGGTTGCGTTCACTTTCGGTGCGGGTACGCCTTATGTCTTTTGGCGTGTGCTGTATCTGCTATGTTGGAGACTTCAGCTGTTTTCTTTGTTTGGATCCTTTCAATGAGATTACATGTTAATTCGGATGATTCTACTGGCACAGGCGGTTGTGTATTTATGGATTAAAAATTTTAATTCCTTTTCAATTATACCGTGGCCCTCAACTAACTACAACTACAATAAAAACAAACTGACCGACACACAAGAGCAATGTAATAGAATCTAACTACACTGCTGGCAATAACAAGAACTAGTGAAAACAATAAAGAAAATATATTAGAAAGAACTTAGCTTTTTCTAGAGATCCAGGGTCCTCACTGTACGAGTCCAAGAAGATGAATGAGTATCGACCACTAATCGAGAGACAAAAAAAGGAGAGAAGAGATAACAAAGCTTCTTCTTCTACCTTTCAGCTCCCTGTGGAGCATAGGTCTTCAACAAACACTTTCCAAGTCGTTCTGTTTCTTGCCATTCTTTTAAGATTATTTCATGTCTTCCCCATCATCTTCATCTCTGCTTCTGTCTGTTTTCTCAAAGCATTTTTTGGGCTTCCTCTTTGTCTTTTCCCCTGGGGATTCCAAAAAGGGCTTGTTGTGTAATACTCTCAGTTGGCTCCGCAGTGTGTGACTATCCAGCGCCATCGTCTTCGCTGTATCTCTTTATCCACTGGTATTTGACTGGTACATTTCCATAATTCTATGTTAGTGATTTTGTCCTGCCATTTCCATCCTTTTATTCTGCGTAAGCATCCATTAATTAAACTCTGTATCGTCATGACTGTCAATGTTGTTGTTCTCCATGTTTTACAACCATATAATAGGATTGACTTTAACATTGGAGTTGACAATTTTTATTTTTGTATTTAACCTAAAGTTAACAAAGTAAAGGACAAAATCGACAGGTCCTCCACTGCCTTTCTAGGTATATGGAAAATATCGTGTCAGTGACTTTACTATGCCAACGGCACATTGTTGAGGGAAGTGGTCATTACCACACCAGGCCGCCTTTACTTCCCTTTAAAAATTTCTGGTACCATATAAACCCCAGAGCCTCTATGGTCCGAAAAAAACTAAGAATCGAACCCGGACCCTTCCGTTCAGGAAACGAACATACTAACCGCTCAGCCACCGATAAGAAGACAGTAGTAGCTGCATCCGATATAGTCGTTGTATATTATTTGTAGCGGGTTTGCTTTCTCAATTCAATGTACTCACAGCTGACCGGACGAAGTAATCATTATTTTTTAGTCAAATGCTGAAATAAGGTATTGGTCAGCTTTAGTTCACTAACAGTGATGCCATAAGCTAGTCGTCGAAGAGGAAAGATGAATTTCGACCCAAAATCAAGGTGCGAGAAAGTCGTAGGTGTCGGGTCTAAAGTGGCAAAGCATGGTAGCTTCACCGGGAAAAATAAGAAAAACATCAGATCTACACCCAAATCGTGTCAATTTGTAGAGATTATTGTGGTAGTTTATCATCAAATGTGGTAGTTTATCATCAGTTGTGTAATTTATCATCATTTGTGGTAGTTTATCATCAGTTGTGGTAGTTTATCATCAAATGTGGTAGTTTATCATCAGTTGTGGTAGTTTATCATCAGTTGTGGTAGTTTATCATCAGTTGTGGTAGTTTATCAACAACTGTGGTAGTTTATCAACAATTGTAATAGTTTATCGACACGTGTGGTAGTTTATCAACAGTTGTGATAGTTTATCAACAATTATGATAGTTTATCAACAATTGTAGTATTTTATCAAGAGTTGTGCTAGTTTATCAAGAGTTGTGATAGTTTATCAACAATTGTAGTAGTTGATCAACAGTTTTTTTAGTTTATTGTTGTGTAATGTAGTGTAGCGCGGTGTAATGTAATGTAGCGCGGTGTAATGTAGTGTAGCGTAGTGTAGCGCGGTGTAATGTAATGTAGCGAGGTGTAATGTAGTGTAGCGCGGTGTAATGTAGTGTTGCGAGGTGTAATGTGTGTGTATTGAGTTATTGATTTATTTGCGTGTCATCATCATTGCACTCCGAACATGTCTATAGATGCTCAGATCCCCACCTCAGCAAGTCCCGCAGTGTCCAGCGACTAACAACTCCAGTTCTGTGTTGGTTGATAAGTCTTCTTACACGCCCACTAAGTTTCTCGTTTCTGGCTGTACCCATCTTAACTCCCATCTCTTTTATCCAAATTAGTGACGTTGACTCATGGTAGTCAACGCTCTGTGCCCTTCCCACATCTCGGAGGGCATTGATGTTGTCCGCCCAATCCATTTGTTGATTGTCTTCAACAATAGCGCAACTAGCCAATCTGTGACGCAGTGTAATGTAGTGTTATGTAATACACTGAAGTATTGAGTGATACTGGCTTGATGCAGGAGCTACTGAGTTAAGTGCTCTGTGCACATCGTGAGCTGTCCGTTTCATCCGTTTTGATCATGTTTCGATATTCCAATTGCTTACGATGAATGATGGTATCGTATGACAGGGAACAGTTGGTTGTGTTCACTTTATGTGCGGTTTCGCCTTATGTCTTTTGACGTGTGCTGAGACTGCTGTGATGGGGACTGCAGCTCTCTTTCTTTGTTTAGGAGATGATATATTAATTTGGATGATTCCACCCTCACGGGCGGTTAAGCCATTATGGATTTTAATTAGTTTGCTGTGGTACCGGGTCCTTCCATAACCAAAACCATTGGGTGATGTGAAGTATTATGACGTCATATCTGTGACTTTGTTATAGCACGTTATGATAATTGTGCAGAAATATGGACATTAGACAAGAAAACAGAACAAAAATTGAAGCCTTTGAAATGTGGATTTATAGAAGAATATGTACAATTAATTGTATGGAAACAAGATAACAAACGATGAAGTTTTAAAACAACTGAAAATAAAAAGATAACTACTAAATAC
>JAVIAB010000046.1:6238540-6436040 GCA_032433765.1 Megaustenia siamemsis
TGTTTTATCTTTATCTTTAACTCCCTGTGATGCATAGGTCTTCAACAAACACTTTCAACTCCCTGTGCAGCATAGGTCTTCAACAAACACTTTCAACTCCCTGTGGAGCATATATCTTCAACAAACACTTTCAACTCCCTGTGGAGCATATATCTTCAACAAACACTTTCACCTCCCTGTGGAGCATATATCTTCAACAAACATTTTCAACTCCCTGTGGAGCATAGGTCTTCAACATATACTTTCAACTCCCTGTGGAGAATATATCTTCAACAAACACTTTCAACTCCCTGTGGAGCATATATCTTCAACAAACACTTTCAACTCCCTGTGCAGCATAGGTCTTCAACAAACACTTTCAGCTCCCTGTGATGCATAGGTCTTCAACAAACACTTTCAACTCCCTGTGATGCATAGGTCTTCAACAAACACTTTCAGCTCCCTGTGATGCATAGGTCTTCAACAAACACTTTCAACTCCCTGTGGAGCATAGGTCTTCAACAAACTCTTCCAACTCCCTGTGTAGCATATTGGTTATTGGTTATGGAAGGCCCCGGTATCACTGCAGACGAATTAAAATCCATAATTTCTCAACCGCCCGTGCCAGTGGAATCATCTGAATTACTAACTCATCTTCCAAACTAGGAAAGGTAGCTGCAGTCCCCATCATGGCAGTCTCAGCACACGCCAAAAGACATAAAGCGAAACCGCACAGAAAATGAACGCGGCCAGCTGTTCCCTGTCATACGATATCAGCATTCATCGTAAACAATTGGAATATCGGAACTTGATCAAAACGGATGAAACGCACTGCTCACGGTGTACACAGAGCACTTAACTCAGTAGCTCCTGCAACAAGCCGGACTTGGAATATGAGGAAACTGCAACAAGGAACATTTTTCAGACATAGCCTTCAATGGTTCCTGCCCCCTATCCACCATATTGCCCGGAAGTTCACGTCCTCCTGAAAATGATGATCGTCATAGTATTTAAATGTATAGCGCTTGATGATGTTAGGGCATCGTGTTTGACTCCAACTCCGAACATACAAAACACAGTTTGTCGTCAGATTATCCCCGTTGCACACCAAACTACAGATCGCAAGATTAGCGCATGGTCGGTCTTAGGACACACGATGAAACAATATGATGACGTAGCACGCACAAACTGACTGCGCCCATGGATTCATGATTACTCTAGTGAATGCAGTCTACAACGAACGAAACATGGTGCAAATTCACCAAAGAGATAAAACTTCGGCTGACTTGACGGAGCCCACCACATTAATGTGTTGGAAATTGTAAATAACTTGCGGTAAACATCTCCATCATCGGTCTTTGAACAGCACTCAGTGTGACGTAAAACGCAGATATGTGTAGCATATATCTTCAACAAACACTTTCAACTCCATATAGAGCATAGGTCTTCAACAAACACTTTCAACTCCATATAGAGCATAGGTCTTCAACAAACACTTTCAACTCCATATAGAGCATAGGTCCTCAACAAACACTTTCAACTCCCAGTGTAGCATATATCTTCAACAAACACTTTCAACTCCATATAGAACATAGGTCTTCAACAAGCACTTTCAACTCCATATGGATATGGAGCATAGGTCTTCAACAAACACTTTCAACTCCATATAGAGCATAGGTCTTCAACAAACACTTTCAACTCCATATAGAGCATAGGTCTTCAACAAACACTTTCAACTCCATATAGAGCATAGGTCTTCAACAAACACTTTCAACTCCATATAGAGCATAGGTCTTCAACAAACACTTTCAACTCCCAGTGTAGCATATATCTTCAACAAACACTTTCAACTCCATATAGAACATAGGTTTTCAACAAGCACTTTCAACTCCATATAGAGCATAGGTCTTCAACAAACACTTTCAACTCCATATAGAACATAGGTCTTCAACAAGCACTTTCAACTCCCTGTGGAGCATAGGTCTTCAACAAACACTTTCAACTCCATATAGAGCATAGGTCTTCAACAAGCACTTTCAACTCCATATAGAGCATAGGTCTTCAACAAACACTTTCAACTCCATATAGAGCATAGGTCTTCAATAAGCACTTTCAACTCCCTGTGGAGCATAGGTCTTCAACAAACACTTTCCAAGCCGTACTATTTCTTGTCATTCTTTTAAGATCGTTCCATGTCTTCACCGTTATATTCATCTCTGCTTCCATCTGTCTTCTCCAAGAATATTATGGTCTTCCTCTTTGTCTTATTCCTTGGGGATTTCAAAAAAGGCCCTGGCGTGTAATACTCTCAAATGGCTTCCGCAGTGTATGTCCTATCCAGCGCCATCGTCTTCGCTGTATCTCTTTATCCACTGGTATTTGACTGCTGATTTTCCATAATTCTATGTTAGTGATTTTGCCATTTCCATATTTTATTCATCTGGTTTCAATACTGGTAATCTTGATGGCACGACATGGAAAACAATCAACAACAGAATTGATGCGATGAAATATGAACAGAGAATTGTACAAAGACTATGCCTTCCAGTATGGCACATGATGATGTTGAAATTGAGAAAAAGTGATTGCGTTCGATTAAAATCGATGACTTTTGAGGCTTACCCAGCCTTAAATTTGTACCTGACCTTTCTCTCTTATAAAGGCGCAAAGAGATTTGAGAACTTAGTGATTTGCATCAATCAACCTCTTCATTTCACTGCTTCAGTCGTGGTTGTTTTATTTTCACATACATTTATCTGGTAGGCGTCGTATATCAGTTGTTAGAACTGTTATTTTATTTAAATGCTCATGTTTGACACAGTTAGCAGTGTACAGGGAAAGGCACTATTAGTAGTGAACTGGGAGAGGCACTGTTAGCAGTGTACTGGGAAGGGCACTATTAGCAGTGTACTGGGAGAGGCACTGTTAGCAGTGTAATGGGAAGGGCACTATTAGCAGTGTTCTGGGAGGGGCACTATTAGCAGTGTACTAGGAAGAGCACTATTAGCAGAGTACTGGGAGGGGCACTATTAGCTGTGCACTGGGAGAGGCACTATTAGCAGTGTAAGGGAAAGGCACTATTAGCAGTGTACTGGAGGGGCACTATTAGCAGAGTACTGGGAGGGGCACTATTAGCAGAGTACTGGGAGGGGCACTATTAGCAGTGTACTGGGAGGGGCACTATTAGCAGTGTACTGGGAAGGGCACTATTAGCAGAGTACTGCGAGAGGCACTATTAGCAGTGTAAGGGAAAGGCACTATTAGCAGTGTACTGGGAAGGGCACTATTAGCAGAGTACTGCGAGGGGCACTATTAGCTGTGCACTGGGAGGGGCACTGTTAGCAGTGTACTGGGAAGGGCACTATTAGCAGAGTAATGGGAGGAGCACTATTAGCTGTGCACTGGGAGGGGCACAATTAGCAGTGTACTGGGAAGGGCACTATTAGCAGAGTACTGGGAGGGGCACTATTAGCAGTTTACTGGGAGGGTCACTATTAGCAGTGTACTTGGAAGAGGCACTATTAGCAGTGTGCTGTGAAGTGCACTATTATCAGTGTACTGGAAAATGCACTATTAGCAGTGTACTGGGAAGGTCACTATTAACAGTGTACTGGGAATAGCACTATTAGTAGTGTATTGGGAAAGACATTATTAGCAATGTACTGGGAGGAGCACTATATCAGCGTACTGGAAGGGACACTATTAATAGTGTACTTAGATAGGGCGCTTTTAGCAATGCACTGGGTGGGGCACTGGAATATACAGTGCTGAAGGAGGGGTGGGTTTTTTATTCTATAATGTGTTGTGAGAAGTACTGTGTTCTATAATGTGTTGTGAGTAGTACTATGTAACATAATGTTTTATATGAAGTACTGTGTTCAATAATGAGCGATGAGAAGTATTGTGTTCAATAATGAGCGATGAGAAGTATTGTGTTCTATAATGTGTTGTGAGAAGTTCTATGTTCTATGTTCTATAATGTGTTATGAGAAGTTCTATGTTCTATAATGTGTAGTGAGAAGTTCTATGTTCTATAATGTGTAGTGAGAAGTTCTATGTTCTATAATGTGTTGTGAGAAGTTCTATGTTCTATACTGTGTTGTGAGAAGTTCTATGTTCTATAATGTGTAGTGAGAAGTTCTATGTTCTATAATGTGTTGTGAGAAGTTCTATGTTCTATAATGTGTTGTGAGACGTTCTAGGTTCTATAATGTGTTGTGAGAAGTTCTATGTTCTATAATGTGTTGTGAGAAGTTCTATGTTCTATAATGTGTTGTGAGAAGTTCTATGTTCTATAATGTGTTGTGAGAAGTTCTATGTTCTATAATGTGTTGTGAGAAGTTCTATGTTCTATAATGTGTTGTGAGACGTTCTATGTTCTATAATGTGTTGTGAGAAGTTCTATGTTCTATAATGTGTTGTGAGAAGTTCTATGTTCTATAATGTGTTGTGAGAAGTTCTATGTTCTATAATGTGTTGTGAGAAGTTCTATGTTCTATAATGTGTTGTGAGAAGTTCTATGCTCTATAATGTGTTGTGAGAAGTTCTATGGTCTACAGTTTACATGTTGCACAAGCGTGTGTGTCCTGATTTTCCACTAACAAATCTGCGCTGCGGCTGACACAATCTGTCTTCAGACCTTACTTTGATTAAGGAATTGTCATTCATGTAGGGTACATGTTGACTGTGTCTGTTTAACTTACTCTACCACGTATTGAGCTATCATATCACATGTTCATGCAAGTTATACATAAATGAATGGGAGTCGCTATAGCTCAGTGGTTAGTGACTGAACTACAAAGAACAAGAACGTTGGGTTCAATCCTGACCGATGGCTTCCGGGTTCACCTAACCTTTAATGTGTACCGGATTTTTTTCTGGGAAAGTAAAGCGGCACGGGCGTAATACCGACCACAATACCCCAAAAATCATATGGTGACTAACACCATATTCCCTATACGCCACTTGGTGTGACGGGGCTCTTTACTTGTTTACTTTACATAAAATAATGTTAACTAATCGAGATACTAATGTTTCCTGTTTTATTTTGTTATCAACAGAGCCTAAACGACTGGGAAGTTATTGCGAGGCGGATGGTCATTGTCTGAGAGCGATCAACAATTCAAAATGTGACGCAAACAACGCCTGTGTCTGTTCTTGCGGGTTCACACAAACCTCGTTCCGGGAATGTACAGAAAGTGAGTATAATCGTTGATTGTTTTGCCTGTAGTCATTATTGTAGACAAAGAGAGTTCATTGGTGCTATCTAGACCCAATTCTGACATATGGAAGTGAATTATGGACAGCAGACAAGCAAATGAAAAGACGGTTAGAGGCCACAAAGATAAAAATTTCTCAGAAGAATGTTGAAAGTTCCCTGGATAGCCAAAAAGACCAATGAGGAAATTCTCAAAGAGGCCAACACAAAAAGGGAGCTCCTAAATACATCACAAGGAAACAATCAACATTTTTTGGGCACATCATGAGAAGAGGAAAGTTGGAATACTTAGTTACAACTGGTAAAATAAAGGTACAGAGAGTTCGCGGACGACAAAGAGAGAAAATACTAGATAGCTTGGTGTCATGACATGGAAAACAGTCAACAACAGAACTGATACGATGTACTGTGGATAGAAGATTGTGGGAAGGACATGATCGCATACGCCAACCGGTATGGCACATGATGATGATGTGATGGCACAAATTGAAACCACTCCTATGAAATATCATTCTTAATAATGAGTGCAATGTACTAAGTTCAGGACATCTGTCTCCAGAAATGCTGCTGAACGTTCAAGATCGAAACTAAAATGGCACTTTGAGATCAAAACAAACAGCTGTGTACAGCAACCGAGGATTTGTGTTGAGGGCTCAAAATAAAACCGAGAGTCAGACAGATGAACATTATGTTAGAGGTAAAGGCATCAAGATGCACCAAGAAACTTTCGACTTTTGTTTCGTCCATTACCACGTAAAGCTGTCACCATACCACTTTTCTTCTTCTTTTTTTTTAGTATCGCCATGAACATTATGTTCTATGTGGATTGTGTGCCTAGAGTGCATAGAACATAGAACAAAAGATGTCAGCGATTAGTAAGCCAGAGTTAACTTCAGCGTAAGTGAACTAGTACTAATAAAGACCCTAATCCACATCTCCCTCTAAAACAGTGGTTCTCAACGAGGTGCCCACGAGCGCCATTGCCGACGCCGCGTGTTTTCTTGGTGCCAGGAAAGTTGCAGCCTGATTCCAGTGAGTCTTCTTCTTCTGCTGCGATCATGACGTCATTCTGACTAGGATCCCGGACTCTCTTACGAAGGCAGCTGCATGTTTCGGTGATTCAGTTGCCCCGTATAGTTTCTCTTCCAAGGAGGTGGGTGTGGACCACATTGTCCTTCTCAGGTCTGTGTACTGGGGACAATCCTGTAGAACATGTTTTGTTGCCATGTTATCCAGTGTACAGTGGCATAAGCTGGTAGTTCCTATTTTGAGTTTTGTGAACATGTGATTTCTCATTCTGTTGTGGCCAGTATGTAGGCGACGTATGATGACTTGAACCCTCCTTGATAGTTGGTGGTATCCGTCCATCTCGTTATAATTTAATTGTTCTTGTTTCCATTTTTCATGGACTGACCTGTGATGATGGATTTGGCTTCGTAGTAGCTGACCAGATGGTTCTCTTGTGGTAATCTCCCTCCCTCTTTATCTAATTTGTCTGCACGTTCGTTTCCGTGTATATTACAGTGTGATGGTATCCACTGGATGACTTCTCTCTGGAAGTTATTGCACAGTTGGTCTAGGGTTGTTCTCAAGTCATCTAGCTCACTGTTCCTGGTGGTTTTTGGAGCAGTTAGGACTGACAGTGCAACAGTCAGTATCACCAATTTCTTGTGCATGTTATTTTTGTGTTGGATAGCCAGTTTTGCAGCGTCTTTGAGAGCTTCAGCTTCTGCTTTAAAGTTGTTTGAGAATTTCCCAGTAGCTATTGACTTGGTGATCTCGTCCTGGTTATTCAGCCTCAAGAACACACCTCCTCCTCCATTTCTGGTGGCATTTGTAACAGAGCCATCTGTGTATATGTGTGACCAGGAGTCCTGTGGGTAGTTGTTGTTTGTGTGTTTTTCTTTTACGTGTTTTCTCTCTGTGTCTGTTTGGGTCTCATTCAAGGGAGTGACGTCATTAATTGTCCGGCATTCAGTTCAAAGAAAGAGAGAGAGAAAGAGAGAGAAAGAGAGAAAACAAAGAAAGAATAACCCAAACACTGACGTTTCTCCTTCCCAATGAACAGAAGTGGTGAGCATCGATATCAGATGGTCAGAACTAAACAGATTTATAGGTTGGAATTAGCCTCTTTGTGGTCTCTTGATAGGTTTAAGTAGAGGTGAACGCGAATTGACGTAAATCATTAGTCCCCAAATGTTAAAATCAAGCAGAGCAAAAACACATCAGTCCATTTCAGTGTGATCCTTTATTTGTAACGCTCGTTTTGATGTTGATCTTCAGAAGGTATGTAATTGTTTGTTGATAAAACAAAGTCCTTTACATTTACTGGAAACGAACACACAATTTTCTTGCGATGAGCAAATAGTTGTGTTAGATACGAGTAGCCGTGTTATAGATGTGAGTAGCTGTGTTATATATGTGAGTAGTAGTTTTATAGATAAGAGTAGACGGGGTATATATGTGAGTAGTAGTGTTATAGATGCGAGTAGCCGTGTTATAGACATGAGTAGCCGTTTTATAGATAAGAGTAACCGCGTTATAGATGTGAGCAGCCGTGTTATAGATATGAGTAGCCGGGTTATAGTTGTGAGTAGCCGTTTTATAGATGTGAGTAGCCGTGTTATAGATGTGAGTAGCCGTGTTATAGATGTGAGTAGCCGTATTATAGGTGTGAGTACCCGTGTTATAGGTATGAGTACCCGTTTTATAGGTGTGAGTAGCCGTGTTATAGATGTGTATAGCGGTTTTATAAATGGATACATGATTATCGTGCGACGAGCAAAAAGTTACGTTAGATACGATTAGCCGTGTTATAGATGTGAGTAGACGTGTTATAGATGTGAGTAGCCGTGTTATAGATGTGAGTAGACGTGTTATAGATGTGAGTAGCCGTGTTATAGATGTGAGTAGACGTGTTATAGGTGTGAGTAGCCGTGTTATAGATGTGAGTAGCCGAGCTATAGGTGTGAGTAGTCGTGTTATAGATGTGAGTAACCGTGTTATAGATACGAATAACCGTGTTATAGATACGAATAACCGTGTTATAGATGTGAGTAGCCGTGTTATAGATGTGAGTAGCCGTGTTATAGATACGAATAACCGTGTTATAGATATCAGTAGCTGTGTTATAGATAATAGTAGCCGTGTTATAGATGTGAGTAGCCTTGGTATAGATACGAATAACCGTGTTATAGATATGAGTAGCCGTATTATAGACACGAATAACCGTGTTATAGATATGAGTAGCGGTGTTATAGATATGAGTAGTCGTGTTATAGATGTGAGTAGCCGTGTTAAGGATATGAGTAGCCGTGTTATAGATATGAGTAGCCGTGTTATAGATATGAGTAGCCGTCTTATAGATGTGAGTAGCCGTGTTATAGATGTGAGTAGCCGTGTTATAGATGTGAGTAACCGTGTTATAGATACGAGTAGCCGTGTTATAGATACGAGTAGCCGTGTTATAGATATAAGTAGCCGTTGTTAACAAAAAATATGTGACATGGCGCACGCGGTTCTTTGGAAAATTTCTAGTGCGTCCGTGGGGACAAACAATCTGAGAATCCCTGTACCTTACACGTTTTCTCTTTCGTCGACTTCCGGTCAATATGGCGGATAGGTGGCAGGAACCTATGAGACTCAATCAGAAAAGTGTTCCTTGTTGCAGTTTCCTCATATTCCAAGTCCGGCTTGCTGCTGGAGCTACTGAGTTTAATGCTTGGCGCACACCATGAGCTGTGTTTTTCATCCGGATCGTGTTTCGATATTCCGCTTGCGTACGATGAATTACGGTGGTTATCAGATGACGAAGGACAGTTCGGCTGCGTTCACTTTCGGTGCCGCTTGGCCTTATGTCTTTTGGCGTGTGCTGTAGCTGCTATGGTGGGGACTGCAGCTGCATATCTTTGTTTGGTACCTTCAGTGCGATGAGATATTAATTCGGATGATTCCACTGGCACGGACGGTTGAGCAATTATGGATTTTAATTCGTTTGCAGTGATACCGGGGCCTTCGACTAACTATAACCATAACCATAACCATAACCAGGCTACCTTTTCCCGTCTTGTAATTTTATGTAAGCATTGATTCCTGTGTGTTACAGGGGCCTCATTATGAGGGAAGTAAAGAATAGTAACACTGTGACCTTTCAGGCATGCCGTAAGAGGCGACTAAGGAGGTTGATCGATGGCTTGACAAGCTGTCATTGTAAAAAGTATTGTTATGGAAACAGCGCCATATATTTTAGAAGCAGTGATCTCTGCAATATGTGCCACTTTGGCACGCAAGGTTTCTGTTTTTGAGATTGTGGTTCTGCCCTATGTGCCGTCTTCGGCTCGAAAGGACAATAGATAGATAAATAGGTTGATTGCTTGTAATCACTGTTGCAGGGCCACGTTTACAGCAGTACGCAGCGCCGCCTCTCTCTGAAGGAAAAGCTGCAGCCCAAACTGTTCAGCAAACACAGGATTTTGGAGAACAGAGGTGTTTCCGAATAGCACTTGTTGTGCTCGCAGGCAGGCTCGCAGACACTTGTGCCAGGAGTGTGTTCGTGAGTACCAGCTCATGTGTTTGTTGTGGTTGTTTTTGTAAGGAATGGGTGGGGGAGGGGGGGGATGTTAGATAGAGTAACGGGTAGATTGATTTATTCAAGTCTGAGATGGATTTATTCAAGTCTGAGATGGATTTATTCAAGTCTGAGATGGATTTATTCAAGTCTGAGATTGATTTATTCAAGTATGATATGGATTTATTCAAGTATGAGATGGATTATTTAAGTCTGAGATGGATTCATTCAAGTGTTAGATGGATTTATTCAAGTATGAGATGGATTTATTCAAGTATGATATGGATTATTCAAGTCTGATATGGATTTATTCAAGTATGAGATGGATTTATTCAAGTGTGAGATGGATTTATTCAAGTATGAGATGGATTATTCAAGTCTGATATGGATATATTCAAATCTGAGATGGATATATTCAAGTCTGAAATGGATATATTCAAGTCTGAGATGGATGTATTTAAGTCTGAGATGGATTATTCAAGTCTGAGATGGATTTATTCAAGTATGAGATGGATTTATTCAAGTATGAGATGGATTATTCAAGTCTGAGATGGATATATTCAAATCTGAGATGGATATATTCAAATCTGAGATGGATATATTCAAATCTGAGATGGATATATTCAAGTCTGAGATGGATATATTCAAGTCTGAGATTGATTTATTCAAGTCTGAGATTGATTTATTCAAGTCTGACATTGATTTATTCAAGTATGATATGGATTTATTCAAGTATGAGATGGATTATTTAAGTCTGAGATGGATTCATTCAAGTGTTAGATGGATTTATTCAAGTATGAGATGGATTTATTCAAGTATGATATGGATTATTCAAGTCTGATATGGATTTATTCAAGTATGAGATGGATTTATTCAAGTCTGATATGGATTTATTCAAGTGTGAGATGGATTTATTCAAATCTGAGATGGATATATTCAAATCTGAGATGGATATATTCAAATCTGAGATGGATACAATCAAGTCTGAGATGGATATATTCAAGTCTGAGATTGATTTATTTAAGTATGAGATTGATATAGTTCAATGGAGTGTACTCAACCATGAGATGGATTTATTCAAGTATAAGACGGATTTATTTAAAATGAGATGGATTTATTCAAGTATGAGATGGATTTATTCATGTATGGGATGCGGATATATATTCAAAGTAGACAACGGAGGGCACGACTCCTGTAATATTTGATCAGAATACATAACACAATCACACTCCAGCTCAATAAGTTCAATGTCAGTGTACAGCCACCGTATCCCCTAGTATAGCCGTGATATAGTTCAATGTCAGTGTACAACCAGCCACCGTATTCCCTAGTATAGCCGTGTTATAGTTCAATGTCAGTGTACAACCAGCCACCGTAGTCCCTAGTATAGCCGTGATATAGTTCAATGTCAGTGTACAACCAGCCACCGTAGTCCCTAATATAGCCGTGATATAGTTCAATGTCATGAGAACCAGCCACTGTATTTCCTAGTATAGCCGTGATATAGTTCAATGTCAGTGTACAACCAGTCACAGTATCCCTAGTATAGCCGATGATATAATTCAATGTCAGTGTACAATCAGTCACAGTATCCCCTAGTATAGCCGTGATATAGTTCAATGTCAGTGTACCACCAGCCACAGTGTTTTATAGTATAGCCGTGATATCGCTCAAATAACTCAAGCCGTCACTAAAAATAGGCTCAATAGCTACGGAGGTCAAACCTACTACAACCGTACGAGGCTTTATCGAAATTGCGATATGCATGGAGAGGAATTTATGAAGTGCTGACTGTAAGAATCTCCATGTTTCCAAGCAATAAAAGATGGACAAATTAGAATGACGTTCAATCTGTGTCTTTATAGAAATAAAAGTAGTGCCGATGGAGAGGAATTTATGAAGTGCTGACTGTAAGAATCAATCCGCTGTGTCTTTATAGAAATAGAAGTAGTGCCGATGGAGAGGAATTTATGAAGTGCTGACTGTAAGAATCAATCCGCTGTGTCTTTATAGAAATAGAAGTAGTGCCGATGGAGAGGAATTTATGAAGTGCTGACTGTAAGAATCAATCCGCTGTGTCTTTATAGAAATAGAAGTAGTGCCGATGGAGAGGAATTTATGAAGTGCTGACTGTAAGAATCAATCCGCTGTGTCTTTATAGAAATAGAAGTAGTGCCGATGGAGAGGAATTTATGAAGTGCTGACTGTAAGAATCAATCCGCTGTGTCTTTATAGAAATAGAAGTAGTGCCGATGGAGAGGAATTTATGAAGTGCTGACTGTAAGAATCAATCCGCTGTGTCTTTATAGAAATAGAAGTAGTGCCGATGGAGAGGAATTTATGAAGTGCTGACTGTAAGAATCAATCCGCTGTGTCTTTATAGAAATAGAAGTAGTGCCGATGGAGAGGAATTTATGAAGTGCTGACTGTAAGAATCAATCCGCTGTGTCTTTATAGAAATAGAAGTAGTGCCGATGGAGAGGAATTTATGAAGTGCTGACTGTAAGAATCAATCCGCTGTGTCTTTATAGAAAACAAAACTTGAGAAAAAAAAACTGTAAGAGATTTTAATTAACCGCAGAACTATTTTTTTCATAACTTATATTGCAAATAACTAAGGTATTATGATGTAATTATAGTAAAAAAAAACTTAAAGTAAGTAAAGAGCCTCGTCACGGCAAGTGGCGTATAGGGAATATGGTGTTAGCGACCATAATCTTTATAGACCTTCAGTACATGATTTTTGGGGTAATGCGGTCGGTATTACGCCCGTGCCGCTTTATTCTACCTTTCAGCTCCCTGTGGAGCATCGGTCTTTCCAAGTCGTTCTGTTTCTTGCTATTCTGTTAAGATTATTTCATGTCTTCCCCATCATCTTCATCTCTGCTTCTGTCTGTCTTCTCCAAGAATTTCTTGGTCTTCCTCTTTGTCTTTTCCCCTGGGGATTCCAAAAAAGGGCCTGTTGTGTAATACTCTCAGTTGGCTTCCGCAGTGTGTGTCCTATCCAGCGCCACCGTCTTCGCTGTATCTCTTTATTCACTGGTATTTGACTGGTACATTTCCATAATTCTATGTTAGTGATTTTGTCCTGCCATTTCCCATGGCCCGTGCCGCTTTACTTTCCCAGAAAAAAATATGGTACCCATTTAAGGCTGAGTGGACCCGAAAGCTGTCAATAAGGATCAAACCCGGCCTCTTGTCCTTTGTAGTTCAGTTCACTAACCACTGAGATATCGCGGCTCTCGTGATGTAATTTTAACTGTGTTAATTTAGTCAATTGAACAAACTACATTACATAGCGCAAATTTGCAGTCATGTATATGTTACAAATGATGAGGTTGAAGGTCAACCAAAAAGTTTGCTCTCATGTCTGACCTTCTCAAGTTTCAAACTCACCGTCCGTCGATGATATATTGATACAGCTGTTTACAAACCTTAATATTTCTACAGTTGTTTACAAGCCTTAATATTTCTACAGTTGTTTACAAACCTTAATATTTCTACAGTTGTTTACAAGCCTTAATATTTCTACAGTTGTTTACAAACCTTAATATTTCTACAGTTGTTTACAAACCTTAATATTTCTACAGTTGTTTACGAATCTTAATATTTCTACAGTTGTTTACAAACCTTAATATTTCTACAGTTGTTTACAAACCTTAATATTTCTACAGTTGTTTACAAACCTTAATATTTCTACAGTTGTTTACAAACCTTAATATTTCTACAGTTGTTTACAAACCTTAATATTTCTACAGTTGTTTACAAACCTTAATATTTCTACAGTTGTTTACAAACCTTAATATTTCTACAGTTGTTTACAAACCTTAATATTTCTACAGTTGTTTACAAACCTTAATATTTCTACAGTTGTTTACAAACCTTAATATTTCTACAGTTGTTTACAAACCTTAATATTTCTACAGTTGTTTACAAACCTTAATATTTCTACTTCTTCTTCTTCTTCTTCTTTCCTTCCTCATCTGCCTTTCAGCATCGAGGGGAGATATAATTTGCGATCTTTTGCTCTTCTGTTCGCCTCTGCTGCTGTTATGTTTCCTAGTGTTTCTAATATTCCATTGATCAATCATTTTCGTGGTCGACCCTTAGGCCTGGTGTTCTCACAACGTTTGTTGAAGGCTCGTTGTGTTGTGTTTTGTTCTTTCCGCCTTGTCACTTGGCCAAACCATTTTATCTGTTATTTCCTTATATATTCTATGGCAGGGGCTATTCCTACCTTTCTTCTCAGTTCTTCATTTCTTATCTTATCTCTCAGACTGTTTCCTGTCATTCGTCTAACACATTTCATCTGTATATTAATATATATATATATATATATATATATATATATATTTCAATATACAATATTCTTCTGTAAAATCACAAGTGCAGGTATACATGGTCACTAACTCATATTCAGTATAAGTCTAGCAAGCCAGAGTTGGACATCTTTATTTCTTTATTCTTTCTCTCTTCCCGCCCTGTCTCTCTCTCTCTCTCTATCACTCTCTCTCTCTCTCTCTCTCTCTCTCTCTTTATCATCTTTTAAAGTGTCTACTGACGTATATGGGGGCCGCGATAGTTCAGTAGTTAGTGAACTTAACTACAAAGGACAAGAGGTATGGTTCGATCCCAGCCGACGGCTTCCGCTCTCTCAGCGTTTATTGAGTACCGGATTTTTTCTAGAAAAGTAAAGCGGCACGGACGTAATACCGATCACATTACCCCAAAAATCATGTGCTGAAGGTCTGTAAAATATATGGTCACTAACACCATAGTCCCTATACGCCACTTGGCGTGACGTGGGTACTTTATTTTTTTTTTTTACTGACGTATATACTCAGTCGTTTATTTGCTTTTCATTTCTGACCATCTAGCTGTCCAGACGTACAAAGTACAACTATCCCTAATAATGGAGGCTGGGATATATGATTACAAGATTCTGAGACCGGAAGCGGAATTCAAGAATCCAATGCTGGACGAGTTTAAAACTCTTGCTGATAGGATAACTCTGGCAGGGGTGAGTTGTGTCCCTTGATTCTATCATCATCGTGTACCAGAAGTCATGTGTTTGAAGTCTGTGTTGTACTACAACCGTATATAGTAGTAAGACCAACGGGAAGGAGGGAATTACCCCAATTGTGTGATGTTTTAATTTTTGCTAGAAGGGTTGAGTGACGTCAGATGTCTATAGCTCGCAAAGTTGAAGATTGTGGGGGTTTCCTGGCATTTCCCTCTCTCCCCGCTGGCCATACCACTACTATAGATGATTGTTGTTGAACTATGGCCTACTTTAGAAAGACCTGAACGCAGAAAGGGAAACCACAGAAAACCCCCACAAGCGTGATGTTTTCAGCTTTGCGAGCAGGTGTGGTTGTGCTTAGTGTGGCATCAACAGTATTTACCTCCAACAGATGAATACGTCACGATAGTGGAGGTTTTCCCGAGTTTCACTTTCTGCTTTCAGGCCTAACGTAGACTATAGTTCAATGTTTGTTAGTCACGCCTCTACACTTAAGTTGTCATATCCTATGAACATAGGTTAGGTCGCAAATATGTCATTTGGAAATGTCAGTGGCGTAGCCATTTGCGCTCTGTAAAAATAAAGTTCATGTTCGTTCATTCTATGAATAAAGACATATTAATCATCCGCCCTTAAATGGTCGTTAAGTGGGCGCAGATGTGTTGACTTGTGTTGTGGTTTGTAGTATAAATGTAATATTTGCGCCTTCCGGCCCAACATATCCGACTTCAGCATGTTATTTTTGAGTACCGGATTGTCTTCCCTACTCGCTTGGCCAGACTAGACAGCTTAGTATGTTTCTGGAGGCCCCGCTAAGAGGAGGTTGTATAGTCTGAATGGTTCTGATTGCCCGATCCTGGCTCAAGCATCAGCTGTGGGTCGCTGACAACTTCCAGCTCTCCTTTGCTAAACAGGGGCTGAAAGTGTTTGTTGAAGACCTATGTTCCACGGGAAGATGAAAGTGTTTGTTGAAGACCTATGCTCCACAGGGAGATGAAAGTGTTTGTTGAAGACCTATGCTCCACAGGGAGATGAAAGTGTTTGTTGAAGACCTATGCTCCACAGGGAGATGAAAGTGTTTGTTGAAGACCTATGCTCCACAGGGAGTTGAAAGTGTTTGTTGAAGACCTATGCTCCACAGGGAGCTGAAAGTGTTTGTTGAAGACCTATGCTCCACAGGGAGTTGAAAGTGTTTGTTGAAGACCTATGCTCCACAGGGAGCTGAAAGGTAAAAGATGAAGATGACCGTCCACAAGGTTCTGAAGAGTAAACTACACTCTCGTCTTTACAGATTAACTGAATCGTCTTAACTCCATGACATAGATGACAATCATGACTGGACAACTGCATGTGGTTACAGAACCTCATTTCTGAACAAGGTGATGGATTCCTTAACGTGTCTTTCTTCACTGACGAGGCATGACTTCATCTCTCCGGTAACGTCAACAGTCAGAACAATCGTGTGTGGAGCAGTGGAAACCCCCATGAATTACATCAAGTGCCGCTTCACGATCAGAAAGTCGGAGTGTGGTACGTCATAAGTCGTATGCGGATAATTGGGCCAATATTTGTCAATGCAAGGATAAGAGGTAGGGTTCGATCCCAACCTACGGCTTCCAGGTTCACCCAGCCTTTAAATGGGTACCTGATTTTTTTCTGGGAAAGTAAAGCGGCACGGGCGTAATACCGACCACATTACCCCAAAAATCATGTGCTGAATGTCTGTAGAATTTATGGTCACTAACACCATATTCCTTATACGCCACTTGGCGTGACGGGGCTACTTTACTTTTACTTTTTATTTGTCAATGCAATAATCAACGCAGAACGTTTCCGTACTTTAATCCTGGAATCATTCCTAGCCCACCTTTCAGTTCAGCAGGTGGGGTAACAGCACAAACAGCTGCAACATCACTTACTTATTTAGAAAGCTTATTTTCAAATCGCAATATTTCACGTGGAATCTCGCATGCTCATTCACCAGACCTAACTCCGCCTGACCTGTGGTGTGCGGTGTAAGGAAAAGATGATCTAAATAACCCACAAACAGTTAATGACCTGAACGCAGAAATCTTCACCCAAATCCAACAAATATCGGTGATTATCCAGGTTTTTCTAATATATGAAGAGGCGAGTCAACAAATTTCTTGAGGCCCGTGGTGGACATTTTGAACACATGCTGTAAACACAACGTCATCGTGTGAACAACCACTTTACCCAATACAAGCCAGCCACGAGCAGTAGTGTCTAGATGAATTATAAAAATTTACGATACAATTTCCCGTAATTTCACAAATATTTTCACTGCACATCATCATCATCAAGTACCGGGCCTACTGGCGTAGGTGATCATGTCTCTCCACAACTTTCAATCTTGACAGTTATTTATCATTTCTGTTGTTGACCTTCTGCCAAGTGATTTCACTGCAGAGCGACTTTAGAAACACCCCGTACATGGGAGTCACACAGGGTGTGCATATTTGGAACACTGTAAATGAATAGTCACGGGTTCGATCGTTGTCACCAGCTTCTAGGTTCACCCAGCCACATATGTGCGCATATTTTGTTAACAAAACATCCGTTACTGGCCCTAAATCTGCCGATGGGTTTTAAAAAATTGACAATAATTCGCTTACCCTTACGTCACACTCAAGAGATAATCAGTGACTTGTTTCTATTGTCACCATTAATCTTACGTCACACTCAAGAGATAATTAGTGCCTTGTTTCTATTGTCACCATTAATCTTACGTCACACTCAAGAGATAATCAGTGCCTTGTTTCTATTGTCACCATTACTCTTACGTCACACTCAAGAGATAATTAGTGCCTTGTTTCTATTGTCACCATTACTCTTACGTCACACTCAAGAGATAATTAGTGCCTTGTTTCTATTGTCACCATTACTCTTACGTCACACTCAAGAGATAATCAGTGCCTTGTTTCTATTGTCACCATTACTCTTACGTCACACTCAAGAGATAATCAGTGACTTGTTTATATTGTCACCATTACTCTTACGTCACACTCAAGAGATAATCAGTGCCTTGTTTCTATCGTCACCATTACCCTTACGTCACACTCCAGACGTGATCAGTGCCTTGTTTCTATCGTCACAATTACACTTACGTCACACTCCATATGTGTTCAGCGTCTTGTTTCCATCGTAACAATTACACTTACGTCACACTCCAGACGTGATCAGCGCCTTGTTTCTATCGTCACCATCACACTTACGTCACACTCCATATGTGTTCAGCGTCTTGTTTCCATTGTCACCAATACCCTTACGTCACACTCCAGACGTGATCAGCGCCTAGTTTCCATTGTCACTAATACCCTTACGTCACACTCCAGACGTGATCAGCGCCTAGTTTCCATTATCACCAATACCTTTAAATCACACTCCAGACGTGATCAGCGCCTAGTTTCCATTGTCACCAATACCTTTAAATCACACTCCAGACGTGATCAGCGCCTAGTTTCCATTGTCACCAATACCTTTAAATCACACTCCAGACGTGATCAGCGCCTAGTTTCCATTATCACCAATACCTTTAAATCACACTCCAGACGTGATCAGCGCCTAGTTTCCATTGTCACTAATACCCTTACGTCACACTCCAGACGTGATCAGCGCCTAGTTTCCATTATCACCAATACCTTTAAATCACACTCCAGACGTGATCAGCGCCTAGTTTCCATTGTCACCAATACCCTTACATCACACTCCAGACGTGATCAGCGCCTAGTTTCCATTGTCACCAATACCCTTACATCACACTCCAGACGTGATCAGCGCCTAGTTTCTATCGTCACCAATACCCTTACGTCACACTCTAGACGTGTTCAGCGCCTTGTATCTAGCGTTATCTTCTTATCCAGGACTTATTTGATCTCAAAGTTAACTTTCCAATCTGTCTTTATCTGCTCTCTACATCTCGATTTTTTTCCAGAATTACTTCCGGTCTTGTTTTATTTTGTCTTGTTATGGGGGGTGTGCCTTCTTGGCGAAGCACTAACAGCTCAACAACAGATAAAGTCTTCTATCTTATATTAGACCATTAGAGTCAGGGCAAAGAAATACACATAAATGCATTATTTTTTTTAAATACATATTTGTACGTGTGTTGTGTGTTTGTTGCAGTTGAAGGCCTACTGCGCCGAAACGTCGTTCTGGTTTGTGTTGTCAACTTGTTACGTGAAGCTTTAACCATTCATTTTCTTTTCTATTTTTTTTAAATTTATCCTTATCTATCTATCTATTGTCCTTTCGAGCCGAAGACGGCACATAGGGCAGGACCACAATCTCAAAAACAGAAACCTTGCGTGCCAAAATGGCACATATTGCAGAGATCACTGCTTCTAAAATATATGGCGCTGTTTCCATAACAATACTTTTTACAATGACAGCTTGTCAAGCCATCGATCAACCTCCTTAGTCGCCTCTTACGACGTACCTGGAAGGTCACAGTGTCACTATTTTCCTTATATTGGACCATAATTTGCATTCAAACACTGAAAGTAAAATCTACTTTAGGCTAGAGTCCATGATTATGACTGCGCTGATTTTTGGTGTGATCTTATTTCTCTTGTCGTGTCAATGTTTCAAAATGACTGCCATGATTTTGTAATGCGATCTCATCCTTCTTGTCATGTCAATGTTTCAATATGACTGCCATGATTTTGTAATGCGATCTCATCCTTCTTGTCATGTCAATGTTTCGATATGACTGCCATGATTTTGTAATGCGATCTCATCCTTCTTGTAATGTCAATGTTTCAATATGACTGCCATGATTTTGTAATGCGATCTCATCCTTCTTGTCATGTCAATATTTCAGATAGCGGTGATGTTTGATAATGTGACGTCACTTCCAATGAAAGATCGATACGTTAATAGCGAAGTGATCCACTTCGATTATCTTTACAAAAGCAGTGACGTCAAAGTCGACAGCGATGTCATAGCAGACTGCGATGTCAAAGGAAACAAAAGTAGTAACAACGGCATCGGTGTTAAAGCTACCCTGCTACTTCACGTAACTGCCAACTACCTGTATGCCACGCCCCTGGTTGACATTTACAACTTTTTCCAGCACTCTCTGAACGCGTGAGTACATTTTTTTTATTTAAAAAAAAAAAAACATTTTTTTTTTTAACAAATTGATTGAGTCAGTCGATAAATGCAAATAGTAAATTCATTCATTTCAAATTCCTCTCAGGCTGAAGACCGACATGTGACGGAAACATCGATGATGTAAACATTTGTGAAGTAAGCATTGGTGGAGTAAATATTGATGAAGTAAACATTGGTGGAGTAAGCATTGATGGAGTAAATATTGGTGGAGTAAGCATTGATGAAGTAAACATTGGTGGAGTAAGCATTGGTGGAGTAAATATTGATGAAGTAAACATTGGTGGAGTAAATATTGATGAAGTAAACATTGGTGGAGTAAGCATTGATGAAGTAAACATTGGTGGAGTAAGCATTGATGGAGTAAATATTGGTGAAGTAAGCATTAGTGGAGTAAACATCGATGATTTAAAAAAGACATGTGTCAAAGACACATTGTTTGAATTGTGTTTTATAGTTCTCTTTGAAGTTTTTTTTTTTTTTAAGACTTCATCATTTGTTTTCTTTCTTATCTTCCAATGATACCACAATATGGTCTGTAAAACTCGTAAACAGTAACCAGGCGAGGATTACGAAGTAATCTTATATCTCAAAGAAGCAGCAATCGAAGCAAATGGGGCGATGGTGAAAAATACACAAATATGACCTCAGTTTCAAACAAACTAAGCGAACTAATTATGTTTGTTTGTTTTCCCCACTAGAATTGCCTGTTGACAGCGGCAGCCTAGATATGGCTCCATGTTTCCGTCTTCAATACAGTTTGAGTGTGCAGAGCAATGAGAGTATGATGATGAAGAAGTATTTTTGGAAGAATTATATGTCGCGGAATCAACATGAAGAGAAATAATGAGATGTTTGAGAAGGAGCGTGCAGAAGAGGACAAATCAGAAAAGAGATGATGATAGAAAGAGTTGACGTGGATCAGCAAGAGGAGAAGTACATAGTCGTTGGAAGAACACTAAAATGAGAGAAAAAAGAAAGAAAGAGAGAGATAGAACGAGAGATTGAAAAAAAGAAAGAAAAATAAAGAAAGAAAAAAAGAGAGAGAGAGAAAGAAAGAAAGAAAGAAAGAGAAAAAAGAGAGAAAGAAAGAAATAGAGAGAGAGAAAAAGAAAGAAAGAAAAAAAAAAAAAGAAAGAAAGAAAGAGAAAAGAAAAGAAAGAAAGAAAAAAGAAGAAAGAAAGAAAGAAAGAAAGAAAGAAAGAAAGAAAGAAAGAAAGAAAGAAAGAAAGAAAGAAAGAAAGAAGAAAGAAAGAGAGAGAGAGAGAGAGAGAGAGAAAGAAAGAAAGAAAGAAAGAAAGAAAGAAAGAAAGAAAGAAAGAAAGAAAGAAAGAAAGAAAAAAAGAAAGAAAGAAAGAAAGAAAGAAAGAAAGAAAGAAAGAAAGAAAGAAAGAAAGAAAGAAAGAAAGAAAGAAAGAAAGAAAGAAAGAAAGAAAGAAAGAAAGAAAGAAAGAAAAGAAAGAAAGAAAGAAAGAAAGAAAGAAAGAAAGAAAGAAAGAAAGAAAGAAAGAAAGAAAGAAAGAAAGAAAGAAAGAAAGAAAGAAAGAAAGAAAGAAAGAGAGATAGAATAAGAAAGAAAGAAACAAACAAACAAACAAACAAACAAACAAAGAATGCTAAAAATATCTTCAGCAGTGACCCATAAAGCAGGATAACCGAGGACAAGACAGATCTCATTGCAGGTTCCTATCTGAAATGTTTAGAAAGAAACATAAATGTCTTTAAATAGAGAATAGCAAGAACTTATCTATCTCTTATTGAAAGATAAACTAATAAAGATGAAAGAGTGAATTGTTTTGATTTCTTGTCGTTATCTTGTGCATGCAGGTCAGCTGGTGTGCTGGGGAGAAGTGCGCTCAAAGTGACAACACCTTTGATGGATGCTGTTGACGTTGATGGTAAGTGACTACCTTTGTCATGTTTGCACAGATCTTTTATAGCCGACATTGTTTGTAGAGATCTTTTATTGCCGATAGTATTTGCACAGATATTTTGTAGTCAGTAGTAGTTTGCACAGATCATTTATAGCCGGTGGTGTTTGCATAGATCATTTATAGCCGATTTTGTTTGCACGGATCTTTAATAGTATATAGTGTTTGTGCAGATCATTTATAACCGCTAGTATTTGGACAGATCATTTATAGCCGACAATGTTTGCACAGATCTTTTATAGCCGACATTGTTCCGGCATTGTTTGTACATATCTTTTATAGCCGGCATGTATGTACAGGTCTTTTCAAGACGGTAGTGTTTGTACTGATCTTGTATAAATATATTTTATAGCCGAGATTGCTTTCACAGATCTTTAATAGCCGCCATTGTTTGTACAGATCTTTTATACATATATTTTATAGCCAATATTGTTTTGTACAGATCTTTTATACATATATTTTATAGCCGATGTTGTTTTGTACAAATCGTTTATAGCCAACATTTTTTGCACAGATCTTTTATAGCCGGCATTGTTTGTACAGATCTTTCATACCTGGCAGTGTTTGTGCAGATCTTGGAATTATTTTTACAGATCTTTTATAGCCGGAATTGTTGTTAGAAAGAATCTGTCTCTAGCCAGATCTCCCACTTTTGTTGTCATGTTCAATGTCTCCTTGATATCTTGAAACCACCTTCTTCTTGGTCTGCCCCTGATGTGTCACCCAGGAACCATGCCTTCCATTATCCTCAATAATACAGTCAGTCTTTTGGCCATCATCACTAGCTAGTGGTTAGTGAACTGGACTACAAAGGACAAGATATAGGGTTCGATCCCAACCGACGGCTTCCAGATTCACCCATCATTAAATAGGTACCGGATTATTTTCTGGGAAAGTAAACCGGCACGGGCGTAATACCGACCACATTACCCAAAGATCATGTGCCGAAGATCTGTGAAAATTATGGTCACTAACACCATATTCCCTATATGCCACTTGACGTGACGGGGGCTCTTTACTTTTTTTTTTTTTTTACTATCATGTGTACTTCCTCAGCTGTTAGTCACTTCCTCAGCTGTTAGTCACTTCCTCAGCTGTTAGTCACTTCCTCAGCTGTTAGTCGCTTCCTCAGCTGTTAGTCACTTCCTCAGCTGTTAGTCACTTCCTCAGTTCGCATGTTCCATCTGACTGTACTAAGGGTCTCGCCGCCAGATCTCCCACTGCTTCTGTTGTCATGATCAAGGTCTCCTTGATGTCTTGAAACCACCTTCTTTCTTGGTCTGCCCCTGATGTGTCACCCAGGAACTATGCCTTCCATTCTCCTCAATAATGCAGTAAATCATTTGGCCATCATCACTATCATGTGTACTTCCTCAGCTGTTAGTCACTTCCGCATGTTCCATCTGACTGGCCTAAGGGTCTCGCCGCCAGATCTTTGAGGTTGTTTCTTTTTGGTTGTATCGACTTCTCGGCAGTCCGCAATCAATGTTTACCTTTGCTTGCTGATCAAAACGTCACGATAGATGGGTGGTTTTTTAGGGTTTCCCTTTGATCCCGCATGCTTCTTTTTTTACAAACGGTCATTCAAAGCGATGACGTGACATAGCTTCCTGTGACCAACACATTTGGGAAATAAGGCATTCTGTGACTGGCTCTGAAAAATATTCATCATCATCATTGAGTGCCGTCTCTGCATCGAAGGTTGGTTACCATGGAGCGCCATTCCACTCTGTTTCTTGCTTTGATAGTACAGGTTGTCATTGGCTGACTTGTCCATGTTTTGATGTTACTCGTCCATGTTAATCTTGGTTTGCCTCTTGTACCTAGTATTTTCCCCTCCAAGATTACTTTTAGTAGGCTGCTGTGTCTTTTAACAAGCCCCAAAAATCATAAAATAGTTTGACTCATTTGAATTGTGTTTAGTAGTTCTCCCTTCATTGTTTACTTGTTTTAAGACTTCATCATTTGATTTCTTTTCTTTCCATCCATATTAAGAAGTTTTAATTAATACCATATCGACATGTTTGCTCTCGACTCTGCACATAGTGTTCTGAGTCTCTCTTCTACCTTTTAGCTCCCAGTGGAGCATAGGTCTTCAACAAACACTTTCCAAGTCGTTCTGTTTTTTGCAATTCTTTTAAGATCATTCCATGTCTTCCCCATCATCTTCATCTCTGCTTCAATCTGTCTTCTCCAAGAATTCCTTGGTCTTCCTCTTTGTCTTTTCCCCTGGGGATTCCAAAAAAGGGCCTGATGTGTAATACTCTCAGTTGGCTTCCGTAGTGTGTGTCCTATCCAGAGCCATCGTCTTCGCTGTATTTCTTTATCCACTGTTATTTGACCGGTACATTTCCATAATTCCACGTTAGTGACTTTGTCCTGCCATTTCCATCCCTTTATTCTGCGCAAGCATCCATTAATGAAAATCTGTACCTTCGTGATTGTCAATTTTGTTATTCTCCATGTTTCACAGCCATATAATAGAACCGACTTAACATTGGAGTTGAAAATTTTTATTTTTAGTGTTCTGAGTACTCCTCTGTAATACTTGCTTTAGAAGTCATTTATATATTGTTTTATCAGACCGATCGATAGTCCATGTTTCACGGCCATAATATGATGTTCTTAAAAACCTTAGCGTTCTTGCTAGGCCAGTTCCCTGCCATATGTTATGCTTCAGTTTTATTTTATTCACAGCTACACTTATCTTTCCTGGCAATAATCCAAGACATTCAAAATCTGTTTACAGTTACCAGGTTTTGTTGCAATGAAGAAGCCATTTGTAGTTTTTGTTCATTATTGCTTTGAACTGCAGTTAACAATAAACTTATCAATGCCACGTAGCGAGGTAGATAAACATGCTACGTCATTATGGTTTCGTGTTTCTGGTAGTGCGTGATCTTTGATTATAAGAGAATCAAGTTGTTCGTCATTTGCTTCTAATTATATTTGTTTACACACTTGTACAATACAGGTCAATGCAGCACATGCCATCTTTATCTACAACTATAAACTTGATGTCGAGTAGCAGTATAGCTACCTGGGGTCTATCATCAACTACAAACTTGATGTCGTGTAGCAGTATAGCTACCTCGGGTCTATCATCAACTACAAACTTGATGTTGAGTAGCAGTATAGCTACCTGGGGACTACCATCAACTGCAAACTTGATGTCGTGTAGCAGTATAGCTACCTCGGGTCTATCATCAACTACAAACTTGATGTTGTGTAGCAGTATAGCTACCTGGGGTCTATTATCAACTACAAACTTGATGTTGTGTAGCAGTATAGCTACCTGGGGTCTATTATCAACTACAAACTTGATGTCGTATAGCAGTATAGCTACCTGGGGTCTATTATCAACTACAAACTTGATGTCGAGTAGCAGTATAGCTACCTGGGGTCTATTATCAACTACAAACTTGATGTTGTGTAGCAGTATAGCTACCTGGGGTCTATTATCAACTACAAACTTGATGTCGTATAGCAGTATAGCTACCTGGGGTCTATTATCAACTACAAACTTGATGTCGAGTAGCAGTATAGCTACCTGGGGTCTATTATCAACTACAAACTTGATGTTGAGTAGCAGTATAGCTACCTGGGGACTATCATCAACTACAAACTTGATGTTGTGTAGCAGTATAGCTACCTGGGGTATATCATCAATTACAAACTTGATGTTGAGTAGCAGTATAGCTACCTGGGGACTATCATCAACTACAAACTTGATGTCGAGTAGCAGTATAGCTACCTGGGGTCTATTATCAACTACAAACGTGATGTCGAGTAGCAGTATAGCTACCTGGTGTCTATTATCAACTACAAACTTGATGTCATATAGCAGTATAGCTACCTGGTGTCTATTATCAACTACAAACTTGATGTCGTATAGCAGTATAGCTACTTGGGGTCTGTTATCAACTACAAACTTGATATCGTATAGCAGTATAGCTATCTGGGGTCTATTATCAACTACAAACTTGATGTGTAGCAGTATAGCTACCTGGGGTCTATCATCAACTACAAACTTGATGTTGTGTAGCAGTATAGCTACCTGGGGTCTATTATCAACTACAAACTTGATGTCGAGTAGCAGTATAGCTACCTGGGGTCTATTATCAACTACAAACTTGATGTCGAGTAGCAGTATAGCTACCTGGGGTCTATTATCAACTACAAACTTGATTTCGTGCAGCAGTATAGCTACAAGGAGTATATCATCAACTACAAACTTGATGTTGTGTAGCAGTATAGCTACCTGGGGTCTATCATCAACTATTAACTTGATGTCGAGCAGCAGTACAAAATCACTAACATAGAATTATGGAAATGTACCAGTCAAATACCAGTGGATAAAGAGATACAGCGAAGACGATGGCTCTGGATAGGACACACACTACGAAAGCCAACTGAGAGTATTACACAACAGGCCCTTTTTTAGAATCCCCAGAGGAAAAGACAAAGCGGAAGACCAAGGAAGTCTTGGAGAAGACAGATAGAAGCAGAGATGAAGATGATGTGGAAGACATGGAATGATCTTAAAAGAATGGCAAAAAACAGAATGACTTGGACAATGTTTGTTGAAGACTTATGCTCCACTGGGAGCTGAAAGTGTTTGTTGAAGACCTGTGCTTTCCTGGGTTGAAAGTGTTTGTTGAAGACCTGTGCTCCACTGGGAGCAGAAAGTGTTTGTTGAAGACCTGTGATCCACAGAGAGCTGAAAGTATTTGTTGAAGACCTGTGCTCCACAGGGAGCTGAAAGTGTTTGTTGAAGACGTAAGCTCCACAGGGAACTGAAAGTGTTTGTTGAAGACCTGTGCTCCACAGGGAGCTGAAAGTGTTTGTTGAAGACTTATGTTCCACTAGTAGTTTAAAGTGTTTGTTGAAGACTTATTTTCCACTAGGAGTTTAAAGTGTTTGTTGAAGACTTATGTTCCACTAGTAGTTTAAAGTGTTTGTTGAAGACTTATGTTCTACTAGGAGTTTAAAGTGTTTGTTGAAGACTTATGTTCTGCTAGGAGTTTAAAGTTTTTGTTAAAGACTTATGTTCCACTAGGAGTTTAAAGTGTTTGTTGAAGACTTATGTTCCACTAGGAGTTTAAAGTGTTTGTTGAAGACTTATGTTCCACTAGGAGTTTAAAGTGTTTGTTGAAGACTTATGTTCCACTAGGAGTTTAAAGTGTTTGCTGAAGACTTATGTTCCAATAGGAGTTTAAAGTGTTTGTTGAAGACTTATGTTCCACTAGGAGTTTAAAGTGTTTGTTGAAGACTTATGTTCCACTAGGAGTTTAAAGTGTTTGTTGAAGACTTATGTTCCACTAGGAGTTTAAAGTGTTTGTTGAAGACTTATGTTCCACTAGGAGTTTAAAGTGTTTGTTGAAGACCTGTACTCCATAGAGAGTTGAAAGGTAGAATGAAAAAAAAAAGATTATTTATTCTTATTATTATTGAACAGCCTTAAATGGGTACCGGATTTTTTTCTGGGAAAGTAAAGCAGCACAGGCGTAATACCGACCACATTACCCCAACAATCATGTGCTGAAGGTCTGTATAATATAGGGTCACTAACACCATATTTCCCTATACGACACTTGGCGTGACGGGGGTACTTTACTTCTATTGTTATTATTGAACTAGTTTGCGATTGCTATATTTTGCTCTTTTATTAATCTTCTTCGGATATCTCTTAATCTTCATGTTCTTGTGTCCTTAATTGCGAAATCTCATTTGTCATTCATTACTTCTTTGAGGTTGATTTTTTTCTCATGTCTTAATGCGATCTGTTTATTTTTAACTTCCTGTTTAAAAGCGTTGATAACCGCTACATTCAGATTAATTAACGGATGTTGTATTTAAGTTTCTTAATGTCTTGTTGTACTTGGCCGTCATCCCAACGTTGTGCTACCAATTCAAGACACAGACCCTACACTCAAGATCATCATCATCATCGAGTGCCATCTCCGCAACGAAGGTTGGCTATCATGGAACGCCATTCTACTCTGTTTCTTGCTTCGATGGTGCAGGCTGTCATAGATTGTCTTGTCCATCTTTTGATGTTACTCGTCCATGTTAGTCTTGGTCTGCCTCTGCCTTTTTTACCTTGTATTTTCCCTTCCAGTATTACTTTTAGTAGGCTGCTGTGTCTTTTAACATGCCCTAAAAATTTCATTTGTCTTGTCTTCATTGTATTTAGTAGTTCTCTTTTTATTTTCATTTGTTTTAAAACTTAATCGTTTGTTTTCTTTTCTTTCCATCCAATTCTACCTATTCTTCTATAAATCCACATTTGTCTGTCTGTCTGCGATCAGGACTCAGTCAGAGTAGGATCCCATACTCTCACATGTAGTCAGCTGTCAGGCTAAGTGTGTTGATCGCCCCCACAGACAGAACATCACAGTTAGAGTCTGCCATATCCACTCCGACTGAACACCCGTTAAAACGTTGCACTGTGTTCTGCGCCAGTGGCCCAGTGCTTCCGATTTCAGCCAGCATTTTATTCAGGTTTGTTTTCCTTAGCCTTTGATTGTCCCCAATCTTCCTGCAAGGCAGCAGATTGTCTTTTCTGTAGGGGGATTCTGCCCTTAGATGGTCGGTCTTCCCAGGTTTACGAGCACCATCTGCCCGAGTCACTAGAGGTGACTAACACAGCCATGTGACTTGTAATGTGAGGAAACTGCAACAAGGAACGCCTTTCATGCATAGCCTTCAATTGTTCCTGCCGATATCCCCATATACCGGTAAGTCGCGTCCTCTTGAAAATGACGATCGTCGTAGCACTAGATGATGTTAGGCCATCGTTGATGACTCCAATTCCGAACATATAGACACGCAGTTAGTCGTCAAATTATCCCCGTCGCACATCAAACAGCAGACCGTAAGATTAGTGCAAGGCCGGTCTAGGGAACCATTACCATGACGTAGCACCAAATCCACATTTCAAAGACTTCAATTTTCTGTTCTGTTTTCTTGTCTAATGTCCATGTTTCTGCACTATACAGGAATATTGAGATGTAACATTTTGCTATTCTTAGTTTCAGCCCTGCTGATATTTGTTTTGTTGTTAGTATATTTTTCATGGCATTGAAATTACTTTTTTGCCATACCTATGCTTTTGTTTATTTCAATTTTACATTTTTCCATCACTGGTTATAGTATGTCCCAGGTAGTTGTAGCTCTGAACTGTCTCCAGATGTAATCCTTCAACTTTGATATTTAATTGTAGGTCTTGAGAATTTTTTCTTTGTTTATGATCATAATTTTAGTCTTTTTGATATTCATATCTAGTCCATATTTGTTGCTTGTTATGTTTATCACATTAAGCAATTGTTGTAGGTCTTTAGGATTTTCTGCTAGTAGAACAGTATCATCAGCATATCTTAGGTTATTATCTTTCCATTAATGTTTAGGCTCAAGAACAATAAGTAATATACCCACTACCGAAATGAAATGTGTTAGACAGGAAACAGCATGGGAGATACGAAGATACTATGCAATCTATTTTTGACAATAGAAACAAGAAAAGAGTTCTTAAATGTTATATAGAGCCAGTTTTAACATATGGATGTGAATCATGGACAATAGGACAACAGACAAGAAAATCACTGGAGTCTGTGGAAATGTGGTTTTACAGAAGAATGTTGAGAAAACGATCGACAGCTAAGAAGAGTATTGAAAACGTTCTGAAAGAGGCCAAAGCAAAAAGAGAACTAATTTCCAAAATTAAGAAGAAACAATCATAATTTTTTTGGCTATGTAATGAGAAGAGAAAAACTGGAATATATTGTAACAGTTAAAAAGGGAAAATTGAGGGATGAAGAGATAGAGGGAAGCAAAGAGAAAAAATACAAGACAGCTTAAGAGAATGGCTTGGCAGAAGGTCAACAACAGAAATGATAAATAACTGTCATGATCGAAAGTTGTGGAAAGACATGATCACTAACGCCAGCGAGCCCGGCACTTGATGATGATGATGATCACCGACATTGGATATTTTTTCTCCTTTTTCTGTTTTTTTTTTTTCCTTCGTCTATTTTTTTCCTCTTCTTCTTCTTTTCTGTTTGTTTCATCCTGTTCTTCTTCTTTTCCTTTTTTCATCTTCTATATCATTAAGAGTCAACACTACAGGAAACACAGCGATTCTAGCCTCTGTTAGCCAACCTCTTGGCGCAGCCTCAATACTAGGTCTTCTATATCAGTAAGAGCAACCACTACACGGAACACAGCGATTCTAGCCTCTGTTAGCCAACCTCTTGGCGCAGCCTCAATACTAGGTCTTCTATATCAGTAAGAGCAACCACTACACGGAACACAGCGATTCTAGCCTCTGTTAGCCAGCCTGCCTTGGCCCATGCTAATACCAGGGGAGACCGACCAGAAGGTCGAGACTGGGTCGTGGTCACCTGATCATCACCGACCATACTTTTGCGACTGTAGGTCTCAGCGTTTGAGGTCCCTACATATAATAATCAGACAAATAGTTTACCGATAGCCACACTACTTGGCTGTGACTTTACCTACAATCTAAGATAACATCCGCCGGAAGTCACAGAAAATGACCTCAGCATTAATACCTCCCACGCAAAGAGAATGGATGTGAAGTAGACCGGAAATACGTCATAATTTGGGCTAAATTAGAGTCGAGATCAGCATGAACTGGGGGCCAGGTTGTCTAATATATTCGAAGATGAGGGGTGGCTACGAGCCAAAAACAAAAAAAGTCAAATTAATATTATTTTGAAACATATTTTCCTGTCATATTCACCAAATCTTGGACGTAATAAAGCCCAAGTTAAATTTGACATTTTTTGTTTAAATTGCAATTTTTAGAATAAACACAGTTTAAACTAATTCAGTTACACTACATGATTAAATGTTAGACAAAGCAGTGATGGAAAGCAAAAATAGACTCAGCTTTAATAGTAAAAAAAGACAGAAGTAATGGTAGCAACAAAGAAAAAGACTTCATCGTAATGCACAATAAAGACAAGTGGAACAATATTAAAACAGGTAAATGAATTTAAATATCTGGGAACATTGCTAACATAAGATGGTGGATGTATAACAGAGGTAAGGTGCAGAATAGCTCAGGCAAAAGCAGCTTCCCAAAAAAAATGAGGAAGATACTGTGCAATCCATTTTTGACAATAGAAACAAGAAAAAGAGTTCTTAAATGTTACGTAGAGCCAGTCTTAACGTATGGATGTGAATCATGGACAATAGGACAACATATAAGAAAATCACTGGAGGCTTTAGAAATGTGGTTTTACAGAAGAATGTTGCGAATATCATGGACAGCTAAGAATAGAATTGAAAACATTCTGAAAGAGGCAACGGCAAAAAGAGAGCTAATATAAAATATTAAGAAGAAACAATCATCATTATTTTGTCATGGCAATAGAAGGGAACAGCAGGAATATATTGTAACAACTGGGAAAATTGAAGGATGAAAAGATAGAAGGAAGCAAAGAGAAAATATACCAGACAGCTTAAGAGAATGGCTTGGCAGAAGGTCAAAAATAAAAATGATAAATAACTGTCGAGATCCAGAATTGTGGAGAGACATGATCACCTACGCCAGCAGGCATGGCATATGATGATGATGATGATAATAGATGGAGGTGCGCGTGGCCGTGCGGCTAGAACCACTGTTCCGCTGGCTGAAAAGCCGACGTACGGTGTTCGAAGTCCGCGGTAAACAGAAAGGATTTTTTCTATCGGGGGTGAAATAAAAATTATGAGTCTCACACGTCGTGGCGACTGCTGACCAAGCGGCCTTTATCCCTCGGGTTTTATCGTTGGCCCCCCGACATACACCAGCAATGGTACTATGTGTCGTAAAGAATAGACAGATAATAGATGACCATGAAACGTAAAGATTTAAACGCATTTGATTATCTAGGTGTCAGAGAACTTCTAGAAACAGATATTGCTGGAAAGAATATGATTATAGGACGATTTATATTTTGTTGGATAATATATGGGATGGTAAAAAGGTAAAGTAAAGAGTCCCCGTCACGCCAAGTGGCGTATAGGGAAATATGGTGTTAGTGACCATAAATTTTACAGACCTTCAGCACATGATTTTTGGGGTAATGTGGTTGGTATTACGCCCGTACCACTTTACTTTCACAGAAAAAAATCTGGTACCCATTTAAGGCTGGGTGAACCCGGAAGCCGTCGATCGGGATCGAACCCTACCTCTTGTCCTTTGTAGTCCAGTTCACTAACCACTGAGCTATCGCGGCTCCATATAGGATAGTGGGGGATATATATGGGAGATTAGGGGAATAGATTTGAAGGTAGGGGAATATATGGGAGAGTATGGGAATTTATGTCGGAGAAGGGTGAGGGGGAGGAGGAGAATGTGGATACAAAGATGGAAGAGAAAATAATCGAAGTCGCAAAAACTGTACGTCAACAATACGCCAAGTTTATGTTGTTTTTATTTATGTATGTATTTATTTATGTATTTATTTATTTATGTTTTTATTTATGTATTTATTTATTATGTATTTATTTATGTATTTATTTTTGTATTTATTTATTTATGTATTTATTTATGTATGTATTTATTTATGTATTTATTTATTTATTTATGTATTTATTTATGTATTTATTTATTTATGTATTTATTTATGTATTTATTTTTGTATGTATTTATTTATGTATTTATGTATTTATTTATTCATTTATGTATTTATTTATGTATTTATTTATTTATGTATTTATTTATGTATTTATTTTTGTTTGTATTTATTTATGTATTTATTTTTGTATTTATTCAATTATGTATTTATTTATGTATTTACTTTTGTATTTATTTATTTATTTATGTATTTTTTTATGTATGTATTTATTTATTTATTTATGTATTTATTTTTGTATTTATTTATTTATGTATTTATTTATGCATTTATTTATGTATGTATTTATTTATGTATTTATTTATTTATGTATTTATTTATTTATGTATTTATTTTTGTATTTATTTATTTATTTATTTATGTATTTATTTAGAGTATTTATTTTTGTATTTATTTATTTATGTATTTATTTATGCATTTATTTATGTTTTTGTATTTATTTATGTATTTTTTTATTTATTTATGTATTTGTATTTATTTATGTATTTATTTATGCATTTATGTATTTATTTATTTATATATGTCTTTATTTATTTATGTATTTTTTTATTTATTTATGTTTTTGTATTTATTTATGTATTTATTTATTTATATATGTCTTTATTTATTTATTTATTTATTTATTTATGTATTTGTATTTATATATTTATATATGTATTTATTTATTTATGTATTTATTTATTTCTAGTTTCGCTATTTCATGTTCTCCCCCAGACTACGAGGAATGTGCGCTGAATGTCGATGACTGCTCCTCAAATGCCACGTGCCTGAACACACTCGGTAGCTTCATGTGCGCCTGCAAGGCCGACTACATCGACGACCCCAAAACGAAAATCGACAAACCAGGAAGGAAATGTTTTAGTAAGTCCTGTTGAGATGTCACTTTTTTTTAAAAAATGTTACAGATAACCAAATAGCGGCCCGCGGCCCAGATCAGGCCCGTTGGTTTATTTTTCGTGGCCCTTGAAGCGTCCACTTGAACTCATCATCATCATTATCGAGTGCCTTCTCCGCAACGAAGGTTGGCTACCATGGATCGCCATTCTACTATGTTTCTTGCTTTGATGGTGCAGGCTGTCATAGATTGACTTGTTCATCTTTTGATGTTACTCGTCCATGTTAGTCTTGGTCTGCCTCTGCCTCTATTACCTTGTATTTTCCCTTCCAATATTTCTTTTAGTAGGCTGTTGTGTCTTTTAACATGCCCCCAAAATTTAATTTGTCTTGTCTTCATTGTATTCAGCAGTTCTCTTTTTATTTTAGCTGTTTTAAAACTTCATCGTTTGTTTTCTTTTCTTTCCATCCAAATCTACCTATTCTTCTATAAATCCACATTTCAAAGGATTCAATTTTCTGTTCTGTTTTCTTGTCTAATGTCCATGTTTCTGCACTATACAGGAATATTGAGAAGATGTAACATTTCGCCATTCTTAGTTTCAGCCCTGCTGATATTTGTTTTGTTGTTAGTATATTTTTCACGGCATTAAAATTACTTTTTGCCATACCGATTCCACTTAAACTACTATATTAAATATCTATAAATAAAAGGCAAAGTTACATATATAAATGTAATTTTGAAATTCTATTATTTTGGCGATTCTTTATTGTGCAAAGAAAATGCAGTGGTGGTTTTCTGTTGCCTTCCGCCGGTTTGTTTACGGTTGACTCCTCTAAGCCTTTGGCTAAAAGGTTTCACCCACAAGGCGCTGGGGTTGTTTTACTTCAGGGTACCCTCCCTTCGCCTTTTTACTCTCCCGAGCATACCTGCAAGGCAGCAGGGGCAGCTGCAGGTTGTACCACAGCCCAGCTTGTGGCAAATTTGCAGTCGAAAACAGACAGTTCATACATCCCGTTCCACGGCAAAGCCAGATCCTAGTACCGGGCCACCAAACTCAACAGTTAGTCGCCTAGAGCACTATCTCGGCGCGCAGGCGCCAAAGCCACGTTGATTTTGTGGTCAGTTGAATACGACCGGGCTATGGCTGTCTCCACAAACGAAAATCCAAGCCAGAAAGAACCACCTTAAACCACAGTGAAACAAATATGCCAATAATCCTGAACCTTTTTGACTAAATGGCCATCTTGGGCACCAACTGGAAGTTACAAATATAAGTATTGATGAAGTAAAAACAAATAGATGAAACTTGCTTCCAACATCAAACACTGAAAGCCTGATCTGAAAATGAAATGTTCCAACTGTTTTATGAGAGTGAGGTCTGAGTTAACAGTCGCTACAAAGATAAAGATCACGATGTCTTTCCCTAATAAGTGAAGATTGCGTATTTTACTAACAAGATCACGTTGTCTTTCCCTAATAAGTGAAGATTGCGTATTTTACTAACAAGATCACGTTGTCTTTCCCTAATAAGTGAAGATTGCGTATTTTACTAACAAGACCAAGTTGTCTTTCCCTAATAAGTGAAGATTGCGTATTTTACTAACAAGATCAAGTTGTCTTACCCTAATAAGTGAAGATTGCGTATTTTACTAACAAGATCAAGTTGTCTTTCCCTAATAAGTGAAGATTGCGTATTTTACTAACAAGATCAAGTTGTCTTTCGCTAATAAGATAGAGTTACTATCTTTTCCTAATAAAATGAAAGTAATTTGTTTCGATAATAAGATAAAAATTAAATTATTGATAATAAGATAGAGATAAGATCTTTCATTAATAAAATAAAAGTAATTAATTTAATAATAAGATAAGCTCTCTCTCTCTCTCTCTCTCTCTCTCTCTCTCTCTCTGTCTGTGTGTCTCTCACTCTGTCTTTCTGTGTGCATTTTCTTATATATTTTTTTTATCTCATTCCACACATTTCTCTGTCCCTATTTTACACAAATTTTATCTTTTCCTTTCTCTCTCTCTCCTCTCCCCCTATCTGTCTGTCTGTCTGCCTGCCTGTCTGCCTGCCTGCCTGCCTGCCTGTCTGTCTGTCTATCTAATCTATCTATCTATCTTTATCTCTCTCTATGTGTGTGACTTTCATGTTTAACTTTTAAAAAAAAACCTCATTCCACCCTCACATTTCTCTGTCCCTATTTTACACACATTTTATCTTTTTCTCCTTCTCTCTCTCTCTCTCTATCTCTCTCTCTCTCTTTTTATATGTGACTTTCTTGTTTAACTTTTTTTAAAAATCTCATTCCACCCTCACATTTCTCCGTCCCAATTTTACACACATTTTCTCTTCTCCTCTCTCTCTCTTTCTCTCTCTCTCCCTCCCTCCATCACTCTTCCTCTCTCTCTCTCCCTCCCTCCATTACTCTTCCTCTCTCTCTCTCTTCCTTTCTCTCTCTCTCCCTCCCTCCATCACTTTTCCTCTCTCTCCCTCCCTCCATCACTCTTCCTCTCTCTCTCTCTTCCCTTCTCTCTCTCCATCCATCACTCTTCCCCTCTCTCTCTCCCTCCCTCCATCACTCTTCCTCTCTCTCTCCCTCCCTCCATCACTCTTCCTCTCTCTCTCCCTCCCTCCATATTTCTTCCTCTCTCTCTCTTCCCTTCTCTCTCTCCCTCCCTCCATCACTCTTCCTCTCTCTCTCCCTCCCTCCATCACTCTTCCTCTCTCTCTCTTTCCCTCCCTCCATCACTCTTCCTCTCTCTCTCTCTCTCTCCCTCCATCACTCTTCCTCTCTCTCTCCCTCCCTCCATCACTCTTCCTCTCTCTCTCTCCCTCCATCACTCTTCCCCTCTCTCTTCCCTTCTCTCTCTCTCCCTCCCTCCATCACTCTTCCCCTCTCTCTCTCTCTCCCTCCATTACTCTTCCTTTCTCTCTCTCCCTCCCTCCATCACTCTTCCTCTCTCTCTCCCTCCCTCCATCACTCTTCCTCTCTCTCTCCCTCCCTCCATCACTCTTCCTTTCTCTCTCTCTCCCTCCCTCCATCACTCTTCCTCTCTCTTTCCCTCCCTCCATCACTCTTCCTCTCTCTCTCTCTCTCCCTCCCTCCATCACTCTTCCTCTCTCCCTCCCTCCCTCCATCACTCTTCCTCTCTCTCTCCCTCCCTCCATCACTCTTCCTCTCTCTCTCTTCCCTTCTCTCTCTCCCTCCCTCCATCACTCTTCCTCTCTCTCTCTCCCTCCCTCCATTACTCTTCCTTTCTCTCTCTCCCTCCCTCCATCACTCTTCCTCTCTCTCTCCCTCCCTCCATCACTCTTCCTCTCTCTCTCCCTCCCTCCATCACTTTTCCTCTCTCTCTCTCTCTGCCTCTATACCAAGACTTGTACAATAAAAACAGACGCTGCGCTGAAGTCTGATGATGCATAATTAATCAACCAGCAAACGGCGTTAACCATAAGATCTGTCTGGTTACATGTGATCGACATCACCATCTGAATTAAAACCAGGGACTAAACATATAATTAATGTCTACTAACGAACTACCAATGCCAGACCTGGACCCTATGTGCAAGAACAATAAGAAAATAACCTCTACTGAGATTAAATGTGTTAGACGACTGACAGGAAACAGTCTGTGAAATAAGATCAGAAATGAAGAACTGAGAAAAAAGCTAGGAATAGCCACTGCCATAGAATATATAAAGACACAAATGATACAATGGTTTGGCCACGTGACAAGGCAGAAAGATCAAAACACAACACAACGAGCCTTCAGAAAACGTTGTGAGAACACCAGACCTAAGGGTCGACCACGAAAAAGATTGATCGATGGAATATTAGAAGCACTAGGAAACATAACAGCAGCAGAGGCGAACAGAAGAGCAAAAGACCACAAATTATAGCTCCCCCTCGACGGTGAAAGGTAAATGAGGAAGGAAAGAAGAAGAAGAATAAGAACTAAAGGCATTGACATTAATGAGAACTACAAGAACTAACTTTGGTTATTCTTTGATCTAACCATCTACCATTGGTTTCCATCAACAGTTCCAGTCAAAGCGGAGAGCACCAGTGACTTGTAAGTTATCTTCCTCGTCATTATTGTTGCCATAACAACAACAACGACAATAACAAAAACAATAACAACAATGACAACAACAATAATAACAACAACAATAACAACAACAACAACTAAACAACAATAACAACAACAACAACAACAATAACAACAATAACAACAACTAAACAACAATAACAACAACAACATTAACAACAATAACAACAACTAAACAACAATAACAACAATAACAACAATAACAACAATAACAACAATAACAACAATAACAACAACAACAACAATAACAACAACATTAACAACAATAACAACAACTAAACAACAATAACAACAACAACAATAACAACAATAACAACTAAACAACAATAACAGCAACAACAACATTAACAATAAAAACGACAACAGCAATAACAACAACAACAATAACAATAAAAACGACAACAACAATAACAACAACAACAATAACAACAACAACAACATTAACAATAACAACAACAATAACAATAAAAACGACAACAACAATAACAACAACAACATTAACAATAACAACAACAACAATAAAAACAATAACAACAATAACAACTACAACAACAATAAAAACAATAACAATAACAACTACAACAATAACAACAACAACAACAACATTAACAATAACAACAACAATAACAATAAAAACGACAACAACAATAACAACAACATTAACAACAACAACAATAAAACAATAACAATAACAACAATAACAACGACAACAATAACAACGACAACAACAATAACAACAGCAACAACAATGACAACAACAACAACAACGACAACAATAACAATAACAACGACAACAACAATAACAACAACAACAACAACAACGACAACAATAACAACGACAACAACATAGTTCCTTCAACATCATCATTATAGTAATAGGGAACAATAATGACATTGTTGTATGGTACATCTTTATGGACTCGACATAGACGTTTCTACAATACTGTTTTCATCAGTGGACAAAGAAATAACGGGAACATAATGAGTTACATCAATCTTATATATCTGTAAAGCTGAAAGATACAATTTACGTTTTATTATGTTTGTCTTACTTTGCACCATGTGTGTGTGTTTTTTTTTTCTTTTTTGCTTTTATTTTGTATGTGTGTGTGTGTGTCTATTTTCATCGTAATGATATATAGTCTCCATATTATCATTAACACAATATTCTCCATATTATCATTAACACAATATTCTCCATATTATCATTAACACAATATTCTCCATATTACCATTAACACAATATTCTCCATATTATCATTAACACAATATTCTCCATATTATCATTAACACAATATTCTCCATATTATCATTAACACAATATTCTCCATATTATCATTAACACAATATTCTCCATATTACCATTAACACAATATTCTCCATATTATCATTAACACAATATTCTCCATATTATCATTAACACAATATTCTCCATATTATCATTAACACAATATTCTCCATATTATCATTAACACAATATTCTCCATATTATCATTAACACAGAGATGAAGCTCTAAAGGATGATACTTTTCTTTTCTCTTCAGATGCTCTTCTAGCGGCTGTCAGACAAACTGGGATTGTAAGTTTTCAGCCAAACGTTTCACATAGAGTGTTGAATGCAATAAGTCTTAAACATATTTAAATATACATTTCTTCTTCTTCACCTCCTTATTCCCTTACTTCTTCTTATTCTTCCTCTTATTCTTCTTCTTCTTCTCCCTCTTCTTCTTCTCCTTCCTTTTTCTTCTTCTTTTTTCTCCTTCTCCTCCATCTTCTCCTTCTTCTTCTTCTTTGTCTTCTTCTCTTCTTCCTCTTCCTCTACTTCTTCTTCTCTTCTCCTTCTGCTTATTTTTTCTTCTTCTCCTTCCCCTCCTTTTTCTTTTCTTCTTCTTCTTCATCCCCTTCTTCCTCTTCATTTTCATCCCCTTCATCCCCTTCTTCCCCTCCTTCTGCATCCCCTTCTTCCCCTTCTTCTTCATCCCCTTCTTCTTCATCCCCTTCTTCCCCTTCATCTTCATCCCCTTCATCCTCTTCTTCCCCTCCTTCTTCATCCCCTTCTTCCCCTCCTTCTTCATCCCCGTCTTGGTTATAAACTGGAGACAAATAATAATAAATAAATATTATTATATTATATGATTCCCTATTATCACCTCGGAAGTTTCCCTATATAATAATATTTATGTATTATTATTTGTCTCCAGTATATAACCACTGGAAACTACTATTCGTGCAGTTTCGTTAAATAAATTTTTGTCTGCAACACAAGTATTCAGCCCTACTGGGAGATACTTGCCTTAATAGGAAAGTACAGAAATACAATTTATTTCCGATCTGTGATCGTAACCCTATGCTATAGTCATAAGAACGCCTTCGTGTAAGACACTGCTCACAATAGCTAATTTTTTAATTAGCTGAGTGGCAGTGTACCAAGCGTTCGGCTTCTCGTGGTAAGGCGCACTGTCATGGAGTACGGGTTCGATCCTGCTTCGGACCATATATTGTTCTTTGTTTTTTTCTGTTGTTATTTATTTGTCATTTTTTCTGAGTGCTAACACATACCTCTTCCTTCTATGATTCCCTATTATCGCCTCGGAAGTTTCCCTATATAGTAATATTTATTTATTATATAGGGAATCACTGGTGCTATGAAATCTACACCTATCAAGACTCTATAAACAGTAACAGGTTCACAACCCTTAGATGACAGACAGGTCACTAAAGTATTGCAACAAGCGGAGAAATATAGAAGGCTCCTTAGCCACCCCATGCATCAAAGAATATCTGGTTCCGGAATTGTACGACTAAAGAGGAGCAACTTCGCTGCAATTGCCAATGAACTAACTACTGGAGACCCAGTACTTTCCCAAACAATATCGAAACCCTTGGGCCCATCTGATATGTCTCCTCATGGAAAACATAAAATACCAGAACTTCAGGAAAATATAACAGGAATCATGAAAAGGCACCCAATCAGACACAGAAAGAAAACACGTAGCAGAAGAACACATACACGATACCTACCCACAGGACTCTTGGTCCCACATATACACAGATGGCTCTGCTACAAATGCCACTAGAAATGGAGGGGGAGGTGTGTTCTTGGCGCTGAATAACCAGGACGAGATCACCAAGTCAATAGCTACTGGAAAATTCTCAAACAACTTTAAAGCAAAAACTGAGGCCATCAGAGATGCTGCAACACTGGCTACTCAACACAAAAATAAATCACATGCACAATAAATTGGTGATTCTGACTGATGCACTGTCAGTATTATCAGCTCTAAAAAGCCCCAAGAACAATGAACTAGATGACTTGAGAACAACCCTGGTCCAACTATGCAATAACTTCCAGAGAGTAGTCATTCAGCGGATACCTTCACACTGTAACATACACGGGAACGAACGCGCAGATAAATTAGCTAAGGAGGGAGGGAGATTACCACAAGAGAACCATCCGCTCAGTTATGATGAAGCCAAATCCATCCTCAAGGGTCAGTTCCATGAAAAATAGAAACGAGAACACCCAAAGTATAACGAGAGTGACGGATACCACCATCTATCAAGGAGGGATCAAGTCATCATACTTCGCCTTCGCACTGACCACAATAGAATGAGCAATCACATGTTCACCAAATTCAAAATAGGTACAACCAGCCTATGTCACTGTACACAGGACAATATGACTACAAAACATGTTCTAAAGGATTGCCCCCAGTACGCAGCCCTGAGAAGAGCAATGTGGTCCACGCCCACCTCCCTGGAGGAGAAACTATATGGGGCAATCGATTCGCTTAAACAGACAGCTGGCTTCTTGAGAGAGTCTGGAATCCTACTCTGATTGAGTCTTGATCGCAGAGAGAGAGAGAGAGAGAGAGAGAGAGAGAGAGAGAGAATCACAGTAGTGATTCCTAGCAACAATAATATATATAATATGTTCTTAATTGTTACGAAGAACCAATCTTAACATATGGATGTGAATCATGGACAATAGGACAAAAGACAAGAAAATCACTGGAGGTTGTAGAAATGTGGTTTTACAGAAGAATGTTGAGAATATCATGGACAGCTAAGAAAAGTAATGAAAACATTCTAAAATATGCCAAAGCAAAAAGGGAGCTAATATACTATTTTTTTTAAGGAAGAAACAATCATTTTTTTTTGTCACGTAATAAGAAGGGAACAGCTGGAATATATTGTGACAACTGGGTAAATTGAGGGATGAGGAGATAGAGGAAAGCAAAGAGAAAATATACAAAACAGCTTAAGAGAATGGCTTGGCAGAAAGTCAACAGAAATGTTAAATAAATGTTGAGATCAAGAATTGTGGAGAGACATGATCACCTATGCCAGAAGGCATGGCACTTGATGATGATGAACAACATTACAACATCCATCATCTGGTAAAAATTATCAACAATTATTATTTTTTTTTTTTGAGGAGGAGGAGGAGTAACTCAGTAAGTCCCGACATCCTTCCATTATCTTTTAGAAATGACGGAGAAACAGGCCAGCTAAACAGTTTGAAAACGAAAGTAGACGACCCCTTCCGGGAGGTCACACTGACAACGTTACCTGTTGGTGATTCCCAGTGACATAGTCTGCTGGACCTACAAGTCCCGCCAGGACACAACGCTTGTTGACTGAGATAATGTAGCAAATATGAAGTGGCACTTTTAGGTCACGTCAGGGTTGAAATGTGAGACTTTTAGGTCACGTCTGAGTTGAAATGTGAGACTTTTAGGTCACGTCTGAGTTGAAATGTGAGACATTTAGGTCACGTCTGAGTCGAAATGTGAAACTTTTAGGTCACGTCTGAGTTGAAATGTGAAACTTTTAGGTCACGTCTGAGTTGAAATGTGAAACTTTTAGGTCACGTCTGAGTTGAAATGTGAGACTTTTAGGTCACGTCTGAGTTGAAATGTGAAACTTTTAGGTCACGTCTGAGTTGAAATGTGAAACTTTTAGGTCACGTCTGAGTTGAAATGTGAGACTTTTAGGTCACATTATGGTTGAAATGTTAAACAAGTCAGGATCTTTGAATTTGTATGCGCATTCTTTGTTTTTCTATTTCAGTTGTTGTCTTGGCGCTTGTGTTGTTTCTGCTCATTGTCGTGGTGTTTATCACGTATGAGATCATCCAACGGAAGCAAACATTCATGGCAAGGTAAGAACCCACCATTCATGGCAAGGTAAGAACCCACCATTTTGCCATATTGTCACTAGTGGTTATTCTATTCATGGAGTCAGTTTCATTGGGGTCGGGGCATTCCCATATCCGCTACACTGCACGTTCCAGCATTTCTCGAAGCGTATGCAGACTGAATTCAGAAGACAAAAGGCGCAAGAGAAAAGAGACAAGGCCAGGTACCACAATTATGCCTTGTTCGTTCTGTGGATGGATCTGTCTGTCCAAGATTGACAAATTCAGCCACGAGAGAAGCTGTTCAGTAAAGCAGCACCCAGTATGAGACATTAACGCTTTACCAAACTACTGACTTATCATTATTGTTTGCTACAAACTGTCTGGCAAGACGGCAAAGGCCATAACATGCAGACTGACTTTTCATGTGAGTTATAATTTTAAGGCGATGCATTAAAAAATAAACATATATTTTAATTTATGCTTTAACTGTGATCATGTCTCATCCCCACAGCACAGACATAGTACCATGAAAGTAATTCTAGTCTACGCTGTCTCTGGTCTACTCTGTCTCATCCCCCACGGTCAAGACAGACTACCATGAAAGTAATTCTAGTCTACGCTGTATCTGGTCTACTCTGTCTCATCCCCCACGGTCAAGACAGACTACCATGAAAGTAATTCTAGTCTACGCTGTCTCTGGTCTACTCTGTCTCTAGTCTACGCTGTCTCTGGTCTACTCTGTCTCATCCCCCACGGTCAAGACAGACTACCATGAAAGTATTTCTAGTCTACGCTGTCTCTGGTCTACTCTGTCTCTAGTCTACGCTGTCTCTGGTCTACTCTGTCTCATCTCCCACGGTCAAGACAGACTACCATGAAAGTAATTCTAGTCTACGCTGTCTCTAGTCTACTCTGTCTCATCCCCCACGGTCAAGACAGACTACCATGAAAGTAATTCTAGTCTACGCTGTCTCTGGTCTACTCTGTCTCTACTACGCTGTCTCTAGTCTACTCTGTCTCATTCCCACGGTCAAGACAGACTACCATGAAAGTAATTCTAGTCTACTCTTATCTCTAGTCTACTCTGTCTTTAGTCTACTCTATCTTTAATCTACACTGTCTCCAGTCTACTCTGTCTCTAGTCTTCTCTGTCTCTATTCTACTCTGACTTTAGTCCACTCAATCTTTAATCTACACTGTCTCCAGTCTACTCTGTCTCTAGTCTACTCTATCTCCAGTATACTCTGTCTCTAGTCTACTCTATCTCTATTCTACTGTCTCTAGTCTACTTGGTCTCTTGCTTTCGTGATTATTCGTCAGGGCGATATTTCAGCACAGGGAGGCCCTAAACTATACGAAACTTTGGGGCTCCTTTTTCTCCTCCCTGTCTCTCCACCCCCTTTCCACCCTCTAAATTAAAACATTGACATCATAAGATCTCACAAAACTTGAAATCATCTACTGCATGGCGTATGTCATTTGTTCTTTAATAGCCAGCAATTTACAGAGAAAAAATACAATTTGTTTTCAAATTAACACTTTTATTGATGACATAAGTACCACTTGGTGCCTTGATCGCCACCATACATGTAATATAGTATCCGAAATGAAAACAAATCTTAAATGAAATTTTTAGCTTTAAAAAATGCTGACGAGGGAAATATCCAAGGTTACAAATTCTTAAAATAAAATGTTTAGGCATCGGATGGTGTTGCCCTAAGCTAATGGGTGGGCAGCCTTTTATTACCCTAGGACCAGATGTAAAAACTGTGAAGTGGTCGAGGGGTAGTTACCTCAGCTAATGAAACCATTATATCAATTATCTAATTTGTGTTTGCAAATAAAAATCAAAAGAATCTATCTTTTTCTTTTTTTTTTAATCGAAGATCATATTTCTGATCCATATCATATGTTTCATCAGAACGCTGTTTAACTCGTCAATCGTCAGGTCGAATGTCCTTTGCAGAACGTTGCAGTAACCACAGCCCGTGTGAAAGAATCTCTGTCTCTAGCCATATCTCCCACAGAATGTTACATTCACCACAGCCCGTCTGAAAGAATCTGTCTCTAGCCACATCTCCCACATAACGTTGCATTCATCACAGCCCGTCTGAAAGAATCTGTCTCTAGCCACATCTCCCACAGAACGTTGCATCCACTACAGCCCGTCTGAAAGAATCTGTCTCTAGCCAGATCTCCCACAGAAAGTTGCATCCACTGCAGCCCGTCTGAAAGAATCTGTCTCTAGCCAGATCTCCCACAGAACGTTGCATCCACCACAGCCCATCTGAAAGAATCTCTGTCTCTAGCCAGATCTTCCACAGAACGTTACATTCACCACAGTCCGTCTGAAAGAATCTCTGTCTCTAGCCAGATCTCCCACTTCTTCTGTTGTCTTTGTTCAAGGTTTTCGTGATGTCTTGAAATAAGCTTATTCTAGGTCTGCCTTTGATGCAGCGCCCAAGAACCATGCCCTCCATTATTGTTCTTTCCAGCCCTCTGTGTCTTTTGACGTGACCATAGTATTAGTTTCCTCTGTGGAATGATGTTTATGAGCTAGTTCTTTTTTCATGTTTAACTTTTGTGTCTTTTATTTTGCAGAAAACTGTATGAAAATTTGGAACTACGAAAATTAGAAAGCTGCGACAAGCAAGCATGCAAAGATTAAAAGAGAGAAAGAAAAGAAGGAAAGAAGAGAACAAGAAAAAGAAAGAAGAGGAAAAACAAAAGAAAGAAGAGCTGAAGAGAGAAAAGAGTGAGAAGAGAAAGCAGAAAGAGAAAGAAAAGAAATTGAAACAGGAAGAAAAGAAGCAGGGGAGTTTGGAGAAAAAAGTACAGGAAGACAAACCTGAGGATGATCATGTTGTATGTTTGGACGAAACATCAGGTGAGGCACCAACTTTTATTTGAAAAATTTGTTGCATGGTTAGATATCACAAGATTGGTTGTTGGTTTATATCACTTGATGATTCAACAACTTTTAATTGATCAATTTGTTGCATGGTTAGACATCACAAAGTTGGTTGTTGGTTTATACAACTTGATGATTCAACAACTTTTATTTTATCAATTTGTTGCATGGTTAGACATAGCAAGATTGGTTGTTGAATTATATAACTTGATGATTCAACAACTTTTATTTTATCAATTTGTTGCATGGTTAGACATCGCAAGATTGGTTGTTGTATTATCTAACTTGATGTTTCAACTACTTTTGTTCGCTCAATGTGTCAGATAAGTGGTTAGATATGATTATGTTGATTGATGAATTCCTATGTTTTTTTTCAAGCAAACCAGTATACCCAACCAAAAAATGTCTGACAAATGAGATAAACCTGGCATGTCCAATGTTTCTACCCTAAATTAATGTAGCATAGATAGATGATATTGAGATTTGTGCTTTCTCTTTCATCATTCGACACATTCAGTTCACACTCTGACTACTTCTTGACAAGACAGTTCACCCTCTGACTACTTCTTGACAAGACAGTTCAGTCTCTGACTACTTCTTGTCAAGACAGTTCAGTCTCTGACTACTTCTTGTCAAGACAATTCACCCTCTGACTACTTCTTGACAAGACAGTTCACCCTCTGACTACTTCTTGACAAGACAGTTCAGTCTCTTACTACTTCTTGACAAGACAGTTCACCCTCTGACTACTTCTTGACAAGACAGTTCAGTCTCTGACTACTTCTTGACAAGACAGTTCAGTCTCTGACTACTTCTTGTCAAGACAATTCACCCTCTGACTACTTCTTGACAAGACAGTTCAGTCTCTGACTACTTCTTGACAAGACAGTTCACCCTCTGACTACTTCTTGACAAGACAGTTCAGTCTCTGACTACTTCTTGTCAAGACAGTTCAGTCTCTGACTACTTCTTGACAAGACAGTTCAGTCTCTGACTACTTCTTGACAAGACAGTTCAGTCTCTGACTACTTCTTGTCAAGACACAATCAGTTCACCCTCTGACTACTTCTTGACAAGACAGTTCAGTCTCTGACTACTTCTTGACAAGACTGTTCACCCACTGACTACTTCTTGACAAGACAGCTCAATCTCTGACTACTTCTTGACAAGACTGTTCACCCACTGACTACTTCTTGACAAGACAGCTCAGTCTCTGACTACTTCTTGACAAGACTGTTCACCCACTGACTACTTCTTGACAAGACAGTTCAGTCTCTGACTACTTCTTGACAAGACTGTTCACCCACTGACTACTTCTTGACAAGACAGCTCAATCTCTGACTACTTCTTGACAAGACTGTTCACCCACTGACTACTTCTTGACAAGACAGCTCAGTCTCTGACTACATCTTGTCAAGACATAATCAGTTCACCCTCTGACTACATCTTGACAAGACATAATCAGTTCACCCTCTGACTACATCTTGTCAAGACATAATTAGTTCAGTCTCTGACTACTTCTTGACAAGACAGTTCAGCCTCTGACTACTTCATGACAAGACATAATTAGTTCATCCTCTAACTACATCTTGACAAGACACAATCAGTTCAGCCTCTGGCTACTTCCTTCAAGTTGTACTAGTCCACAGTTTACAAAAATCAAATTTTAATTGAACCTCCATTTGTTTTGATTATGTGCATTCATGTAGCTTTTTGTTTGTTCTTGTTATTTATAGTGTCAAATCACACATTTGTAATGATTTGATTGGTCAGTATTTGTACAAACAGAGCTATTTTAACACTTTACGCATATTTTAGATAAGAATATATTCAGAGAGTCACACAAATGGTCCGTTTTCCCATTACAAATCATCATGTAAGACCCTACAAAGGGAGACAAATAATATTAAATGAATATTATTATAGAGGGAAACCTCCGAGGTTATAGGTTAGTGAATAACTTCAGGGTTTGATATTGCTTAAGACCATCTAGTCTATTTGTGATTTTGTTGTTCCGAATGTTGTCTTCATCCCAACGTTGTGCTACCAATGCCAGACCTGGACCCTAGATGCAAGAACAATAAGAAAAATAACCTCTTAAAAAAAGTACCCCTGTCACGCCAAGTGGCGTATAGGGAATATGGTGTTAGTGACCATAAATTTTACAGACCTTCGGCACATGATTTTTGGGGTAATGTGGTCGGTATAACGCCCGTGCCGCTTCACTTTCCCAGAAAAAAATCCGGTACCCATTAAAGGCTGGGTGAACCCGGAAGCCGTCGGTTGGGATCGAACCCTACCCCTTGTCCTTTGTAGTCCAGTTCACTAACCACTGAGCTATCGCGGCTCCCTAAAATAACCTCTACAGAGATTAAATGTGTTAGACGAATGACAGGAAACAGTCTGAGAGATAAGATCAAAAATGAAGAACTGAGAAAAAAGCTAGGAATAGCTCCCTCCATAGAATATATAAGGAAACAACAGATAAAATGGTTTGGCCACGTGACAAGGCAGAAAGAACAAAACATAACACAACGTGCCTTCAACAAACGTTGTGAGAACACCAGACCTAAGGGTCGACCACGAAAAAGATGGATCGATGGAATATTAGAAACACTAGGAAACATAACAGCAGCAGAGGCGAACAGAAGAGCAAAAGACCGTAAATTATATCTCCCCTCGACGCTGAAAGGCAGATGAGGAAGGAAAGAAGAAGAAGAAGAATGTTGTAAACATACCTCCTCCCCCGGAAGTTATTCGAAGACTTACAAGTCCATTTTTTATTTTTTTAAATCCTTACAAATTACGAGAAACTCTGGTTAGTGTGCTCGCTTCCTGACCAGAAGGGTCAGGGTTCGGTCCCCAGCAGTGGCGGAATTTTTTGGACTGACAAGACTCCGGGGTTCACCCAGCCTCTAAAATTGGGCACCAGAGATTTTTTTTTCTGGGAAGTTAAGGCGGCCTGGTGTTATGCCGACCATATCACCCAAAATTTAACCGTAGTCATAGAAAAAATATGGTCACTAAAATCAAATTCCCCACACACCAAGCAAGACGTGGAAGGTACCTTTACGTTTTTTTGTTTACTTACAATATCAAAGGTATGCTATAATTACACCTGCGTTTGATAACTTTCCAAAGAGTAGTTTTCACGTCAATATTTATGTTTATTAATAAAATGGTTTAGATCTTAATATTACGTTGTTCACTATTTTCTTAAAGTTGAGCATCGAGTTTGCTAGCTATCTTCTATGGTGTTGATTGTTATTACATCAATATTATAATTGTTTCAAGAACTTAGTGGCGTCAACTGTTCTTGATTGCTTGCTATCGATATTTTAGTTGTTTAGCATCAGTTTGACCACTGTAGTTTGTTTTCATCTCACAGTACCATTTTAATTATAATTTGTAACATGTTAAGGCATCTTTTGATAAAAGTATCTTAAAGTATCATTTTGGGCCATGTTAAAAGACTCAACAGCTTACTAAACGTAATCCTGGAGGGGAAAATACAAGGTAAAAGAGGCAGAGGCAGACCAGGACTAACATGGACAAGTAACATCAAAATAAGGACAAACCAGTCTATGACAACCTGCACCATCAAAGCAAGAGACAGAGCGGAATGGCGCTCCATGGTAGCCAACCTTCGATGGGGAGATGGAACTTGATGATGATGATGAAAAATCATTCCAAAAACTATAATTTGTGAAAGTGATGTAAATGTGTACCACCATGCACTAAAAAAGTCAATTTTTGTGTAAAAGTCTATCTTTTCATTTGAATGGTAACTTAGTTAAATGGTTATGGTTATGGTTATGGAAGGCCCCGGTATCATTGCAAACGAATTAAAATCCATAATTGCTCAACCGCCCGTGCCAGTGGAATCATCCGAATTACTATCTCATCTCCCAAACAAAGAATTGTACCTGTAGTCCCCATCATAGCAGTCTCAGCACACACCAAAAGACTTAAGGCAAAACCACGCATAAAGTGAACACTGACATCTGTTCTCCATCACACGATATCATCATTCATCGTAAACAATCGGAATATCGAAACATAATCAAAACAGATGAAACGCACAGCTCACCGTCTGCACAAAGCACTTAACTCAGTAGTTCCTGCAACTTAGTTAAATAAAGCTTGTAACAATAAAAATATCAGAGGTTTGCTAAACTGAGAGTTTCAGGAGATGCATTATTCAATTTTTAACCACAAAAGTTGTTGAATTTTAAGATAGAAATTCTTCTAATCACGTGGAATGTATAATAGAAGAAGGGTGTGTGTGTTATCTTCATGGATAGACACAATTGTGTGAATTAGCTAAAGTGTTGGTAATATCTGAGAATAATGCTAACCTCAGATGGTAGATGTAAAACAGAGGTGAGATGGTAGATGTACAACAGAGGTGAGAGGTTAGATGTACAAAAAAAGTGGAGGCGGGCTTTGTACGCATGCAATGGGTAGAGTCGTTGCAGAAATCCAAAATACGTGAGGTCACCTTTGTCTATGTCCCTGGACATGCGGGAGTACGGGGAAATGAGAGAGCGGACAGGTTGGCTAGCTGCGCTGTCGTTGAGGACGGGCAACCGATGGATCGGGCGGACTTCATCAATGCACTCCGAGATGTGGGAAGAGCACAGGACTTCGACAAACACAGATCAACGTCGCTTCTTCGGATGATGGAAATGGGAGTTAAGATGGGCACAGCCAGAAATGAGAAACTTGGTGGCCGTGTAAGAAGACTTATCAACCAACATAGAACTGGAGTCGTCAGTCGCTGGACACTGAGGGAATTGCTGAGGAGGGGATCTGAGCACCTCTGGACATGTTCGGAGTGCAATGATGATGACCCGCAAATAACTCAATAACTCAATAACTCAATGTACAACAGAGGTGAGATGGTAGATGTACAGCAGAGGTGAGATGGTAGATGTACAACAGAGGTGAGATGGTAGATGTACAACGGAGGTGAGATGGTAGATGTACAACAAAGGTGAGTGGTTAGATGTACAACAGAGGTGAGATGGTAGATATACAACAGAGGTGAAATGGTAGATGTACAACAGTGGTGAGATGGCAGATGTACAACAGAGGTGAGGGGTTAGATGTACAACAGAGGTGAGATGGTAGATGTACAACAGAGGTGAGATGGTATATGTACAACAGAGGTGAGATGGTAGATGTACAACAGAGGTGAGGGGTTAGATGTACAACAGTGGTGAGATGGCAGATGTACAACAGAGGTGAGGGGTTAGATGTACAACAGAGGTGAGATGGTAGATGTACAACAGAGGTGAGATGGTAGATGTACAACAGAGGTGAGATAGTAGATGTACAACAGAGGTGAGAGATTAGATGTACAACAGAGGTGAGAGATTAGATGTACAACAGAGGTGAGATGGTAGATGTACAACAGAGGTGAGAGGTTAGATGGTAGATGTACAACAGAGGTGAAATGGTAGATGTACAACAGAGGTGAGATGGTAGATATACAACAGAGGTGAAATGGTAGATGTACAACAGTGGTGAGATGGCAGATGTACAACAGAGGTGAGAGGTTATATGTACAACAGAGGTGAGATGGTAGATGTACAACAGAGGTGAGATGGTAGATGTACAACAGAGGTGAGATAGTAGATGTACAACAGAGGTGAGATGGTAAATGTACAACAGAGGTGAGATGGTAGATATACAACAGAGGTGAAATGGTAGATGTACAACAGTGGTGAGATGGCAGATGTACAACAGAGGTGAGCTGGTAGATGTACAACAAAGGTGAGATGGCAGATGTACAACAGAGGTGAGATGGTAGATGTGCAACAGAGATGAGATGGCAGATGTGCAACAAAGGTGAGATGGTAGATGTACAACAGAGGTGAGATGCTAGATGTACAACAGAGGTGAGATTGCAGATGTACAACAGAGGTGAGATAGCAGATGTACAACAGAGATGAGATGGTAGATGTGCAACAGAGATGAGATGGCAGATGTACAACAGAGATGAGATGGTAGATGTACAACAGAGATGAGATGGTAGATGTGCAACAGAGATGAGATGGCAGATGTACAACAGAGATGAGATGGTAGATGTGCAACAGAGATGAGATGGTAGATGTGCAACAGAGATGAGATGGCAGAATAGTGCAGGCAAAAGCAGCTTTCTAAAAAATGAGGAAGATACTGTGCGATCCATTTTTGACAATAGAAACAAGAAAAGAGTTCTTTAATGTTATGTAGAGCCAGTCTTAACATATGGATGCGAATCATGGACAATGGGACAACAGACAAGAAAATCTCTGGATGCTGTAGAAATGGGATTTTACAGAAGAATGTTGAGAATACCATGGACAGCTAAGAAGAGTAATGAAAACGTTCTGAAAGAGACCAAAGCAAAAAGAGAGCTAATTTCCAATATTAGGAAGAAACAATCATCAATTTTTGGTCATGTAATGAGAAGGGAACAGCTGGAATATATTGTAACAACTGAGAAAATTAAAGGACGAAGAGAATGAGAGAAGCAAAGAGAAAAGATACCAGACAGCTTAACAGAATTGCGTGACAGAAGGTCAACAACAGAAATGATAAATAACTGTCGAGATGGAGAGTTGTGGAGAGACATGATTACCTACGCCAGCATGCATGGCACTTGATGATGATCTGTGATAAATGTTGTGACTTTAACCTTTAACCTTTGACTACATGCAACACAACAGTCAAAGTTCATTGTCCAGTATCAGCCTGTCCCTGGTTTTCTTCTGTTTTGCCAACCCTGTGGAGTCAGTGGCTTGCATGATCTGGGGGACTGGTTGGTCTCGAGGACAGACGCCGGTCTTGTGACAGAGAGGTTTTGAGTTCAAATCCCGGCTGCACCAGTAGGGAATTTTATTGATCATTTCTCTCAGCGACAACCAGCCCTGGTCTCAGCAGCGAGGCCCGACTTGAAACGTCAATTACTCATCGACGGAAAAAAAAAAATATGAGTACCTCCGAAGACGTAGTTATCTGCCTGTGCGGCGAGGGACCCCTGAGCACACGACTGCCAAATGAAAAACGGATTAACGAGCAAAATTCAGTTCCAAGCCTCTATGGACTTCACCAGAAGTGAAAGTTGGCGAATGCAAAAAAAAATAATAATAACTCTATGATCTCATCTTAGTGTGTGGCCTATCAAACTCCAGTTTCAGCCTTTAAACATTGCATGCATTTCTTCCTGATTAGATTTGATGGCTGAATGACGTCATATTGTAGGGTTTTTGTTTTTTTTTTAGTTTTTTTTTTATTATAATTCTATCTATCTATCTATCTATCTATCTATCTATCTATCTATCTATCTATCTATCTATCTATCTATCTATCTATCTATCTATCTATCTATCTATCGTTCTATCTATCGTTCTAATTATCTATCTAATCTATCTATCTAATCTATCTATCTAATCTATCTATCTAATCTGTCTATCTAATCTGTCTATCTATCTATCTATCTATCTATCTATCTATCTATCTATCTATCTATCTATCTATCTATCTATCTATCTATCTATCTATCTATCGTTCTATCTATCGTTCTAATCTATCTATCTAATCTATCTATCTAATCTGTCTATCAATCTATCTATCCTGTCTATCTATCTATCCCGTCTATCTATCTATCCCATCCATCTAATCTATCCCATCCATCTAATCCATCCCATCCATCTAATCTATCCCATCCATCTAATCTATCCCATCCATCTAATCTATCCCATCCATCTAATCCATCCCATCCATCTAATCTATCCCATCCATCTAATCCATCCCATCCATCTAATCCATCCCATCCATCTAATCTATCCCATCCATCCAATCCATCCCATCCATCTAATCTATCCCATCCATCTAATCCATCCCATCCATCTAATCTATCCCATCCATCCAATCCATCCCATCCATCTAATCCATCCCATCCATCCAATCCATCCCATCCATCTAATCTATCCCATGCATCCAATCCATCTCATCCATCCATCCATCTAGCTATTGTCCTTTCGAGCCGAAGACGGCACAAAGGGCAGAACCACAATCTCAAAAACAGAAACCTTGCGTGCCAAAATGGCACATATTTCAGAGATCACTGCTTCTAAAATCTATGGTTCTGTTTCCATAACAATACTTTTTTACAATGACAGCTTGTCAAGCCATCGATCAAACTCCTTAGTCGCCTCTTACGACATGCCTGGAAGGTCACAGTGTCACTATATTCTTTACTTCCCTCATCATGAGGCCCCGGTAACACACGGGAGAAATTATAATTACAATAATTTTATAACGAATTAATTTCTTCAGTAAAATCTTTCTTATGCTACTTGCCAAAAGTACAAAAAAGTTACATTTATATTTGTCATGTTACATGTTATAATGAAGCCTCAGTGACCGAGTGGTTAGTGTGCTGACTTCCGTATCAGAAGGGTTCGATCCCTAGAAGTGGTGAATTTTTTTTCAGCAAGGCTACGGTGTTCACCCAGTCTCTAAAAATGGGTACCAGCAATTTGTCTTGGAATTAATGGCGGCGTGGCGTGATACTGACCACATCTCCCTTAAATGTGGCTTGGTCATAGAAAAATATGGTCACTATCAGTACATACCCTATACATGTGTCCGACAAGGAAGCTTTACTTCACATACTGAAGTAAAGAGCCTTATCAAGTCATGTCGCGTATAGGGAATATGCTGTTAGTGACCATCATTTTTACAGATCTTTTGTACATGATTTTGGGGGTAATGTGGTCGGTACTACGCCCGTGCTGCTTTACTTTCGCAAAAAAAAAGATCCGGGCCCATTTAAGGCTGGGTGAACCTGGAAGCCGTCAATGAGGAGCAAACCCGACCTCTTGTCCTTGTAGTTCAGTTCACTAACCACTGAGCTATCGGGATTCCCTTTACATGCTATATCCCTTTACATGCTATAACCCTTTACATGCAATATCCCTTTACATGCTATAACCCTTTACATGCAATATCCCTTTACATGCTATAACCCTTTACATGCAATATCCCTTTACATGCTATAACCCTTTACATGCAATATCCCTTTACATGCTATAACCCTTTACATGCAATATCCCTTTACATGCTATAACCCTTTACATGCAATATCCCTTTACATGCTATAACCCTTTCATGCTATAACCCTTTACATGCTATAACCCTTTACATGCAATAACCCTTTACATGCTATAACCCTTTACATGCAATATCCCTTTACATGCTATAACCCTTTACATGCAATATCCCTTTACATGCTATAACCCTTTCATGCAATATCCCTTTACATGCTATAACCCTTTACATGCAATATCCCTTTACATGCTATAACCCTTTACATGCAATATCCCTTTACATGCTATAACCCTTTACATGCAATATCCCTTTACATGTTATATCCATTTACATGCTATATCCATTTACATGCTATAACCCTTTACATGCTATAACCCTTTCATGCAATATCCCTTTACATGCTATAACCCTTTCATGCAATATCCATTTACATGCTATAACCCTTTCATGCAATATCCCTTTACATGCTATAACCCTTTCATGCAATATCCCTTTACATGTTATATCCATTTACATGCTATATCCATTTACATGCTATAACCCTTCACATGCTATATCCCTTTACATGCTATAACCCTTTATATGCTATAACACCTTACATGCTATAACCCTTTACATGCTATATCCCTTTACATGCCATATCTCATTACACGCTATATCCCTTTACATGTTATATCCCTTTACATGCTATATCCCATTACACGTCATATCCCATTACACGCTATATCCCTTTACACGCTATATTCCTTTACACGCTATATCCCTTTACACGTTATTATCCCCTTTCATGCAATATCCCTTTACACTCTATATCCCTTTACACGCTATATCCCCTTACATGCTATATCCCTTTACACGCTATATCCCTTTACACGCTATATCCCCTTTCATGCAATATCCCTTTACACGCTATATCCCTTTACACGCTATATCCCCTTACATGCTATATCCCTTTACACGCTATATCCCCTTACATGCTATATCCCTTTACACGCTATATCCCCTTACATGCTATATCCCTTTACATGCTATATCCCCTTACATGCTATATCCCATTACATGTTATATCCCTTTACACGCTATATTCCTTTACATGCTATATTCCTTTACACACTATATCCCCTTACATGCTATATCCCTTTACACACTATATCCCCTTACATGCTATATCCCTTTACATGCTATATCCCCTTACATGCTATATCCCATTACATGTTATATCCCTTTACACGCTATATTCCTTTACACGCTATATTCCTTTACACGCTATATCCCTTTACATGCTATATCCCTTTACACGCTATATCCCTTTACATGCTATATCCGTTTACACGCTATATCCCCTTACATGCTATATCCCATTACATGATATATCCCTTTACATGCTATATCCCTTTGCATGCTATATCCCTTTACACGCTACATCCCTTTACATGCTATATCCCTTTACATGTTATATCGTAAATTTTTTTAAAACTCATATTAATGTGTTTTTTTTTATGTTTAGCAGACACACAGTCGCCAACTCCTGTAGAAATAATGCACCCAACTTCACTACCATATGCATCGACCACTGAAGACAGTTGTAATGTTGACATCAGCAGTTTGCCAGGAAGCGTCAACTGGCCAGATTCCGAAATGGGCTATTCCAGAAGAGGAGCGTCACATATTGAGGAATCCCCAGTTTAAATGAGTGTATGTTATTCATGAAATGTCAAGTACAGACCAATGTTCGTATGTGAGTTCTCTAATGGGATTATGTTGAATGCTAGTGAAGCAATTGTGACTGATTTCCCTTGTAGGAGAGGAAGTATTTACGTTATACCTTTAATGTCTTAACAACAGCATGAACCAGGCTTTTGTTGCCCTCACTGTGACCTATATAGACCTGACAACATGCTAAAGTTGTTGTTTTTTTTTTTTTTGTATTTTTTTCTCGCCAGCTTTACACCTGTGGTGAAGTCCCTGGAGACTAGGAACTAAATTTTGTGCGTTAATCCGTTTCTTTTTTCTAGCCGGCGTGTGCACAGGGGTCCCTTGCCGCACAGGCAGATAACACCGTCTTCGGAAATACTCATATATTTTACCGTGGATGAGTAATAGGAAATAACTCTAGCGGCAAAATGGGCAATCTACAATACAATCTTCATCCCAACGTTGTACTACCAATGCCAGACCTGTACCCTAGATGCAAGAACAATAAGAAAATAACCTCTACTGAGATGAAATGTGTTAGACGAATGACAGGAAACAGTCTGAGAGATAAGATCAGAAATGAAGAACTGAGAAAAAAGCAAGGAATAGCCCCGCCATAGAATATATAAAGAAACAACAGATAAAATGGGTTAGCCACGTGACACGGCAGAAAGATCAAAACACAACACAACGAGCCCTCAATAAACGTTGCGAGAACACCAGACCTAAGGGTCGACCACGAAAAAAGATGGATCGACGGAATACTAGAAGCACTAGGAAACATAACAGCAGCAGAGGCGAATAGAAGAGCAAAAGACCGCAAATATCTCCCTTCGACGCTGAAAGGTAGATGAGGAAGGAAGGAAGAAAAGGGAGACGATGAGTTTCAAGCTGGGCTTCGCTGCTGAGACCAGGGGTGTTTGCCGCAGATAAAAATCACAAATAAAAATCCCAAATTATACAGCAGGGATTTGAACCCATAACCTCTCTGTCTCGAGACCAGTGACTTGCCTCGAGACCAACCAGTCCCCAAGGGATGTAATCATTTGCATGATCTTCAGTACATTGACCTGTTCAGGGTTGGAAGATTACACTCCCTTGTGTTCTATTTAGGTTCACAATGAGACCTGAGCAACAGTCTCACTGCAAAATGATTAAGATACACTTGTGTTGCCTGACAGCACTTTCTTTTTCTTTTGTCTTCTGACTTTAATGTTGTATCATCTTCAAATACTGTTGTGTCTTATTTTTGTTTTCCATAAGTTGTGATCTGTTATGAGTTTCATCCACTCCCTCTTCTGACTAAGAACATTCTTGAGGTAGTCCTTCAAATATCTTTATATTTCAGCACTTGTCCACCCTTTTGTCTCTTGCCATCCATATGTTCTCCATATTATCGGTTGGGAACACGACTTGTTTATTTACATGGCCCAGATATCTTATTGTATGGATATGGCATCACAACACCAGTTTTTTATACATGCAGATAAGGAACAAAAGCCACGTAATCTAGCCAGATTGATAATGTATGTGCCTTGAATAGCTTGATAAACTAGTTAATCGTAGATTACAAGACAAAAGACACTTAAATTACAGTGTGATAAACTAGTTAATCATAGATTACAAGACAAATTACACTCTTAAATTACAGTGTGATAAACTAGTTAATCATAGATTACAAGACAAAAGACACTCTTAAATTACAGTGTGAAGTATTATATGCCCCCCCCCCCCCCAAACAACAAAATTAATTAATTACATAAAATAAAAAATTCAACAAAATAATGAAGGCACATATGTATTTTGAAGCCAATTTGATGTCTCATTGTTTCATGGGAAAGTTTTAGTATGTGATTACATATATGTGAGTATGTATGTGATTACATATATGTGAGTATGTATGTGATTACATATATTTCTTGTGATTTTTTTAACAAGAAGATGACATGTCACGATAGTTGATAACATTGTTTTATGTTAATCCAATGAATCATTAGAGTAGTTATTTTAGTTGATAACATTAGTTTATGTTAACCAGATGAACAATTAAAGTGGTTATTTTAGTTGATAACATTAGTTTATGTTAACCAGATGAACAATTAAAGTGGTTATATTAGTTGATAACATTAGTTTATGTTAACCAGATGAACAATTAAAGTGGTTATATTAGTTGATAACATTAGTTTATGTTAACCAGATGAACAATTAAAGTGGTTATATTAGTTGATAACATTAGTTTATGTTAACCAGATGAACAATTAAAGTGGTTATATTAGTTAATAACACTAGTTTATGTTAACCAGATGAACAATTAAAGTGGTTGTTTTAGTTGCCACAACTTTTACTTGAACTGGACTACAAAGGAAAAGAGGTTGGGTTCGATCCCAACCGATGGCTTCCAGGTTCACCCAGCCTTTAATGGGTACCGGATTTTTTTCTGGGAAAGTAAAGCGGCACGGGTGTAATACCGACCACATTACCCCAAAAATCATGTACTGAAGGTCTGTAAAATATAGGGTCACTAACACCATATTCCCTATACGCCACTTGGCGTGACGGGGGGGGGGGGGGGGGGGGGGGGGGGGGGGGCACTTTACTTTTTTTTTTACAACTTTTGCTGCCTACCCGGACCCATCACAGTTGGTCAAGGAAATCTAATTAATAAATCCATAAGTGAATGCCTTAAAGCCTTAAGTAAATGCCTATTGATGTCAAATGCCCATGACAGTTAGTTGTTTAACCAGTGGTCTCATCATCATCATCATGTGCCGTACTGGTTGGCATTGGCGATCATGTCCTTCCACAATCTTCTATCTACAGCGCATCGTATCAGTTCTGTTGTTGACTGTTTTCCATGCCATGACACCAAGCTATCCAGTATTTTCTCTCTTTGTCATCTGCGATCTCTCTTTCCTTTTATTTTACCAGTTGTAACCAAGTATTCCAACTTTCCTCTTCTCATGATGCGCCCAAAAAATGTTGATTGCTTCTTTCTGATGTTTTTTAAGAGCTCCCTTTTTGTGTTGGCCTCTTTGAGAACTTTCTCATTGGTCTTTTTAGCTGTCCAGGGAACTTTCAACATTCTTCTGAGAAATCCCATCTCTGTGCCCTCTAATTGTCTTTTCATTTGTTTGTCTAATGTCCATGATTCGCTTCTATAGATCAGAATTGGTTCTATATAGCACCGATGAACTCTCTTTCTCACTTCTATTGACATAGATTTGTTGTATAAGATATTTTTCATTTTCTGAAATGCTATTTTGGCCTGAGCTATTCTGCTTTTTATTTCTGTGGTCTACATTCCAAAATATCACAGATACCCTGTTTCAATGGTAGCCTTCATCGTGGAGTCAATGAAGTGAGAAGTGAAGTGAGACCTTGTTCTGCTTTAGGACACTATAACCAATATATTTATGTCAATAATGCAGAGAAGAAGATGAAGCAATGCTTCACATGAAGTGAACAGTTAGAATATATCATTCATTGAACCCTACTTCACAGAGGAAGATAAACACACATATCAAATATATAAAATGTTCAATGCTATGCTGGACCATGGGTTTAACTGGAGAGAACATATCAAATATATAAAATGTTCAATGCTATGCTGGGCCATGAGTTTAACTGGAGAGAACATATCAAATATATAAAATGTTCAATGCTATGCTGGGCCATGAGTTTAACTGGAGAGAACATATCAAATATATAAAATGTTCAATGCTATGCTAGGCCATGAGTTTAACTGGAGAGAACATATCAAATATATAAAATGTTCAATGCTATGCTGGGCCATGAGTTTAACTGGAGAGAACATATCAAATATATAAAATGTTCAATGCTATGCTGGGCCATGAGTTTAACTGGAGAGAACATATCAAATATATAAAATGTTCAATGCTATGCTGGGCCATGAGTTTAACTGGAGAGAACATATCAAATATATAAAATGTTAAATGCTATGCTGGACCATGAGTTTAACTGGAGAGAACATATCAAATATATAAAATGTTAAATGCTATGCTGGGCCATGAGTTTAACTGGAGAGAACATATCAAATATATAAAATGTTAAATGCTATGCTGGGCCATGAGTTTAACTGGAGAGAACATATCAAATATATAAAATGTTAAATGCTATGCTGGACCATGGGTTTAACGAGAGAACATATCAAAGCATTATAAAATTGTATGGAACAGCTGAACTGATAGAAAAACAAGACAATAGCAACATCTATCTCTATATTAATCCTAGCCACCATCTTTTTCCGCCATTTTTCAGATCTGTGTTGTATTTTTTGGGCTTGGATTCATGCGTTTATTTTGTATAGTTTGTTTTACCTGAACACCTGTTGAAGACTTTTGCTGAAACGTAAGTTATCTTGTCTTTCTCTTAGTTTAACTGCTCCATACTATTTTCTGTTTATTTTGTATGTTCACAAAAGAATCAAAGTGACGACAGAGTCCTTCATGAATCATTTTGGTGACATAATATATGGAGGGGGGGGGGGGGGGGCCACGACAATCCACTGTTTCCGCTGGTTGAAAAGCCAGTGTATGGTGTTCGAAACCCGCAGTAAACAGAAAGGATTTTTTCTTTCGGGGGTGAAATAAAAATCCTGAGTCTCACACGTCGTGGCGACTGCTTTGACCAAGCGGCCTTTATCCCTCTGGTTCTATCGTGAGTCCCCTGACATACACCAACAATGGTAACATGTGTTGTAAAGACCCTCATCATCATCATGTGCCATACCAGTTGGCGTAGGCGATCATGTCCTTCCACAATCTTCTATCTACAGTGCATCAAATCAGTTCTGTTGTTGACTGTTTGCAATGCCATGACTCCATGCTATCTAGTATTTTCTCTCTTTGTTGTCCACAATCTCTCTTTCCTTGTATTGTGCCTGTTGTAAACAAGTATTCTAATTTTCCTCTTCTCATGATGTGCCCGAAAAATGTTGATTGTTTCTTTCTGATGCTTTTTAGGAGCTCCCTTTTTGTGTTGGCCTCTTTGAGAATTTCCTCATTGGTCTTTTTAGCTGTCCAGGGAACTTTCAACATTCTTCTGTGAAATCCCATCTAAAGATAGCTTTAAACAAATTAAAAAAAAAAAGAAAAAAGATATATGGAGGCAAATGAAGTGTGTGATGTGTACCCATTTTATCATTTTAGAGAAATGAACATGGGACAATGTGAGAACCCAAACAACCAAGGCTACACAATCTTTGAGAGAAATGTGTGTTGTAGGTTTGAGAAGGGGATTGGGTGATCTTGAAGTAAGATTCCCTCGGAACAAAAAGGTATGGAGTTTGAATCCTGTTACAGTCGATGGGAGTTTTCTTTTTGAATCCGTGATTTGTCTGTGTTATTACCTCCCCTTATCTCTGGGTAGTCACATCTGATGGTTAACTCTCTTGGATAACAGAGGAAAAAAAAGGTAGGCCTAATGAGCACTTTGCACACATTAAAACCCTTGGACAGTAAAAGTCTAAAGAAATAGGCCAAAAATTGGCTACAGATGATATGAGGGGCTTAGAATGGGCTACAGATGTTATGAGGGGCTTAGAATGGGCTACAGATGTTATGAGGGGCTTAGAATGGGCTACAGATGTTATGAGGGACTTAGAATGGGCTACAGATGTTATGAGGGGCTTAGAATGGGTCACATATGTTATGAAGGAAGCGTACAATGGGTCACATGTGTTATGAGGGAAGCTTACAATGGGTTACAGATGTTGTGAGAACCATATATGTAGTTATATATATGATAACCCTGAAACAAACTCCCAATATCTCAGTAATTATTCTGATATATACAAGTTCAGGAAAGAAAAATGTTTGCCATTTGGAGTGTGTCTCTACATGAAAGGTAACACTGAATGTAAAAACTGTATATAAATTATGATTTTGTTAAATACCAGCACAAAAATGTCATCTTTCTTAAAACATTGAATGCTCCCTGTTTGCCAGTTTTATTCTTCTATCTTTCCTCATTTGCCTTTCAGCATCGAGGGGCCAGTTCAATTCTTTTTCTACTTCTTCTTTCCTTCCTTATTTGCCTTTCAGCGTTGAAGGCCAGTTTCATTCTTCTTCTTCTTTCCTTCCTTATTTGCCTTTCAGCGTCAAAGGCCAGTTTCATTCTTCTTCTTCTTTCCTTCCTTATTTGCCTTTCAGCGTCAAAGGCCAGTTTCATTCTTCTTCTTCTTTCCTTCCTTATTTGCCTTTCAGCGTCAAAGGCCAGTTTCATTCTTCTTCTTCTTTCCTTCCTCATTTGCCTTTCAGCGTCAAGGGCCCAGCTTCATTCAAGGAACAAATAATGTAAAGACATGTTAGATTAGTAGATTAGTAATTCAGGTCTAAAATCATAATCACATTTCAAACATGTCCGCCTGTCTTACTATTTTAACTGAAATTAGTTTCTTTTGGAGGTTCTTGTGACCATCATCGCTACCATACCGGGAGCTCTATGGAGGTGTCACCAGCCTTGAGCTGACGAATGCTTTCTTCAAATTTATTACTGATCATGCCAGTTCCTGCTCTCATCCATTTTATGAGAGCCAGTATATGTAAGATATTCAAGGACAATGATGATGATGGATCTATAAGCAAAGATGAGATAACTGCATCATATTTTACTTGCATCATCAATTCTATTTTTAATAATTAAACCCTTGAATTGGGTCGCAATAAAAGAAGGCAATCAAGGAACTCTCTCTCTCTCTGCGATCAAGTCTCAATCAAAGTAGGATTCCAGACTCTTTCATGAAGGCAGCTGTCTGTTTAAGCGAATCGATTGCCCCATATAGTTTTTCTTCCAGGGAGGTGGGCGTGGACCACATTGCTCTTCTCAGGTCTGTGTACTGGGGGCAATCCTGTAGACCATGTTTTGTAGTCATCTTGTCCAGTTTACAGTGGCATAGGCTGGTTGTACCTATTTTGAATTTGGTAAACATGTGATTTCTCATTCACAATGTTAAACAGTTTACTGTTTTACTGAAGCTTCTATTTTTAAACATTTCTACTTTGTAATATCATCATGTGCCATACCGGTTGGTGTAGACAATCTTGTCCTCCACAATCATCTATTCACAGTCTATCTATCTATATTTCGTTCACCCTAAGTATTGTCTATATCGGCAATGTCATTTCCTGTATAAATTTTACTGTCTTTTGTAATTCTTGCAGTGGCCCATATAGTTTTGTCTGTAGTGTTGTATCTATGGGCCAATGGATTTTCCTTAGTCTACTATATTCAGTGCAGTCTTGAAGTATGTGTTCAGCAGTCTGGGGTGCCTGTCCACATGTACAAGTAGTTGATGTGCTGATCTTGAATTTTGTATACATGTGACTATGGAGTCGATTGTGTCCTGTTCTGAGGCGTATAATGATAACTTGTTCATATCTATTCATATTATGAAAGGCATCCTGATTTGGGGCTTGTGGTCCTCTGATTGATTTGATTATCTGTTTCTTATGATGGTATGTAACCAGTGTATCTAGTTGTGTGCCTGTTGAACCTTCCTTTGCCAACTGATCTGCTTTCTCATTTCCTGGTATTCCACAGTGAGATGGGATCCACTGCAGGGCAACCCTGTGGTGCTTGCAGAGTTCAGTCAATAAGGTCTGCAGATGTGGTAATTTTCTGGATTGTAGTGCCTGGAGTACTGATCTTGCATCTGTCAAAAACACTACAGGCTGTGGGCTAAGATTACTGTTCAGCAGTTTTTCTATTGCCAGCTTTATTGCTTGTATTTCTGCATCGTAATTGTGACAATATTTCCTGTTGCTATTTTAATCATATCCCTAGTGTTATTTGGGTACTCTATATATGCACCTGCTCCCCCATTCTTTACTGCATTCTGTGCAGATCCATCTGTGTACACACAGATCCATAGGTCTTGTGGGTATTCTTCATCCACGAAACTGAGAGTTATTGTTTTTCGCTGTAGACTAATCTGTTCTTCTTTGTCAACTATTCCTTTCACTTCTGCCCGTATTTGAACTGATAATCCTGATTCCTCTGTGCAGGGAGTATGTTCTGGTATGGGCAGTTGGGGGTTAACAACTCTTGGCGTGTCTGGTGTTTGTCTATTAATACGCTTGGCTTGGTGGATAAAACTGCTTCTCTTAAGTCATCCCAGTGCATGATTTTGGAATTGGTCCTTCATTGGATGTCTCGGCATTCATGCAAATTTTTCTGCCTGTTATCAGCGCCTTTGTGTCTCTCCGTTCTCTCACTGGTATCCTCCACAATTTCTCCATCTCCAATATTGGTGTTGATTTCATTGCTCCTGTGATGACCCTAAGTTCCTGGTTTTGTACTTTATCCAGTTCTTGCGGTGTGGTGTTTGATGCTGAGCACCATGCAGATGATCCATATTCTAAATGTTGTCGTATACTTGGTTGGTAAACTTTACTGAGTATTTTCCCACTCGCACCCCACGTGGTTCCACACAGCTTTCTTAGAGTAGCCAACTTTCTCCTTGCTTTTTGGGTTGCCTTATTTATCTGCTGTTTCCAAGATAGTTTGTTATCAAATGTAACTCCGATATATGTAGCTTGTATGTCTTCTTTCACAGGCTCATTGTTTATGTAGATGGCTCCTGCTTTTGTTTTGGGGAGAGAGTGAAAAGTGTAGTACTGCTTTTGTCTGTATTGATGCTGATACACCATCTATTTGTCCATGAATTCAGTGCTGCCATAGCTCTTTGTAGCTACTTGGAGGCTACTGTTGCATACTCCCCTGTGCACCACATTACCAAGTCATCTGTATACATTGCCACTTTGATGCCTTGTGGTAGTTCAGTAACTAGGTACATTGATGTAGATCAGAAAAAGTGTTGGAGATAGTACCCCTCCCTGTGGAACGTCCTGGCGCAGTAAGACCTTCCTACTCTTAAGACCATCCAATTGCACTCTGGCTCTCCTGTTATGCAGGTATGCTTTGACCCATTTGTACATCCTGCCATTTACTCCATAATTTATCAGTTTCTTCCAAAAGCCTTGCTTCCATACCTTATCAAATGCTTTCTTTAAGTCTATCCATGCTGCTAGTACCAGTCTCTTTTCTTGAAACGCATCTTCAATTTCCGGGGAAAGATAGGTTGCCTGATCTTCGGTAGAGTAACACTGCTTAAAGCCTGCTTGTTGTGGAACAAGGAGATTTTCACTGTCCAGGTACCACTGCAGCCTAAGATTGATTATACGTTCCATTGTTTTACACAAACAGCTTGTAAGGCTGATTGGTCTATAGCTGGATGTCGTTGAACCATCTTTTCCTGGCTTTAGTAATGGTATCATAATTGCTTCTCTCCATTCCTGTGGCACTCTACCTGTGATCCAGCAAATGTTGTAGATCTGCAGTAGTTTTGCTTTAGCTGCAGTTCCCAAGTTCTTAATCATTTCATTGGACACTCCATCACTGCCTGGTGACTTTTCATTTTTAATTTGGATATAGCCAGCTCTAGCTCTCTTTGTGTAATGGGTACTTCCATGACTTCATGTGTGGTCTCTTCTTGTCTTGCATTTTGTTGTTTTAAACGGGTCTCTTGTCATTTCTCTAGGCTAATTTTAATATTATTGTCATTTGCAAAGGAGTCTGCAAAGTGATTTGCCGCATACTTACCTGTTAGGATGTCTCCATCCTTCTTCAGTGTAATTTTGGTGTTCCTTTCTGTACCCTCATCATTCAGCTGTTTTACAAGCTTCCACATTTTCTTGTGTCTCGTTCAAGATTCAAGGACTCTGTTTTCTGTTTCCAGCTTCTCCATCTGGCTTGTAGTTTAGCCCATTGAAATTTGGCTTCAGCATGCTGGTAGTTATTGTGTCTATTCACAGTAAAAAGCCCAGTCACACTAAGTGGAGTAAAGGGAATATGGTGTTAGTTATCATACTTCATATAGACCTTCAACACATGATTTTAGGGATAATGTAGTCAGTATTGCGCCCGTGCCGCTTTACTTTCCCAGAAAAAAATCCAATACCCATTTATGGCTGGGTGAACCCAGAAACTGCTGATCAGGATCGAACCCAACCTCTTGTCCTTTGTAGTCCAGTTCACTAACCACTGAGTTAGTCTATCCACAGTGCATCGTATCAATTCTATTGTTGATTGTTTTCCATGCCATGACACCAAGCTATCTAGTATCTTCTCTGTTGCCCACGATATCTCTTTCCCTGTATTTTGCCAATTATAACCAAGTATTCCAACTTTCATCTTCTCATGATGCGCCCGAAAAATGTTTGTTTCTTTCTGTTTCTTAGGAGCTCCCTTTTTACGTTGGTCTCTGAGAATTTCCTCGTTGGTCTTTTTAGCTGTCCAGGGAACTTTCAACATTCTTCTGAGAAATCCCATCTCTTTGGCATCTAACCATCTTTTCATTTCCTTGTTTACTGTCCATGATTCGCTTCCATAGGTCAGAATTGGCTCTCTATAGCACCGATGAACTCTGTTTCTCACTTTTATTGATATAAATTTGTTGCATAAGATATTTTTCATTTTCTGAAATGCTATTTTGGCCTGAGCTATTCTGCTTTGTATTTCTGTAGTGCATCTTGTAATATATACTTTGTAATATATTACTTGTAAATTTGTCATTTCCTACATTGTTGAGTCCAGTAGAGATTGGTGGCATGCAATTTTTTCTGTGATTTGTTTTTTTTTATATACACTGATGGACGAAATCAAAGTTGTGATTTTGTTAATTGTGTGAATTTTATTTACAATTATGTTAATAATAATAAAAATGTCAAAGTAATTGAAAATATTAGTGGTAGAAAATGTTCACTTTAGTGTACAGATTATTTTCATTTGTTATATTAAATATTTTTATAAGTTCACAAAACATGAGTTTTTAACTTTGTCTGCAGGAGGGCTTGCTCACAGTTGCTTATCAATGATACTTTAGTTATGTTGATTATTTGTGTCCCTCCAGGAAGGTAAAATACACATGCTTCTTCTATTAGACATTTAACACTAGATCACCTGTCCGTGAGTCATGTTTTCATGACACCTGCATACAAATTACGAACACTTTTACACTTGGAGGTAGGAACATAAGAATTGCTTTGAACTTCTGCTACACAGCTTTGTGCTAACACAAGAGGAGTCACGGAAATCCAATGAAGCAATCATTTTCCTGGCTTATGTTCGATTTATATTACAAAATTTAAACTCATGACTACGTGGCTACCAGAGGTGTTATGTTGTCTATTGACATGTTGGCCGTCAGTCAAGCCATAAGTTTGGCTCCGTTTTTGCGTCATTTACTGCCTATCCCATGTTGCCACAGTTTGTGTGATGTGTCGCCGACAGCCAAAGAGATTTCCCCCTTCATAAGAAAGAAAAAGAATTAATTTCTTAAAAATTGACAGAATTTATTTTAAAAAGCAGTGTTTTTACAACACCTTCATAGTTTTATGAAGCTCACATGGTGTTTGGGGGAAAAAAATAATAACTGAACAAAAGGCTAAATGGAAGAGAAGGCCTCTCCTACCAGGACAGGGAAAGTGCAAAAGGTTACATCAGTTGAAGTGAACTCCCAGGGATTCGAACGACTGGGTCATCTTTGCCTGTAAAAAACTGCATTCAAAGCTCTATCCAGAGGGATGGAAACCCAGGAAAATAAAGCACTGCTACCTAGCAGTTGTAATCTTCTTCTTTTGTTATCATGGCTCATTCAGACTAGGATTCCGGACTCTCATATGAAGGCAGCTGTCTGTTTAAGTGATTCGGTTGCCCTGTATAGTTTCTCTTCCAGGGAGGTGAGTGTGGACCACATTGTCTTTCTCAGGTCTGTGTACTGGGGGCAATCCTGTAAACATGTTTTGTTGTCATGTTATCCAGGGTACAGTGACATAAGCTGGTAGTTCCTATTTTGAGTTTGGTGAACATGTGATTTCATTCTGTTGTGGCCAGTATGTCGGCGAAGTATGATGACTTGATCCCTCCTTGATATTTGCAGGTATCCGTCCCTCTCGTTATACTTTGGGTGTTCTTGTTTCCATTTTTCATGGAACTGGCCTTTGATGATGGATTTGACTTCATCGTAGCTGAGCAGATTGTTCTCTTGTGGTAATCTCCCGCCTTCTTTAGCTAATTTGTCTGCACCTTCGTGTCTGTGTATATTACAGTGTGACAACTGGATGACCACTCTCTGGATGTAGCAGCTGTAATCAGGAAAAGGCCATGGGGGAGCACCCAGACAGGAGACCTGGGTAGCCTAGTTGGGAAAACCACCTAACTGGGCTACAGATGTTCAGACAACCCATGTTTGATTCCCGCTGGAGGCAGTGTGAATTGTACCCCTCACGGTTGATCCAGCCGCTGGCAGAAATGGGTACCAGGGTAGTACTCTGGGAAGGTGAGGAATGTCGGCTTGCATCGTGAGTCTCAATGATTGAAGCGACACTGTCCAGAAGTCTCCGAACACGTCTAGATAGGTGGCAGAGCACATATGGGTGACAACTTGCACGCTAAGATGGATATTCTCTCTCTCGTACTTTACCTTTACGTTAATCAGACAGAAGCCACAAGCAGTGTGGGCCCAACAGCCCTGGTTGGCATCCACCCTACGAAAAGGAAAATTCCTACATCAAACCAACATCCTGAAGATGCTGAAGACTGACAGTCATGGTGCAGGTTTGGAGGTCTTTTTCCCTACTGAACACATACAGGTGGCACCCTGTCACATTGTAAAACCATAGAATTTAGTGCAAACAATGCTTCAGTCACTCTCCAGTGTGCCATTTGGTAAACTCTGACATTTCCTGATAGGAAGTGTAAGATGACAGCAGAGTTATTTGCGGATCATCATCATTATACTTCGATCTTCTCCATAGGTGCTCAGATCCCCTCCTCAGCAAGTCTCGTCGTGTCCAGTGACTGACGACTCCAGTTCTGTGTTGGTTGATAAGTCTTCTTACACGCCCACTAAGTTTCTCGTTTCTGGCTGTGTCCATCTTAACTCCCATCTCTTTCATCCGAAGAAGTGACGTGGACTCATGTTTGTCGAAGTCATGTGTCCTTCTCACATCTTGGAGGGCATTGATAATGTCCGCCCGATCTATTGGTCGACCGTCCTCAACAATAGCGCAGCTAACCAACCTGTCCACCCTTTCACTTCCCCGTACTCCTGCATGTCCAGGGACGTAGACAAAGGTGACCTAATGTATTTTTGACTTCTGCAATGACTCCAGCCATTGCAAATGTACAGAGCCCGCATCCACTTTTCTTATCATACTCATCGAATCACTCAGTATACAGGCATGGGTGTAGTTATGTAACTCTAACCAGATGAATGCCTTGGTCACTGCCATCACCTCCATTGTCGTGCTACTCGTGGTCATGACGTATGCACCACTGTTTTCCTTGACTATTCTGCCTGCCGAGCGTGCTGTAAATGCCCATGCACTCCTTTGGTACCATATTACATATCCGTCTGTATAGATGACTGCACCTTTCTCATCGGTGTTATCCCAGATCAGACCGTTGACCTTCACATTGAGCACAACTGAATGAATGGCAACAGAATTAACTCTCTGCTGTAGAAACTTGTTTATGTACTAGAAATTATTAATCCTATGTGGATGTTGTCACTTTACGAATAGGTACACAAAATAGGAGCCTTGCTTCCTGACCAGAAGGGTCCAGGTTCGATCCCCAGCAGAGAGAGATTCTTTTTTTTTGGACTGACAATGCTCCGGGGTTCACCCAGCCTCTAAATATTGGTACCAGAGATTTTTCTGGCAAGTAAAGGTAACCTGGTGTGATACCCAGGACATCACCCAAAAATGTGTCATCATAGACAAATATGGTCACTAACCTAGCACATCACCCAAAAATGTGTCATCATAGACAAATATGGTCACTAACCTAGCACATCACCCAAAAATGTGTCATCATAGACAAATATGGTCACTAACCTAGCACATCACACAAAAATGTGTCATCATAGACAAATATGGTCACTAACCTAGCACATCACCCAAAAATGTGTCATAGACAAATATGGTCACTAACCTAGCACATCACACAAAAATGTGTCATAGACAAATATGGTCACTAACACCAGATTCTCCATACGCCTATCAATTTTTGTATGGTGCCCCTGGGAGCCATGGCACACACTTTGGGAACCAGCTATCATCATCAGGCCACATGTCCTTTGCAGAACATTGCATTCACCACAGCCCACCTGAAAGAATCTGTCTCTAGCCAGATCTCCCACAAATGTTGCATTCACAGCCCACCTGAAAGAATCTTGTTTCTAGCCAGATCTCCCACAGAACGTTGTATTCACAACCCACCTGAAAGAATCTCCATCTCTAGCCAGATCTCCCACAAATGTTGCATTCACAGCCCACCTGAAAGAATCTGTCTCTAGCCAGATCTCCCACAAATGTTGCATTCACCACAGCCCACCTGAAAGAATCTGTCTCTAGCCAGATCTCCCACAAATGTTGCATTCACAACCCACCTGAAAGAATCTCTAGCCAGATCTTCCAATTCTTCTGTTGTCACGTTGAAGGTCTCGATGTCTTGAGATCACCTTTTCGGTCTGCCCCTGATGTGCTACCCAGGAACTATGCTTTCCATTATTGTTCTTTCCATCGCACTGAGTATTTTAATGTGGTCATAGTATTTTAATTCCCTCTGTGGAATGATATTTATAACCATGTTTTTTTTTTAAAATATGTAAATCTTTTAATGTCTTCAGTGTTTTTTTTCATTATCCAAGGTACCTTAAGGATTTTTCTGTAATATTTTGTTTCGAATGAACTGTTATAGACAACTCAGAATTAAATAAACAAAACACATATCCTATAACAAACAAACAAACATATATAAGAAACAAACAAATAACATATAACAAACACATATAAGAAACAAACAAATAACATAACAAACACATATAAGAAACAAACAAAAAACACCACAAGAAAAGAGGGCACCTGTTTATTCTTCTCAACAACCGCAAACTACAACAGGAAGATGTTACAGACAACAGCTTTAGCAATCACACATCCTCAAACAAAATTAGATCTGGCCTCCTAATGCAACATGGCAAATAACACTGGACATTGACGGATATCCCTGTCTGTGGTTCTGAGGGGAAGTTACAACAAAAAGTGCACATTACCACTATCGAAATCAACTCTTCAAAGAATAAAAATAATGTAAAGTGCCTTTGTTTACATCAACATGATTTAAACACAAAATTCTGGCACATGGTCATATTCTACAAATTAATAGAACATTGTTTAGAGTAATACACAAACTCCAGAGCTGGAAGAATAACATATAAAGGTTCTCTCTTTTTAAGTGAAAAGAAAAAAATACAGTCACTAATATAATTTCTTCATTTGGCTACATCACATGGGCGCCTCATTTTTTTTAAATTTCTTTTTCTATCACTACGGAATCTGACACAAAGCGTACAGAAGGAAGGACATATGACGTACAGAATCACATCTGCTTCATAAGTTCTCCCATCAAGAAATAAAGATAACCACATGCTCAACACACCAGAGAAACAAGATGCTGATACGGCTTGTTCCCCACTCAAGTTTACACCATCACAGCTCAAACATTTCTCTATATCAGCATTTTGCTCTACTAAGTATTCATATAATATTGATATCTACAGTTGTTACAAATGTTTGGTTAAAATGCAAACAGCAGCAGGAAGGCCATCATGAGGCAGAACAGACCCATGGCTTCGGACAAGGCAAACCCCAAGATGGCAAAGGAGAAGAGCTGTCCCTTGAGGCCAGGGTTACGAGCATAGCCTATCACAAGGCTGCCGAATACACTGCCAATACCAGCTCCTGTATTGAATTGATTTGTAAGAATGGACACAAGTTAAATAATAAATTAAAATCTACAAAAGTTTAATGCATTCATCATCATCATCATGTGCCGTCTCCGCATTGAAGGTTGGCTACCATGGAGTGCCATTCCACTGTCTCTTGCTTTTGATGGTACAGACTGTCATAGATTGGACTTGTCCATCTTTTGATGTTACTTGTCCATGTTAGTCTTGGTCTGCCTCTTTTACCTAGCATTTTCCCTTCCAATATTACTTTTAATAGGCTGTTGTCTTTTAACATGCCCCAAAAATTTCATTTGTCTTGTTCTAATTATGTTTAGTAGTTCACTTTTCATTTTTAGTTGTTTTAAATCATTTGTTTTCTTTTCTTTCCCTCCGATTCTACCTATTCTTCTATAAATCTATTAATGAATTACAAGTCTATAAAACTTTAATGAATTACAAGTCTATAAAAATTTAATGAATTACAAGTCTATAAAACTTTAATGAATTACAAGTCTATAAAACTTTAAAGAATTACAAGTCTATAAAACTTTAATGAATTACAAGTCTATAAAACTTTAATGAATTACAAGTCTATAAAACTTTAATGAATTACAAGTCTATAAAACTTTAATGAATTACAAGTCTATAAAACTTTAATGAATTACAAGTCTATAAAACTTTAATGAATTACAAGTCTATAAAACTTTAAAGAATTACAAGTCTATAAAACTTTAATGAATTACAAGTCTATAAAACTTTAATGAATTACAAGTCTATAAAAATTTAATGAATTACAAGTCTATAAAACTTAATGAATTACAAGTCTATAAAACTTTAAAGAATTACAAGTCTATAAAACTTTAATGAATTACAAGTCTATAAAACTTTAATGAATTACAAGTCTATAAAACTTTAATGAATTACAAGTCTATAAAACTTTAATGAATTACAAGTCTATAAAACTTTAATGAATTACAAGTCTATAAAACTTTAATGAATTACAAGTCTATAAAACTTTAATGAATTACAAGTCTATAAAACTTTAATGAATTACAAGTCTATAAAACTTTAAAGAATTACAAGTCTATAAAACTTTAATGAATTACAAGTCTATAAAACTTTAATGAATTACAAGTCTATAAAAATTTAATGAATTACAAGTCTATAAAACTTTAATGAATTACAAGTCTATAAAACTTTAAAGAATTACAAGTCTATAAAACTTTAATGAATTACAAGTCTATAAAACTTTAATGAATTACAAGTCTATAAAACTTTAATGAATTACAAGTCTATAAAACTTTAATGAATTACAAGTCTATAAAACTTTAATGAATTACAAGTCTATAAAACTTTAATGAATTACAAATCTACCTGAAGTATTTGCAAAAATAACTAGAAAATGCAGCTATTATTTTTGTAATAATTTAAAAGCTGTGATCTTTTGGATGCTAATCTCAAGTTCAAACAGAGCATTGGTCAGCTCAAGGTTCGTGACATTCACATACAGTTTATCCAGCAATGGAATGGTCTTGTTGACAGCCACAATAGTTCCTTCTGTGTTCATTCTGTTGGGCAGCACTTTTTTTTTAAAAACCTGTGACACATCAACATTCATCAGAGGTTCCTATCTTTAAGTGAGGGTTGAAAAGGTGGTACTTCAATCTGTTGTGCCCTGTTCAGTCTACAAATTGTTACTTGCTCTTTTTTGTTGAGCTGATAGTTGGCATCATTTTTTCTGGTAGCCCAGGTGTCCTGTATTCCATTTGTTCATGTATTTGTTCCAGGCTAACCTCTTTGCTCCGTATAAGTTGTATCTGGATGAGAGAGTTACAAACCTCCCTTCGCCAACCTGTTTGCCTCTCATTTCCAGAAATATTGCAGTGAAATGGGATCTACCAAATCACAGTTCTGCATCACTGCCAGAGTGTTATTTATCTTTATTTCATTATTTGTTTGTGTTGTTCTCGTTTTCTGAGGAAGGCCGCATGTAGGCCGAAATGTCAGTATTTTGTCGTTCATTTTTTTTTAAAGCTGTTACCATGCCTTGTAGGTGTGTATGCTACACCGCACTACTTGATCCAGAGTGTTAACCTACATCATTAAAGTCTTCATGATATCCCTGAATGCTGCCAACCCTAAATCATTCAGGACCCCTCAGTGTTGCAACTATGACAGGTTGTCTGTCTGTCAAGACTATCATGTTCCCCTCTTTGCTTTTCTCCTTCAGCTGCAGTTTACAGAGCCTCTGCTTTTAAAGAAGTTACTTGAGGACTTCCCACGACAAGACTCATTTCTGTCTTCCATTTCTTTTTTAGCCAAATAAAGATTCTTGTTCCTCAATTTTCTGTTACACTCGTTCTGTCAAGGGCTAAGAAACAAGAAACAAAATCTACTATTGAATAGATTTATTGACACAAGCAGAAATATCTTTTCCACGTTAAAGTAACATGATCACAGCAGGGTCACACATTCAGTATGACATTTGTGTCTATTAATAAGGAAGGGTGATAAGCCAACAAGTTACCTGAGCCTGCTACACCAACAGTTGCTGCCCCTGCTCCTATATATTTAGCAGCCTGATCAATATCTTGCTTGACTGCGCTAGATTGGAAATTTCTAATCTGAAGGGAAGGAAAAGACAACATTTAATTAAGTAAAAAAAGTAAAGTACCCCGTCACGCCAAGTGGCGTATAGGGAAATATGGTGTTAGTGACCCTATATTTTACAGACCTTCAGCACATGATTTTTTGGGGTAATGTGGTCAGTATTACGCCCGTGCTACTTTACTTTCCCAGAAAAAATCCGGTACCCATTTAAGGCTGGGTGAACCCGGAAGCCGTCGGTTGGGATCGAACCCTACCCTTGTCCGTGGTAGTCCAGTTCACAAACCACTGAGCTATCGCGGCTCCTAACATTTAATTAACCACGGGTAAAAAATGTTGCTGCGATAAATTCTTTATCTGCCTGATGTTTCACAAACCATAGAAATTATTGCACACAATACTTCAGTTACTCTCTAATCTGCAGTAAATATTACACATGGAATAAAATTGACATAAACCTCACAATACTTCAGTTACTCTTTCTTCTTCTCTTCTTTCACTGATACCTAAAAGGTGTCGTGGTTTATATCATTTGTCATTCTTGAGCTGCTCGAACTGTCTAAATTAGTGACTTTCTCTTTGATCTGCCATAAATGTTACTGAAGAGAGATGGCCGCCCACCAAAATTGGTGAAAAATAGATAGCTAGAAATAGAGGGATCAACCAAACAGTTAAAACATGAAGTGAGATTTAGATTGATGTAGCAGTTCTGCTAGAGGTAGATCAGGAAAAATTAAAAAATAGAAAAAAATGGTATGTAAGAAGCTTTACGTGATAAGTGGACGACACAGACTAAACGACGTTTCGGCCCAATAGGCCTTCATCATGAACAAACAAAAAAACACACACACAAAACTAATAACGAAACAACCAAAACAAAAACAATCGAAATGTGTTAAAGAAAACAAAATTATCTATCCTGTGTGTAAACAGAGGTCAAAACTAAAAGGAAATAGCAACCAAGTGCGGCTGTTGTGAATATACAGAAACGTGCACAAATGCATACAGAAACGTGCACAAATGCACACAGAACCAGAGCAGTTCACACAGGGGTCAGTGTGCAAACATAAAGGAGAAATAATAGAACAGTAGACTAACAGGTGCTCAAAAGGCGGTAAGAGTGAGATGTCTGAGAGTGGGGTACAATAAAAACAAATGAGGGTAAGGAGCACAGAAAAAAGGTAAAGAGGAGAACACCGAAGTGTCTCATTAGGGACTAGAGGAGGAGAACTATAAATAGCATGGCATAGTAAGTAGACCAAAGAACCCAAATATGTGCAGTAGAAAAGGCTATGCAAAAGGGAAGGAGCAACCAAAAGGAAACTATGTGTATGAGTGTGATACATTCATACCTCGTGGGGTCAGCGACCCATACTGGACTATGAGGCGATTTTCCAAAGTATAGCGGCTGCGGTCGCCAGAGTGACAAAGGACAATACCAGTGACAATAGTCCCTAATGAGACACTTCGGTGTTCTCCTCTTTACCTTTTCTCTGTGCTCCTTACCCCTCATTTGTTTTTATTGTATCCCACTCTCAGACATCTCACTCTTACCGCCTTTTGAGCACCTGTTAGTCTACTGTTCTATTATTTCTCCTTTGTGTTTGCACACTGACCCCTGTGTGAACTGCTCTGGTTCTGTGTGCATTTGCGCACATTTCTGCACGTTTCTGTACGTTCACGACAGCCGCACTTGGTTGCTATTTCCTTTTAGTTTTGACCTCTGTTTACACACAGGATAGATAATTTTGTTTTCTTTAACACATTTCGATTGTTTTTGTTTTGGTTGTTTCGTTATTAGTTTTGTGTGTGTATTTTTTTGTTTGTTCCTGATGAAGGCCTATTGGGCCGAAACGTTGTTTAGTCTGTGTCGTCCACTTATCACGTAAAGCTTCTTACATGCCATTTTTTTTTTTCTATTTTTTAATTTTTCCTCACATTCAGCTTTACTGCAGCTTCGCATTTTTATGCCTTAACCCTTTAGAGATAGATCACCAAGATAGCAGATGTAGATTATATATTTTTACTCTGGAGTGTGTGAGTATGTTGTGAATTGTAATCGCAGGTCCTTGAAGTATTGAATGATGTTTCCCTAATACCATCAAACCTGTTAGAGTGCTGGCTAGCTTTGTGCCAGATTCTAGAAACAACATAACGGAGTCTCTGCATTCATCTCATCCTTATGCCTTTCATAATATGAATAGATATGAACAAGTTATCATTATACGCATCAGAACAGGACACAATCGACTCTACAGTCACATGTATACAAAATTCAAGATCGGCACCTCAACTACACGTACATTAGACAGGCGCCCTACACTGCTAAACACATACTTCAAGACTGTACTGATTATAGTAGACTGAGGAAAATCCAATAGCCCATAGATTCAACACTACAAACAAAACTATATGGACCACTACAAGAATTACAAAAGACAGTAAAATTTATACAGGAAACGACATTGCAGATATAGACAATACTTCAGGCGAACGAAAGATAGATCTCATCTGATCAAGTTAATGGATCCCTGCATTACTTTTCTTTCCCCATGCACCCTTTTATAACACAGAAAATCACTTATGCCTATATTCTACTAGTTTCGTTGTTTACGTTCGCCAGTTTTCTATTTCCAGTGAAGCCCAGAGGGACTGAATTTTTCATGAATATCACTTTTTTAAATACTTTCACACTTGCAGCCGTGTGCTCAGGTGTCCCCTGCCAGGCAGGCAGACGTTATCCAACTTCAGAAATACTCTAATATTTTTATCACCAGAGTTTTTAACATTTTGCGCCTATATTTTTTTCCCCTATTAATTTTGCATGAGCAGCTACCAATTTTTGCCAAACTTATCGATTTCCAACTGTCAATGGCTCTGTAATATGTGCATTTTGCACATGGGACCTCCTCTTTTTCAGTTTTCCAGGTAGGGCTAGACACTAGAACTCACTAACCCAAAGACTAGGGGAGGATAAATGGATTTGATATTTTTTTTTTTTTAATTTTCTTTTGTTTGCCACCGCCTTGGGGTTGGAATAAAACTCAGGATGAACTTGTCCAGTGGCTGAAGTGTTACAGCTAGACCACCCAGCCCCCTCAAACCATTTTAATGTGCACTGAACGCTAGGTACCTGCTTTTGTCAAATATATTTTTATTTTGCTAATAAGCTACAATCAATGAATTAGAGTAGAAAACGCAGCAAATAAAATTATCTGATCTTGAAGTACATGACCATTGTTGCATTAAAAAGACTACCAAACTGATTCCCTATGTACTGGCATACAAGTAATCCAACAACAAGCCTCACACTCCCACATGTAACCAGCTATTAACCAGTCTGACCTACCTGGTTAAGCATTGATGAAACTTGGTTAGATTTGGTCACTAGGTTGAGTGCAGCAATTCCGCTGTAACTGGATAAGCTGGCATTTTGTGTGAGGGGCTAGGAAACAAAAACATCACATCTGGTTGTAGATAAAACTCATGACAGTAGGAAATCATTTATCAGCAAGACGATTCAATGTTCTCCCTATTGTCTGGGACATTGTCGTCACAGTATGAGATAAGATTAACATTCACATCATAAAGTCCAATGTGATTAGCAACTTACCATACGAATCACAATCATGGATACTTACCAAATCCATCTGCCTAAACTGAAATCTGCCCTTACAAAAATTCACAGAATAGTTAGTGTTTGTTTTAGCTCAACACCACTTCAAAAAGATCTTTACGGGGATTCTACTAATGACATCTCAACAGAGGTTTAACCCTACATTATGACTCCGTTGTAAAAATTACTATATCAAAATACAAATTATTCAATTTGGCAGATTGCTTGTGGACAAACACCCCCATACCTTCCTAAATACTACTTCCAGTGACCTATGAGTGTTTTGTTTTTTTTCAAGTGCGTCATAAAAAGCAAGGTAGTAATCGTAGAAAGGATGTTTTATAAATTCGTTAATTTTCAAGAAATTCTTTTCTTTTTCCCCTTATGACGGGAAATCTCCTTGGCCGTCGGCAAGAAAAACAAATCTTTGTTAACACGGGATAGCCAACAAACAAATCTTTGTTAACACGGGATAGCCAACAAACAAATCTTTGTTAACACGGGATAGCCAACAAACAAATCTTTGTTAACACGGGATAGCCAACAAACAAATCTTTGTTAACACGGGATAGCCAACAAACAAATCTTTGTTAACACGGGATAGCCAACAAACAAATCTTTGTTAACACGGGATAGCCAACAAACAAATCTTTGTTAACACGGGATAGCCAACAAACAAATCTTTGTTAACATGGGATAGCCAACAAACAAATCTTTGTTAACACGGGATAGCCAACAAACAAATCTTTGTTAACACGGGATAGCCAACAAACAAATCTTTGTTAACACGGGATAGCCAACAAACAAATCTTTGTTAACACGGGATAGCCAACAAACAAATCTTTGTTAACACGGGATAGCCAACAAACAAATCTTTGTTAACACGGATAGCCAACAAACAAATCTTTGTTAACACGGGATAGCCAACAAACAAATCTTTGTTAACATGGGATAGCCAACAAACAAATCTTTGTTAACACGGGATAGCCAACAAACAAATCTTTGTTAACACGGGATAGCCAACAAACAAATCTTTGTTAACACGGGATAGCCAACAAACAAATCTTTGTTAACACGGGATAGCCAACAAACAAATCTTTGTTAACACGGGATAGCCAACAAACAAATCTTTGTTAACACGGGATAGCCAACAAACAATGCTTTGTTAACACAGGATAGCCAACAAACAAATCTTTGTTAACACGGGATAGCCAACAAACAATGCTTTGTTAACACGGGATAGCCAACAAACAAATCTTTGTTAACACGGGATAGCCAACAAACAAATCTTTGTTAACACGGATAGCCAACAAACAAATCTTTGTTAACACGGGATAGCCAACAAACAATGCTTTCAAGGAGCCAAAAATATAACTGCATTGACGGACTTATGGCGACCATCCAAATAGACAAGATAAAGATAACACCTCCGGTAGCCATGGCGTGATGCGTTAGCATTCAGGCTATAAATCTAACACACCCCAGGAAATTATTATAGCATCCAATTTCCATGAGCTTGGGTGAACACACGGCTGCTTAGCAAAAGTTCAAAGAAGGTACTATTTTTGTAATTGCAGTAACATTTTAAGTGGTAGTTATTTTTACAACATATTGTGAAAACGTGAGCCACAGGTAGGGATCGTAATCTCAGGTTGAGAAAAATAAATAAAAAATAAACAGTGCTAGCTAGATCATGTTCTCAGAAAATTTCATATATTTTTTCTCTGGACTGAGATGGCATGAGAGGAAAGGAATGTCACAAGAGAGATATCAAGCATTGAATGAAGGAAAATTAGACTGGTTGGTTCCTGACAGACTAAAGTAGCAATTTTAGTGGTTTTATAGGTGCCAGATAACATATAATTGAAAGATACTATTGTTGGATAGGACATGCTTTAACTCTAGATTATGACATGTTAGATAGGACACTCTAGATTATGACATCACCTTACAAATCATGAACTCAAAATACAAATTCTTGGAATTCAACAAGATACTACTCCTTCCCCCCCAAAACCTAATTATTGTCTCTAGTGACCCCGGAGTGTTGCATTTGTTTCCTTTATTGGATTTTTTTCAAACACCACATGCACTTTGTAAAAATTATGAGGTGTAAGAATGCAGCTTTTTTTTTTTTTTAAATAAATTTCGCCAATTTTCAATTATTTTTTTTTTTTTTTTTTTATGGCAGGGGAAATATTTTCGGCTGTCTGCAAGACATTAAACAAACCTTTTTAACTTGGGATAGGCAGCCAACGACACTAAGTAAGGGGACACCAAAAATATGGCTGGGACAGACTGATGTATCAATAGACAACATAACACCATCTGCAGCCAAGGTGCCATGAGGTTGAATTTCAGTGAATTTTGAAAATCTAACCTAACCCAGGAAATGATGACAGCATCTGATTCCCATGTCCTCTTTTAACACACAGCTGAGTAGCAAAAGTAAAAGTCAAGTACCCCCGTCATGCCAAGTGGCCTATAGGGAAATATGGTATTAGTGACCCTATGTTTTACAGACCTTCAGCACATGATTTTTGGGGTAATATGGTCGGTATTACGCCCGTGCTGCTTTACTTTCCCAGAAAAAAATCCGGTACCCATTTAAGGCTGGGTGAACCCAGAAGCCATCAGTTGGGATCGAACCCTACCCCTTGTCCTTTGTAGTCCAGTTCACTAACCACTGAGCTATCGCGGCTCCCTGTGTAGCAATAGTTCAAAGAAAATATTATTTTACAAACTCCAAATGTAACAGTGTTCATAATTATTTACAAAGGTGTCGTAAAAACATGCTAATGGACAGGTGTCATAGTCTACTGTTAATAAAACCAGTTAGAATGAAGAATGAATGAAGGACATTGAAAATAAGAAGAGAGGCAGATACAGATAAGTAAGGAAATGTTGCTCTAAAACATGAAATGTCCAACTCACAGTTTTTGGTGTCTACCCCAGCCTCTAACTATGGGTACTAAAGGATTGGGAAGGAAAGGTGGCCTGAAGTGATACCAACCTTATCACGCAAAAATTTGTTGGTTAGTGAAAAATATTCAACCTTATCACGCAAAAATTTGTTGGTTAGTGAAAAATATTCAACCTTATCACGCAAAAATTTGTCGTTAGTGAAAAATATTCAACCTTATCACGCAAAAATTTGTCGGTTAGTGAAAAATATTCAACCTTATCACGCAAAAATTTCTTAGTGAAAAATATCCAACCACATCACGCAAAAATTTGTCATTTAGTGAAAAATATTCACCTTATCACGCAAAAATTTGTCAGTGAAAAATATTCAACCTTATCGCACACAAAAATTATTAGTGAAAAATATTCTACCTTCTCACGCAAAAATGTGTCAATTAGTGAAAAATATTCAACCTTATTATGCAAACATTTTTCGGTTAGTCAAAAATATTCAACCTTATCAAGAACAAATTTCTCAGTCAAAAATATTCAATCTTATCACGCAAAAATTTCTTAGTGAAAAATATTGAACCTTTTCACGCAAAAATTGATCATTTAATGAAAAATATTCAATTTTATCACACACAAAAATGGTTAGTGAAAAATATTCAACCTTCTCACGCAAAAATGTGTCAGTCAGTTAAATGAGTACTAAAACCATACTTTCCAAATGTCTGGAGGGAACGTTTAATTCACTATATGACACTGAAAATACAAAAGTATTTACACAAAACAGTCCTCTAATGTGGCTCAGAGACATGGACAATACAACTAAATGAAAATTACAAACATCTGTAAACAACTGTTTGAGGACAATTCTGAACATCAGATGGTAAAACAAGATCAGCTAGATATCTGGGAGAGACAAAACAAGAGCCAGTTGAGTAACAGATTAGGGATAGTATATTTAGGAATAGAAAATGGAGATGGATTGGGCACGCACTAAGTAAATCTAATACCAGCATAGCAATACAGGCATTGTTATGGAACCCACAGGGGAAGAGAAGGCAAGGAAAGCACAGGAATACACGGAGAAGAGAAATTACAGAACAATGATCTAGACTGGAGAGTAATAGAGAAATTTTCCAAGAATAGGGATGGGTGAGGAGATTCCTGTCTGTGGTGCGGGGCGGGCCCCCTCAGTAGCCTAGTATGGACAACCCGTGTTCGATTCCCGCTAGAAGCAGTGTGAGTTGTACTCGTAGTTAGAAAAGTCGACCCAGCCGCTGGCAGAAATGGGTACCAGGATAACACTCTGGGAAGATGAGGAATGCCATCTAGCATGAGTTTCGATGCTGAAGCGACACTATCCAAAAGTCTCTGAGCACATATGGGTTAAAAACCTGCATACCAAGACAAAAGATCTGTGGTTTGTACTCCAATAAGTGATCTAAAGGGCTTTAATTAGTTGATTGAAGAAATGGAACTGAGTGAAGGACACGGGTCCCTAGACTGCTGGAGCAATAAGCAACCAACTAAAGCAATGCTGTGACATCAGTGTCTCTTTTCTGCTTACTTTTGGCCAGACTGGGCATTATACTAGATCATCATTCTGTGGTGAGCTGGTTGTTGATGTAATGCCACGAGTTGATGCAGGCAGGGCGCACTTTTACTCTTTGATGTGGTGGTCATAATAATTTTCTTGACTTTCCTGGCTCTTACTAGAGAAGTTGGAGTTGTTCTATCCCAGGCTACGCTGGGAAACTACTAGTCCAGCCCAGAGGTACTGCAATACTGGGTCTTCTATATCAGTAAGAGCCACCACTACAGGGAACATGGCAATTCTAGCCAGCCTGTTTTGAACCTGTTACCGGTGGAGACCACGAGTAAGTAGAACTGCTAGGTCTTGGTCAGCTGATGGTACACCAACCCTGCTACTGCGACCGCAGGTCACAGACAATTATGCTTCACCCTGTGGTGAGCTTGTCAGTTAATGCTCAACTGATCTTGGACACACAACAACCAATGATAACTCATTGACCATTAACCCTAGATTATGTTACTGTACTAATAATTACAGCATCAAAACACAAAATCTTCCAAATTTGACATTTTGCCATGTTCAAACATTTTTCCCTTCCATGTACCTTCATAATTACCACTTCCAGTGACCCCCTGAGTAGTGGATTTGTTTCCATTGTTGTTGATTTTTTTTTTTTTTTTTGGTGAGATATCTCTTATAATGCAAAAAAAATTCAGATTTTTCTCCTTTCCTCTGTCGCCGGTGACATCCAACAACCCTTTATAGTTTGGGAAACGTTAACGCTATGAAGTCGCCAAACATACTGACGGTGTTATGGCGTCTGTCCCGACAGACATTGTATACAAATATGTCCAACTCCTGCCATCAAATTTAGGTCATAAATCAACTTGAAACAGGAAATACAAGTTCCCTGTGTCTCTCCTAAAGTGTAAAAATAAAAACGCAGATGTGTTAAAAAGTTTTTAAAAATTAACTTTACAAGTTACAATTATGTGGTAGTCTTTACTACGATATTGTAAACACGTCGGCCACAGATAGATATCGCAATTAACGGTTAACTCATTTACTGCATCTTTTCTGGCTTCGTGACTACAATTGTCAAAAAAGACAACCATTTATGAACTATAGTAACATAATAATAGTACCAACATATATTTGTATAATAGATTAAAAATATAAATATATATTTCAAAAAATGAAACAAAACCAAAAACATGGAAAATATATGTATATATATTTATAGACAATTGGATTAATTAATATATAATATTATGAATAATTAAATAAAATAATGTAAGGATATTATAAAAAAAAGCATTCGACCAAGTAAACAGAACAACTGTGGGAGGTACTAACAACATACGGAGTAAGCCAACATTTAACCAACCTAATTAAGTCTCTACATGAACAGCACCTGCATAGTCAGAACAGCAGCAAGATAGACAATTTTGAAGTTAGATCAGGAGTAAGACAGGGATGAGTACTATTTCCCATATTGTTTATTACCTGCGTTAAGTAATTAACCAACCTTTCGGAGGCAGAGGAGATTAACAAGCTTCTATTTGCAGATGCACTAATACATGGAGAAATAGAGGACCTACAAGAATAGTTAAATAGACTTAACCTCACAAGCAAACAATACAATATGAAAGTCAATATCAACAGAACAGAAGTCATGAATATCGCAAAAGAGAAACAGAACAACAACATAATGATGGCTGGCAGAAAACTAAAACAAGTGGAGGAATTTAAATATTTAGGAAGTCTAGTAACACACAACAATTCACAAGCAGCAGAAATAGACTCAAGATGCAACAAAGCTTGTTAAATCATTGGACAGCTATCAATCACCACTACTGTCCAACAAGGAAATAACTCTAGCAGCAAAATGAGTGCTCTACAATACAATCCTTATTCAAATGTGCTACCCATGCCAGACCTGGACCATAGATGCAAGAACAATAAGAAGAATAACCACTATAGAGATGAAATGTGTTAGACGAATGACAGGAAACAGTCTGAAAGGTTAGATCAAAAATGAAGACCTAAGGAAAAAAACTAGGAATAATTCCCACCATTGGCGAAAGAAATATAGATTCCCACTATAGAGTACATAAAGAAACAACGGATAAAATGGTTTGGGCACTTGATAAGACAGAAAGATCAAAACATAACGAGCCTTTAAATTTTGCGAGAACACCAGACCCAAGGACCGACCACGAAAAAAAATGGATTTATGGGATATTAGAAACACTAGGAAACAGCAGCAGGGCTAATAGAAGGGCAAAAGACTGCATACAATATCTCATCTTGATACTGAAAGGCAAGTGAGGAGGAAAAGTAAGAAGTATTATAGGAACCAACTAGACTGCTTTCATTCACTGATTGGCTACTAGCCTGAACTTAAAAGTTGAACAAAACAATGTTGGTAAGTAGGTAGTAAAAGGTCTGTAGTGCAATGTATGAAGTTAGGACGATGTATGCAGGTAGGTCGATGTATGCAGGTAGGTCGATGTATGCAGGTAGGACGATGTATGTAGGTAGGACGATGTATGTAGGTAGGACGATGAATGCAGGTGAGACAATGTTATGTAGGTATGATAATGTATGTAAGTAGGACAAATTAAGTAGGTAGGACAATGTATACAGGTAGAACTGAGTATATTAAATTGTAGTCACCTCTTGCTTCACAACTAGTGTGCTGCCAAGTGGCCTTAACGCTGATCGGCTGAGGATACTCTGTGGAAGGACCAATGAAAATAGCTAGAGACCAATCAATCCAAATTTAATTCAAAGTTTCATTCCCCGATGTCTTTAGAGACCAGAGAAAATAAATGACATTAAAGGATAGAACACTGAATATGTTGGTTGACTTCTGGTTGTTGTGGTGTAACGTACAATCCGCCACTTGCTCCTTGCTACCAGCTTTACCACAGCACCGCAATTATTTACCTGTTCCATAGTCAAATCAGGTTTGGGACTGCAGTGATACAGTTGTTGCATTCACCTGGCCACAAAGTTGTGGCGCCAGCTCATGAAGACTCGTGCTGTGGGCGACTAACCGTTGATTGAAGTGAAACAATAACATGCCTTGACTTTGATCTGTGTTCAACTGCAAATTCGTAACCTGCTGGAAGGACTGTTTGGATTAAGTGTTTCATGGAAGTGGAGGCGTGGCTTTATTTGTTGGGAATGCAATTTTTGGGGCACATGCACTAACTACAAAGTCTACAAAGATTTGGCACGGACACATGAAGGTTGTGCTGTCCATGGTGACCGTTACAGCAACAGGAAGTGTGCATCAGCCGGTTGCTGAAACGGAGGTGTAGCAGATAAGGTACTGCCCTGCTTGTAGCGGTTGCTGAAATGGGGATGTAGCAGATAAGGTACTGCCTGCTGTAGCGGTTGCTGAAACGGGGGTGTAGCAGATAAGGTACTGCCCTGCTTGTAGTGGTTGCTGAAACGGGGGTGTAGCAGATAAGGTACTACCCTGCTTGTAGTGGTTGCTGAAACGGGGGTGTAGCAGATATGGTACTGCCTGCTTGTAGTGGTTGCTGAAACGGGGGTGTAGCAGATAAGGTACTGCCCTGCTTGTAGTAGTTGCTGAAACGGGGGTGTAGCAGATAAGGTACTGCCCTGCTTGTAGCGGTTGCTGAAACGGGGGTGTAGCAGATAAGGTACTACCCTGCTTGTAGCGACGCCAATTTGTTTTATAAAGTCTAATATGTTGTTCTTTGTGAGGTCAAAGTTTGAGGCTTGATTGATTCATTAACAATGTTCCAAGAATTGCTACCAGATAAGGCTTGTCTTCTATCCTTCCTCATTTGCCTTTCAGCGTCGAGGAGAGATATAATTTGCGATCTTTTGCTCTTCTGTTCACTTCTGGTGCTGTTATGTTTCCTAGTGTTTTCAGCATTCCATCGGAGATAAGGGTTAGAGAAGGTAAAAACAGTTTCCATTTTGCTACCAATTAACCAGCTTCAGTTAATTGGTATGGATATTTAGATTCATTCAGCATCCATTTTTAAATAAACCTGTGATATTTCATGGTGATCTGTCCACCCAATTATTTGCTTTACAAATCTATATGGCTGATATTCATTTTGAAAATGATGACTGATAATTTTACATCATCTTTTAGGGAATTGTGTTGGATTCATCATTAATGTCAACAAATCAATCCTTCTTTAATTAAATAGTAGAGATATTTATATTCAGCATAAATCTTTACGTAACTGCGGGTGGGATATTTCGAGACGATCTGTTCATTAAATTTGTTGCTATCTGCAATTAAATGGCTATCGACAATTAAATGGTCATCTTCATTATATTTTTTCGCTATTATTTTCAAATTTCACACACATACAAAGAAGCAGTTCGGTGTACACAATAATTTCAATAAGCAATTGCCACAAAATGTAATAAAGTATTTACCTTAGCATGTAAAGATAGCTATAATTGGAAAAACCATGGTTTGTAAATTTTAACAGAATGTTCCATGATGTGGAATCTCCAGCCTTATTTTAGGAACACACGTGCTTCCATAATAACTCAATAACTCCCAACCTGGGGTCAATTAACAAATGACACCTGGATGCTTATTTTGCTCAAATTCTGAGACTTTCGGCATGGATTTTATTTAGCTAGAATCCTAGTCGCAGAAAACAGCCAGACTGACCTCTGCAGCAACCCAAGTGCCTAAAATAATTTGTTCATTCTCAACATACACTCCCTAGTTAACTCTAAATGTTACGATTCCATCATAAAAAATTACCGCCTCGATACAAATTCTTGAAATTTTACCGTTTGTTGTGGGGAAACATACCCACCCTCACTATACCTTCCTAATTACTACTTTCAATGACCCTTGAGAGTTGAATGTTTCCTTTGATGTCGCATTTTTTTTTCAAGTGTGTCGTAAACATTACAACAGCATTGTAAAAAGAAACCTGTTGTTTTTTTTTTTTTAAATTTTCAAAAAATTAGTTTTTTTCCTAGTGACGGGGAAATCTCCTCTGCCACCGGCAAGACATCAAACAAACCTTTGTAACACGGGATAACGAACAAACGACAATTTTAGGAAGCTGAACATATAGCTGGATGATGGCGACCGTCTGAATAGACAATTTAACATCTCTGATAGCCACTGCATGGTGTGTACAAATTTCAGGCCATAAAGTTAAAATAACTCAGGAAATTATTACAGCGTCAGATCCCCTAATGTCTGCTTGGATAAACACAGTTGTGTAGCAAATTCTCAAAGAAAATAGTGTTATCGGAACCCAAATGTAACATTTTACATTTTTATGATCGTATCGTGAAAACGTCACCCACATATTGCAAACGTAATCTTGGGCTAACCCCACTATAAAACAAAAATAATAAAAACTGATAGTTAACTAGCAAAGCTGGAGAAGGTGATAGCATGGGAAAACAAGTATCAAGTCATCTCAATATCACCCAGTATAGGCATCATTATACTCCACCTTGTCTCAATGTCACCCAGTATGGACATCATTATACTTCACCTTGTCTCAACTCAATGTCACCCAGTATGAACATACATCATAAAACCCCACCTTGACTCAATGTCATCTAGTATGGACATTATTATACTTCACCTTGTCTCAACTCAATGTCACCCAGTATGGACATACATCATAATACCCCACCTTGTCTCAATGTCACCCAGTATGGACATACATCATAATACCCCACCTTGTCTCAACTCAATGTCACCCAGTATGGACATACATCATAATACCCCACCTTGACTCAATGTAGGTACTTCGATATCTCTAGAGACGCCTTCCACGGTTGTGGACGTCACTTAAGTAAATATAGGTGGCCAGGACGCCGTGTGAAAAAAATCTCCGAATTTTTACATCGTATGCAAATCGTTTTCCGATGATGTTTCCGGAAGCTATTTATAGGAAACTTAAGTTGTTTCCTAACAATGAGAGTTCCGTCCGCCTATTTAAAAAGTCGGAAGTGATTTAAAACGATTGTATTTTGTCTTACAACGCATGTTCCAGCTACATACGACGGTCTCATCATATTTTCACCCGAAAAAAAAGCATAATGCAGTAAAATAATATGGATATTTAGATTTAGCGTCCATTTTTACATAAGTGTGTGAAATTTCACAATGATTCGTGTTAGGATGTTGCGGCAATCGCGAAAAATTGATGCCCCTGCTCGCTCCATAAAATAACATGGCCGATCGGCGACTATTTCGAATGTTGAACTTTAATTCATTGCAGAAAAAAATCCTGCGAACGTAGGTTTAAATAATAAAGATAACCTGATTCTATAACCACTTCTACATATTTGTGGGAAATTTTTAAATGGATATGATAGCCCCTATTGAAATTATCGGCATTTGAATAATCTCACCATTATCGAAAATTTTCCCCATTGGTAGCATGGCGGCGATCTAGCTGGGATCAAAGACTATGTCCACTGTTGAACTTAAGTCATTGCAGAAAAAAATCCTGCGAACGTAGGTTTAAATAATAAAGATAACCTGATTCTATAACCACTTCTACATATTTGTGGGAAATTTTAAATGGATATGATAGCCCCTATTGAAATTATCGGCATTTGTTTCCCCATTGATTAGCATGGCGGCGATCCAGCAGGGATCAAAGACTTATGTCCACTGTTGAACTTAAGTCATTGCAGAAAAAAATCCTGCGAACGTAGGTTTTAAATAATAAAGATAACCTGATTCTATAACCACTTCTACATATTTGTGGGAAATTTAAATGGATATGATAGCCCCTATTGAAATTATTGGCATTTGAACGACCACACCATCATTATACAAAATTTCCGGTTTTCCCCATGCTTGGTCTCTTCAACCATCATCAAGTGCCTCTAACTCAGACTCACTCAACGTTTTTTTTTGTTATTATACATTGTAGTTATAAGTTAGTTATATTTAATTTAAAATGTAGTATTTCCAGTTGCCTAATATTAATAAATATTCCCAATTATTGAATTGAAAGTTTTTTTTTATTTATATACTGTAAATACATATATTTTTTTTAATGAATAAAAAAAAATTAATAATAAAATTATACTCTTATACACATAAAATAACAATAATAATGATGTGACTTCTTTAGCAGAAATTCAGTATTATTTTTATGTGAATCATAGAAATTTATAATTATTCTTACTAAATTGCAGAGAATTACTGTTATTTTTGACGTAAATTCCTGAAAATTACCGTTACTTTGATATAAATCAATTTAAATGACTTATTTTTGACGCAAATCAAATAAAAAGTATTATTTTTTTTTATTGTACACCAAATATAATGATATTTTGAAAATGTACACCAAATGTAATGATAATAATTTTAATTTAATAAAAAAAAATTTGGCTTCTTATTTAAAATTTGGCTTTCTTTTTGCATGGCCAACCTGGCGCTATGGTTTTTTCTTCTTTGCATCATTTAACACAGAAATAATTCACTTAAAAAATCGTAACTTTTTTCTAATTGTCGTACAAACATGATTCAGGTATCACTGTTTTACTCACTTCGAGGGCTATTTAGCTATCCTGGTTTCAATTATTAGAAATTATTTTGAAAAAAAAGCCAAAGTACCTACTCAATGTCATCTAGTATGGACATCATTATAGTTCACCTTGTCTCAATGTCACCCAGTATGGACATACATCATAAAACCCCACCTTGTCTCAATGTCACCCAGTATGGATATCATTATTAATTATAGTCTACCTTGTCTCAATGTCACACAGTATGGACATACATCATAAAACCCCACCTTGTCTCAATGTCACCCAGTTTGGACATTATACTACACCTTGTCTCAATCACTGGAATGTTGGTTCTAGTCATTGATTTTACTTACTACACTATTCACTATTACATTTTTAATCCAAAAAAATGCTTAATCCTGGTGATAAATGGTCAATCTAATAGTGGGTCCTAGGATTGTTACCATGTAGGAGATGACAATACATTTTTGCTGATTCACATTCAAAATGTGTGTCAACATCCATTCCAAAAACAACTAAGCCAACTTGATATTCTCACTTCTCCAAACTCCAAAAAAGTTGAAAGTCAAAGATAATATTATATATACACATTACCTATACTATACTATACGCCTTACAACAGTAGAGTAGTCTATCTATCTATCGTCCTTTCGAGCCGAAGACGGCACAATCTCAAAAACAGGCGTGCCAAAATGGCACATATTGCAGAGATCCCTGCTTCTAAAATATATGGTCTGTTTCTATAACAATGTTTTTTACAATGACAGCTTGTCAAGCAAGACATCATCAATCTCCTTAGTCACCTCTTACGACATGCCTGGAAGGTCACAGTGTCACTATTCTTTACTTCCCACATAATCATAATGCTTATATTTATATTTATTATATATATTTCCTATAAATTCTTCCATTTAGTTCACATTTAGTATTTAACAAAAATGTGTACAAAGTTGCAGAAACCTGAAAATAATTTATTTGCAATGTATTTTGCTGAGTAGGTTTTACCAATTTAGTAAATTGGTAGAACTCGTAAGTTGTTAGCTGGCACTACTCAGTACTGGCAGGGGGCAGGGTCATTGTCAAGTTTTGTAGGTCACCAGACAAGACTAGCCAATCTCTCTAAATTCAAATGGAAATATATTTATTAATTATTACAGTAAATATGTTACGTTATAAATTAAAAATACAAAACAACTAGATATGTACTGAATGAATGTATACAAATTTGCATCATTGCACTATTTACTAAATGAATGCAGCTTTGAATAGATAGGTAGGATCGACTGTCAGTCACTTCCCAGCTCTGAGTGAGGTCGTCAGCTGCATATAAACTATAAACTATAAACTGAAGAAAAAAAAGCATTCAATGTTTTCTTGTACATTAAAACAATCTGAATAAACTGAGCAAAAACTTACAAGCATCTAGCGGACGGCTGGGCGAGTTTTGCACAAGCATACATTGTCGAACGAATATTTCTGACTTTGAACCTAGAAAGAGACCGTGTATACTATTACTATATAATCATTGAAAGCCGGAAATAGGACAAATCTGCACAAAGTTTATTTTATTATCTTAAAAAATTGCAGTGTTATACTTATTTTCTAATTAAAATAAAGCGCAATAACAAACCTAAGACAAGATGGCTAAAAATATGTGCGATAATCAGTGGATTTTAAAATAAGTTTTCACTTGTTTCTCAACCTACCCTAGCTAGAGGTGAAAATCAAGGAGACCAGGTTAAGGCGCATGCGCATCCACTCGTGTATACATCCGGTTAATACGTCACTATTACACAAAATATAACCTGGAACAAAATGGAATAAATATTTGAAGAAGAGCGACCTAACTGAGCTTCTATCCGGTTCTATTCTAGAACCAGTTTCATTGTAGTCGGACCTACTCCTTATCTGTTCCAAAGCCAGTCCCAGCATTTCTCGAAGCACATACAGACTTACTGTTCCTATAGGGTGTTGTAGATCCCTATCATCATGTACCATACCGGTTGGCGTAGGCGATCATGTCCTTCCACAATGTTCTATCTACAGTGCATCGTATCAGTTCTGTTGTTGACTGTTTTCCATGCCATGACACCAAGCTATCCAGTATTTTCTCTCTTTGTCGTCCACGATCTCTCTTTCATTTTATTTTGCCAGTTGTAATCAAGTATTCAAAATTTCCTCTTCTCATGATGTGCCCGAAAAATGTTGATTGTTTCTTTCTGATGTTTTTTAGGAGCTGCCTTTTTGTGTTGGCCTCTTTGAGAACTTCCTCATTGGTCTTTTTAGCTTTCCAGGGAACTTTCAAAATTCTTCTGAGAAATCCCATCTCTGTGGCCTCTAATCGTCTTTTCATTTGTTTGTCTACTGTCCATGATTCGCTCCATATGTCATAATTGGTTCTATGTAGCACCGATGAACTCTCTCATTTCTATTGACATAGATTTGTTGCATAAGTTATTTTTCATTTTCTGAAATGATATTTTGGCCTGAGCTATTCTACTTTTTATTTCCGTGGTGCATCTTCCATCCGATGTTATTATTGTGCCCAAGTATTTGACGCGTTGCACTTGTTTCAAATGTGTCCTGTTTATTTTTATGTTGCATGCTGGTGATGATTGTTTCTTCGATAGTGTTGTAGATAACTCTACTTTTTCCACTAAGCTGACTACCCATCATGATCGACCAGCCACCTGGTCCACCTTTAGACCCATCAGTCTCTCATCCTTGCCCCACCTATCCCCAACCCTATACTCTTAAGGAATGACGAACAAGTTGAATTTCATTCATTTTTTGTTTTCCATTTATTCATTGGGTGCCGTCTCCACATTGAAGTTGCCTGCCATAGAGCTCCATTTTACTGTGCTTCAGGTGTACGTTGTCATAGGTTAACCTATCCACTTTTTGATGTTTTCAGTCCATTTTAGTCCTGTCTGCCTCGTCAATTTTGTACCTTACTTCAAGATGACTTATGGAAGGGTGTCATAACTCTTCAAATTGTTTGTTAACATTCTCAATGTTTGTTAACATTCTCAATGGTTGTTAACATTCTCAGTGTTTGTTAACATTCTCAATGGTTGTTAACATTCTCAATAGTTGTTAACATTCTCAATAGTTGTTAACATTCTCAATGTTTGGTGAAACAAACCGGGTTCACAGGCCGGGTTCAAAGTTACCTTATCCACCCCTATTCCTGGACATTTTCTCTACTTCTCTCCAGCCTAGACTAATGTTCTCAGGGGTTTCCTTGACTTCTTCTCATGTATTCCTTGGCCTTCCTTTCTCTTCCCCCGCGGGTTCCATTACAGTGCCTGTCTTGCTGTACTAGCATCAGATTTTCTTAGTGCATGTCCAATCCATCCGTATGTTCATATACCATATTTCTGTAACCACGATCTGATGCTAGAACGACCCCGTCATAAATAATTCTATCTCGTGTTCTCCGTTATAATGATGTTTACATAATCATCGAGTGTCGTCTCCGCATCGAAGGTTGGCTTCCATGGAGCGCCATTCCACTATGTCTCTTGCTTTGATGGTGCAGATTGTCATAGGCTTGCTTGTCAATCTGTTGATGTTGCTCGCCCATGTTAGTCTTGGTCTGCCTCTGTCTCTTTTACCCTGTATTTTTCCTTACAAGATTACCGCAATCTCTGGAAACACACTCTAAAGGTTTGCCTCAAACAAGAAGCAGACAGATTCATAGAGAAAGAGAATACGCGACGAACGAAAAGAAAAGAAAAGAAAAAATAACATTCCTACGGGCGCTGAAAAATCATAGTCAACTATGACTGACGGAGGCTACTACTACTACTACTACTACTACTACTACTACTACTACTACTACTACTACTACTACTACTACTACTGTGTCTTTTAACATGCCCCAAACATTTCAATAACTTTGAGGCAACTGACAAAAGTGGAGAGGCGTGACACTTTTGTCAGTTGCCTCAAGTTATTCTGTAAAATCATCCTAAATAGAATAAAGGATTCAATAGATACAGTAATGCGTGAAGAACAGGCTGGTTTTAGAAAAGGGAGAAGCTGTCTTGACCACATTTTCACTCTACGACTTATATTGGAGGAACACATTGAAAAGCAAAAACCTTTGTACTTAACTTCATCGACTTCAAAAAAGCATTTGATAGTATTCATAGAGATTCTTTGTGGAAAATTCTGAAGCAATATGGCTTACCATCAAAAATCATAAATATTATCAAGACATGTATGATGGTTACACATGTGCAGTTCGAACAGAGGAAGGACTGAGCGAATGTTTCCCAATAGAAACTGGGGTTAAACAAGGATGTATTTATCGCCCTTGTTATTTGGAATTGTTATGGACTTCATAATGAAGAAATGCTGCACTGGTAATAAAGGCATCGAATGGATACAAGGAGACCATTTGGAGGACCTCGACTTTGCTGATGACATAGTTCTCATCAGCAGTCAGATAAAAACGATGCAGGAACAATGAACTATCATCAATAGCCAGCAAAATTGGGCTTGAGGTCAATCATGAAAAGACTAAAGTCATTAAAAGTTTAATTCCAACAAGTGACAACATATACATGGAAAACAAACCAGTAGAAGAGATCGATCACTTTATCTATCTTGGAAGTCACATTGATCGAGAAGGGTACGAGCAAAGAAATTAGAATCAGACTGGCTAAAGCAGCAATGTCTTTCAGAAGCCTTGAAAAGTTGTGGAAATCAAAACTCATTAGCACAAACACAAAACTTAGGCTATTCAAATCAAATGTACTATCAACCCTTACGTATGCGTGTGAAAGCTGGAAAACAACAAGAGATATAGAAACAAAGTTGAACGCATTCGAAAATAAATGTCTAAGGAAAATACTTGGTATAGAATGGAACGAATTCAAAACAAACGAGGAAATTAGAGAAATCGCCAATCAACCACTAATATCTTCAGTAATAAAGAAAAGACGATGGTCATACGTGGACATGTGATGAGAAGAGATAATAATCGAATAGCAAGCTAGCCCTCATATGGGAAACAACAGGTAAAAGAAAAAGAGGAAGACCCAGGAGACATGAGAAGAACATTGATGAGAGAGGCAAGAGCAGCAGGAATCGGCTTCCTCAATGAGATAGAACTGCTTGCACAGAACAGAGACAGATGGCGAGATTTGATAAATATCTTTAAAAGAAAACTGCTAACAAAAATTCATATAGGAGAAGGGTATCTTGGTCTACGCCCTATGGGCCGGTTACGGCTCGAAAGGTCAATAGATAGATAGAAACATTTCACGTGTCTGGTTTGTATTGTGTTTAATAGTTCTATTTTCATTTTTAGTTGTTTTAAAACTTAATCGTTTGTTTTATTTTCTTTCCATCCAATTCTTTCATTTTTTTTCTATAAATCCACATTTCAAAGTCTTCAATTTTCTGTTCTGTTTTATTGTCTAAAGTCATACGTTACATACTCTCAAACAAGTAGCTAAAGATTTATATGAAACCATGGCTACCGCGGTAAACTTTTGGCACGACCATGCAAATACAAGAGGTGAAAGGTCATGAGATTTTTCAATGTGGGCTCTAACAAATAATCATGACAAGACCTGACCTGAAAGTAATCAACAACTCATAGCTGACCGTGGTCGAAGCGTCTGCAACAGATAATCTAGATACTAATCCAGCATCACGTGATGGTTTTGGTGACAGACTAACATGGTAGGGTAGAGAAGGATGGCAAAACCGTATAAAATTGCGATGATGTGTCGGATCTATTGGACCAAAGTTGCAGGTATCACATCGTCATCATCGTCAGGTACCATGCTGGTTGGCGTAGACGATCATCTATCTCCATACCTCTTGGTCCTTCATACACGTCATAATTTAAGTCAGTGATCTTTTATTACATCATTAGTATATTTTAAAAAATTATTAAAGTCCCCCCGTCACGCCAAGTGGCGTATAGAGAATGTGGTGTTAGTAACCATAAATTTTACAGACCTTCAGCACATGATTTTTGGGGTAATGTGATCGGTATTACGCCCGTGCCGCTTCACTTTCCCAGAAAAAAACCCAGCACCCATTTAAGACTGGGTGAACCGAAAGCCGTCGGTTGGATCGAACCCTACCCCATGTCCTTTGTAGTCCACTTCACTAACCACTGAGCTATCGCGGCTCTCCACATTAGTATAAGCTGTTCAATATTTTTGCTCTTGTTTTCCTCTGCTCTTCTTTCCATTCAGTCTGACTGTTGTTATAGTATTCTCTATGCCTTCTTTTCGTATAACGTGCCCAATAAATGTAAATTTTTTCTTCTGTATCATTTTGATGATATGGGGGACTGGTTGGTCTCGAGGCAAGACGCCGGCCTCGAGACAGAGAGGTTGTGGGTTCAAATCCCGGCTACACCGGTTGGGATTTCATCTATGATTTCTCTCTGCAGCAACCACCCCTGGTCTCAGCAGCGAGGCCCGGCTTGAAACGTCAATTACTCATCGACGGAAAAAAACATGAGTACCTCCGAAGTCGGAGTTATCTGCCTGTGCGGTAAGGGACCCCTGTACACACGGCTGCCAGGGAAAAAAATGGATTAACACGCAAAATTCAGTTCCTAATCTCTAGGGACTTCGTCGGAGGTCAAAGCTGGTGAACGGGGGAAAAAATTGATGATATTTCTGGTTTCTCCAGCTCGTTTTAAACACTCCATTTGCAATTCTTGCTATCCATAGTTAACTTCATTCGACGCTACTGCGCCAACTTAACGCCCTTATAAATGTGAACAATGTAGAGCAGTAGTCGTTAAGTGAATGCAGATAGAAAATCGGAAGAAATTAGAGTATCTGTTCATGAACTACAGTAAATGAACAGTTAAATAAAAAGGAAGAAAGGAGAAGGAAATAAAATAGACAGAAGAAGTGAGGAAAAAATGGAAAGGAGATGTGAAAAAAATAGAAAGGAGAAGTGAAAAAATAGAAAGGAGAAGTGAAAAAATAGAAAAGAGAAGTGAAAAAAATAGAAAGGTGAAGTGAAAAAAAAATAGAAAAAAATTGTATGGTTAAAGCTTTACGTACTAATGGAGGACACAACTTTGAATCACGTTTCGGCTAAATAGACCTTCAGCAGGAACAAATAAACAACATACATAGAAATGTCAGTAAATAAAACTAACACTACATAGCTAACTAATAATGAAGTATCAAAATAATTTCTAACTAGAATGAGAAATAAAAATGAGAATGACTTCCCTGTGTATTGTGCTGTGGCCAGAAGAAAAATGAAAGAGGGCTAGTCCGCGCAGGATACCGGTGTAGTTGGCCAGCAAATGGGAGGGTAAAAACACAGGTGAGTGGGTTCTAAAAATATGGGGGGGAGGGCGAATATTGTATAGGTTACCTCAACAATAACGCCACCTGCAATATCTATACGCATCTATATACATACAACGTGCGAGAAACCACAGACAGGTATGTGTGTGTGTGTGTGTGTATATATATATATACACACACACACATATATATATATATATACACACAATATATATATATACACCAATATGTATATATATATATAATATATATATATATATCCCCATATATACACACATACATTCATATATATCTATATCCCCGAAGTGTCCACACCTAGGTCCGTGTGCAGGCCCAAAACACAAAGAATATACAATACATAGTACCAGAACGAATGAAAGAGTAAGATATCTCAGAGTGGGGTTTACTAAGAACATGTAAAAGGTAAGGTACCGTGTTGTGCAGGTGGAAAGTGTATTGTGTTGCACAAAGGTAAGCAGCCCTGACACAAGAGATATAGGTGACAGATGAAGTGTTGCAGTGTGGTCTAGTAGAGGATAGCTGTGAATAGCATTGCTTGTGTATATATTAATATACTAATCCATGAGCCAAAAGAGGGAGTCGCGATAGCTCAGTGGTTAGTGAACTGGACTACAAAGGACAAGAGGTAGGGTTCGATCCCAACCGACGGCTCCGGGTTCACCCAGCCTTTAATGGGTACCAGATTTTTTTATGGGAAAGTGAAGCGGCACGGGCGTAATACCGACCATATTACCCCAAAAATCATGTGACGAAGGTCTGTAAAATTTATGGTCACTAACACCATATTCCCTATACGCCACTTGGCGTGACGGGGGCACTTGCATTGCGTTGCATGAGCCAAAAAGTAGAACGCGAAATAGGGAAGGAGTAGCTACAAGGACACTATGTGGATGAGTGTAGCAATACTAAAAAAAAAAGAAGAAAAAAAGTGGTACGGTGACAGCTTTACGTGGTAATGGACAAAACAAAAGTCGACGTTTCGGCCAAGTAGGCCTTCAGCTGGAACAACAAACAACAGCACAAAAAATATATATAAGGATATGTCAATAAATGTAACTACATGGAGATAATATGCTAGATAATCAAGAAAGGAAATAAAAAATGGGGTCACTTCCCTGTGTTCCAGAGCGTGGTGAGCCTCCGAATTGACTAAAATGAGAAGGCGGGATGACCAACTACATATCTCACTGACCAGGCAGTCAAGCAAGGAGACGGAACGGAAGGGTTCTAAAAATATTTGGAGGTGGGTACAAGATATGCATAACTGTGCATACCTAACTGTGTGTGCACTATATCTCTTGTGTATGAGTGTGATACATTCAAGCTTCGTGGGGTCAGAGAACCCAAATTGACTATAGAATATACATTTGTGTCGTCCATTAATTACTTAAAACTTAAACCGTACCAATTATTATTATTAGTATTATTAGTATTAGTATTTCTCCTTTACAATCAGCTTTACAGTAGCTTCGCGTTGTGTGCATTTCTTTGCCTGACCTAGAAAATAAAAAGAAAGTTTGTTATGGTAGACAACTGCGGCTCAGCAACAAAAACATTACAGTTTTTCGAATTATGTCCCTTTGGTTAAGTCTGCCATCAATTTGTGACCGATAACGTGCGGTATCTATCTACGCAGATCAAAGATCAATCTATGGCAGAGTAAAGGGAGCTCTTAAAAAACATCAGCAAGAAGCAATCAACATTTTTCGGGCACATCATGAGAAGAGGAAAGTTGGAATACTTGGTTACAACTGGCTAAATAAAAGGAAAGAGAGATCGCGGATGACAAAGAGAGAAAATACTGGGTAGCTTGGTGTCATGGCATGGAAAAACAGTCAACAACAGAACTGATACGATGCACTGTAGATAGAAGATTGTGGAAGGACATGATCACTTACGCCAACCGGTATGGCACATGATGATGGTGGCAGAGTGCCGCAGGTAAGATCCACACTGAGTGTTTACTCTATATTTGTTCATATACGTGCTGTCTTTTGTCATTCTGTCCTTTTAAAAAAACAAGTGGCAAATCTTATTGTTCATCAGTATCATTATCATGTGCCACACCGGTTGTCTTAAGCGATCATGTCCTTTCACAACCTTTTATCCATCGTGCATCGTATCTATTCTGTTGTTGACTGTTTTCCGTACCATCTCAACAAGCTATCTAGTATTTTCTCTCTTTGTCATCCACGATCTCTCTTTCCCTGTATTTTGTCTACCCAAGTATTCCAACTTTCCTCTTCTCATGATGTGCCCGAAAAATGTTGATTCTTTCTTTCTGATGTTTTTTAGGAGCTCCTTTTTTGTGTTGGCCTCTTTGAGAACTTCCTCATTGGTCTTTTTATCTGTCCAGGGAACTTTCAACATTCTTCTGAGAAATCCCATCTCTGTGGTCTCTAATCGTCTTCTCATTTGTTTGTCTATTGTCAATGATTCGCTTCCATATGTCAGAATTGGCTCAATATAGACACCGATGAACTCTCTTTCTCACTTCTATTATGACATAGATTTGTTGCATAAGACGCTTTTCATTTTCTGAAATGCTATTTTGGCCTGAGCTATTCTGCTTTTTATTTCTGTGGTGCATCTCCCATCTGATGTTATTATTGTGCCCAAGTAGTTGACTCTCCGCACTTGTTTCAAATTTGTCTCGTTTATTTTTATGTTGCATGATGGTGATGATTGTTTCTTCGATATGACCATTACTTCTGTTTTCTTCCTATTCAGACTGAGACCTTTATTGTTGCTTTCTTTTACTATTATGTCTATCATTTCGTGTAGTTTTTCTGTCTCTGCTATTAAGACTGTGTCATCCGCATATCGCAAATTATTTATGTTGTGACCGTTGACTTCAATTCCTTTTTTGTCTACTATTGATCTCATAATATGTTCGCTGTAAAGTGAAAACAAATCCGGCGACAGAACACAGCCTTGTCTGACTCCTTCATGTATATATTAGAAATGCTGTGTTTGATTGCTAATTCCTATGGCTGCTGTTTGTTGCCGGTACAATGTTTTTTTATGATTCGCAGATGTTTGCCACCAATGTTTAATTGCTCCAGCATATTGATTATTTCCACATGCTTTACTTTGTCAAATGCTATTGTGTAGTCTATAAAGCACATATATAGATCTTTCTTTACCTCTAATGCTCTTTCTACCAATGTTCTCAAGATGTTTGTTGCATTATTGGTGCCATTTCCTTCAACAAATACACATAGCGTACTGTTACGATTGTTAGAAATACCAACAAATGTTACAGTACAGAGTATTATAATTTCCACGTAGAATGGTGTTTATATGCCAGTTCTCTTTAATGTTTACAACTTGTAACATGGCTTCATTGCTCTTGTTCATTATCCAAGGGTGTCAAGAGGACACTTCTGTAGCATTTTGTTTCGAATAAATCAATTTTCTTCCTTGCTGTTTGGAAGATTGTCCATGATTCACAACCACATGCTGCTATTTGGAATATATGTGTCTTCAGTAATTTTAATGTTACTGCACTGCTGGTGTTGTGTCACATGTTCTTTATGACATCTAATTTATGTGTTGCTATTGCTAATCTTCTTTTGAAGAAGATTGTCTCCAATGTTAGTTACTACATCATCATCATCATGTACCCTGCTGGTTGGCGTAGGCGATCATGTCCCTCCACAATCTTCTATCTACAGTGCAGATATTCCACGTTTGTTACAATTTCAAGTTCTTCACTGCTGATGATGATTTTGGGTTGGCTTTTTGTTTTGCCGATAAACATTATCGCCCGTGTGCTACCGGGGCCCGAAAGGGGAGTAAAGAATAGTGGCGCTGTACCATACCAGGCATGTTCGTAAGAGGCGAGAAAGGAGGGTTGGGCATGGGACTGGCTATCCCATACTGTAAAAAAAATAAGCCGCAAAAAACTTCACAAACATGGACAAGTCAACATTATGGAAATGTACCAGTCAAACACCAGTGGATAAAGAGATACAGCGAAGACGACGGCGCTGGATAGGACACACACTACGGAAGCCAACTGAGAGTAGTACACAACAGCCCTTTTTTGGAATCCCCAGGGGAAAAGACAAAGAGGAAGACCAAGGAATTCTTGCAGAAGACAGATAGAAGCAGAGATGAAGATGATGGGGAAGACATGGAATGATCTTAAAAGAATGGCAAAAAACAGAACGACTTGGAAAGTATTTCTTGAAGACCTATGCTCCACTGGGAGCTAAAAAGGTAGAAGAAGAAGAATAGACATTATCTTAGTTTTCTATATGTTCAGATAGTGTTTTTTTCTTCACTGTGTTTTTTTTTTAACACACTCAGCTGTATTTTGTAGTCCTTCTGACCTGCTTGAGAGGAGCTCTGGAATTGTGTTGCTATGTATCGTGAAAGGGTGGAACTTTACAAATACGTCAACGTTTCTGACACTTCTCATGATGTTCTCAGCATTGATATTGGGAGGATATGGAGAGAGAAAGCATCCCTGCCTCACCCATATTTGTACTCCAAACCAATTTGATGTTTTGCCCCTACTCTGAAAACTGCTTCCTGTTCATGACAGAGAGATTCAATAAGTTATTGAGTTATTGAGTTATTGAGTTAATGAGTTAATGAGTTATTGAGTTATTAGTTATAGTTATTGAGTTATGAGTTAATGAGTTATTGAGTTAATAAGTTATTGAGTTAATGAGTTATTGAGTTAATGAGTTATTGAGTTAATGAGGTATTTGCGGATCATCATCATTGCACCCCGAACATGTCCATAGATGCTCAGATCCCCTCCTCAGCAAATCTCGAAGTGTCCAGCGACTGACTACTCCAATTCTGTGTTGGTTGATAAGTCTTCTTATCACACGTCCACTAAGTTTCTCATTTCTGGCTGTGCCCATCCTAACTCACATCTCTTTCATCCGAAGGAGTGACGTGGATTAGTGGTCGTCGAAGTCCTGTGCTCTTCCCACATCTAGGAGGGTACTGATGATGTCCGCCCGATCCATTGGTTGACAGTCCTCAACGACAGCGCAACTAGCCAACCTATCCGCTCTTTTATTTCCCCGTACTCCCGCATGTCCAGGGACATAGACAAAGGTACCGTACGTATTTTTTTACTTCCGCAATGACTCTAACCATTGCATGCGTACAAAGCCCTCTTCCACTATCCAATAAGTTGTATTAGGTGTATTGGGAAACCCATATCTTTCATGATGTTCCACAGTTTCTGATGTTGTATGCAGTCAAAGACCTTGCTGTAATCTATAAAGCGTGTATGCAATTCTATGCTGTATTCCCTACACTTCTCAAAGACCTTGCTGTAATCTATGTAGCATGTATGTAACTCTATGTTGTATTCCTACACTTCTCAAAAACCTTGCTGTAATCTATTTAGCGTGTATGCAGCTCTATGTTGTATTCACTACACTTCTCAAAGACCTTGCTGTAATCTAGGTAGCATGTGTGTAACTCTATGTTGTATTCCCTACACTTCTCAAAGACCTTGCTGTAATCTATGTAGCGTGTATGCAGCTCTATGTTGTATTCCCTACACTTCTCAAAGACCTTGCTGTAATCTATGTACCGTGTATGCAGCTCTATGTTGTATTCCCTACACTTCTCAAAGACCTTGCTGTAATCTATGTAGCGTGTATGCAGCTCTATGTTGTATTCCCTACACTTCTCAAGGATGTTTCTCGTGTTAAAGATGTGGTCCCGGGCACGATGTCTGAAGTCTGCTTAAACTCCATACAGTCTTTGTTGTAACTTTATTGCTATCATCTCCCTGATGTTGGCTTGGATCGTGCGAGTGGTTGTTGGTGATAGACCAAGAGGAATTACTTGGAGTCTCACCGGACTTCTTGAAGATACTGACTTTGCAGATGATGTTGGATTGCTTGTCCGATGTCACCACGACATACAAGAGATAACAGATAGAGTAGACCAGTTTGTTGCAAGCCAACTGAGAGACTTCTACACAACAGGCCCTTTTTTGGAATCCCCAGGGAAAAGACAAAGAGTAAGACCAAGGAAATCTTGGAGAAGACATATAGAAGCAGAGATGAAGATGATGGGGAAGACATGGAACGATCTTAAAAGAATGTTAAGAAACAGAACGACTTGGAAAGTGTTTATTGAAGACATATGCTCCACTGGGAGCTGAAAGGTAGAAAAAGATCAGTTTGTTAACTCAGTAGGACTGAAAATAAATGAAGAGAAAACTAAAATTAAGAAGATAAATGCCAAAGGTACAAATAAAATTACATTCAGAGGAGTAGAACTAGAAGAAGTGGATCACTTTAAATACCTGGGCGCTATATTTCATCAAATAGCGACACTGAGAAAGAGATCTCTGCTAGAATAGGCATGTCCAGACATTCAATAGACTTTGACGTCCTTTAAAGGGCGGATGACAAAGAGGTGTATTCCTTTATTCATGGGGCGAACGCAAGCAAGGAATAGACTTTGAAACATTTGCCATCATTTTCCTGCTATCCCTTGTGTTCTGTATATCATTTGTTCATGTAATTGTTCCTGATAATTCTTCTTTGATTCCTCATAAGTTGTACTTGTATCTTGATCAATTACGGTTAACGTATCCGGTCCAGGTAGTCAGCAATGTTTCACTGACCGCTATTCAATTAATCATCATGATTGAGTGCGGCCCCGCATCGAAGGTTGGCTACCATGGAGCGCCATTCTGCCCTGTCTCTTGCTTTGATCGTGCAGGTTGTCATAGGCTGATTTGTCCATCTTTTGATGTTACTCGTCAATGTTAGTCTTGGTCTGCCTCTGCCTCTTTTACCTTGTATTTTCCCTTGCCTCCTCTCTCTCTCTCTCTCTCTCTCTCTCTCTCTCTCTCTCTCTCTCTCTCACTCTCTCTCTCTCTCTCTCTCTCTCTCTGCGATCAAGACTAATCAGAGTAGGATTCCAGACTCTCTCATGAATTCAGCTGTCTGTTTAAATGATTCGATTGCCCCATATAGTTTCCATTCGAGGGAGGTGGGTGTGGACCACTTTGTTCTTCACAAGACTGTGTACTGGGGCAATCCTGTAGAACATGTTTTGTAGTCATATTGTCCAGTGTACAGTGGCATGGGCTGGTTGTACCTATTTTGAATTTGGTGAACATGTGATTTCTCATTCTATTGTGGCCAGTGCGTAGGCGAAGTATGATGACTTGATCCCTCCTTGATAGTTGGTGGTATCCGTCACTCTCGTTATGCTTTGGGTGTTCTCGTTTCCATTTTTCATGGTACTGACCTTTGAGGATGATTTTGTTTCATCATAACTGAGCGGATGGTTCTCTTGTGGTAATCTCCCTCCCTCTTTAGCTAATTTGTCTGCGCGTTCGTTCCCGTGTATATTACAGTGTGATGGTATCCACTGAATGACTACTCTCTGGAAGTTATTGCATAGTTGGTCCAGGGTTGTTCTCAAGTCATCTAGTTCATTGTTCTTGGTTTTTTTTAGAGCTGTTAGTACTGTCAGTGCATCAGTCAGAATCACAAATTTATTGTGCATGTTATTTTTGTGTTGAGTAGCCAGTGTTGCAGCATCTCTGATGGCCTCAGTTTCTGCTTTAAAGTTGTTTGAGAATTTCCCAGTATCTATTGACTTGGTGATCTCGTCTTGATTATTCAGCGTCAAGAACACACCACCCCATCCATTTCTGGTGGCATTTGTAGCAGAACCATCTGTGTATATGTGGGACCAAGAGTCCTGTGGGTAGGTATCGTGTATATGTTTTTTCTGCTACATGTTTTCTTTCTGTGTCTGATTTGGTGCCTTTTTTCACGATTCCTGTTATATTTTCCTTAAGTTCTGGTATTTTATGTTTCCCATGAGGAGACATATCAGATGGGCCCAAGGGTTTCGGTATTGTTTGGGAAAGTACTGGGTCTCCAGTAGTCAGTTTATTGGCAATTGCTGCGAAGTTGCTCCTCTTTAGTCGTACAATTCCGAAACTTTATTCTTTGATGCATGGGGTGGCTAAGGAGCCTTCTATATTTCTCTGCTTGTTGCAATACTTTAGTGACCCGTCTGTCATCTAAGGGCTGTAAACCTGTTACTGTTTCTAGAGTCTTGATTGGCGTAGATTTCATAGCATCAGTGATGATACGGGCAGCTTGGTTCTGTGTTCTGTTAATTTTGCTAAGGCGTGATTTGGAAGCCATAGCTCAGGCTGTGACTCCATACTCGAGGACTGGTCTGACTCTTCCTACGTATAGTCTTTTCAAGATATTGCTGTCTGCTCCCCAGTCCGTTCCTGCCAATTTCTTCCTAATATTAGTTCGTTTTCTGACTTTTTTTTCTTGCTCTGTCTATCTGATTTTTCCAAGTCATTCTGCGATTCACGGTGACGTCAAGATATGTTGGGTTTTGGTCAATAGGGAGTGTATGGTCTTTTATCTTCAAGTTTGCAGAGAGTGTGTTTCTTTTGTTTGAGGCTGAAAATTGTATATGTAGTTTTTTTTTCGTTAATTGGTAAGGACCAGGTGTTTGTCCATTTTTCAAGTTCACCTATGGCATCTTGCATCCTGGATCCAGCCACCGACATACTTTCCTCGCGAGCCCATGACGCCAGATCATCTGCGTAAATTGCTGAGTGTATTCTGGGTGGAATGTCCATTACGATGTCATTCATGAAAATTAAAAAGAGTGTTGGGGACAAGACTCCGCCTTGTGGGACACCTTGTTCGACTGTGACCTTCTACTTAGTTGACCTTGTACTCTGGCCGTTCTATCCTGAAGGTATTGAGAGACCAATTGAATAAACGACCCTGGATGCCAAGTCTAAAAAGCTTGTTCTTTAAACCCTCTTGCCAAACCCTATCAAAAGCCGTCTCCATGTCGATCCACACTGCCAATGTGTGTTTCTTTTCTTGTAGAGTATCCTCTATTTCCTGTGTGATGTAGGTGACCAGGTCTTCAGTTGATCTGTGCTGACGGAAGCCACTTTGTTGTGGTACGATTTGTTGTTTTGTCTCCAAATGCCACATCAGTCTTCTGTTAACCAGCCTTTCCATGAGTTTACTCAGGCAACTCAGTAAGCTAATTGGTCTGTAGCTACTTGGGTTTAGTGGGTCTTTTCCACTCTTGAGGATGGACACCAAAATAGCTTCTTTCCAGATTGCCGGCACATGACCTCTCTTCCAGCTAGCATTTATTATCCTTAGAAGCTGGCTCTTGGCTTTCTGTCCCAGATTTATGAGCATTTCGTTGGTGATTCCATCTTTACAAGGGGAACTTTTGAGCTTCTACCCTTTGAGGGCAACATCGAATTCAGTTGAGGTAAAGATGGTCGTCTGATGCTCTTCTGGTGCTAAAGGCATGTGTTTTGCATCTTGGTTTTCCCGTCTTGCAGCTTTCTGTTTGTCTATTGGAATTTTTATTCTACTAATGTTTTTGTAAGTCTCTATCAGTAGATTTGCTGCCCTTTTGCCTGTGAGGATGTTCTGATTGTGTGTTAATGATATTGGAGGTCGGCAAGTGTTTTCGTCGCTCAGAGCTTTCGCAAGTTTCCATAGTTTATGACCATTTTTGTCTTGATTAAGGCTCTCTGTTTTGTCTATCCAGCTCTGTCTTGCTGATATCATGACCTCACGTCTGTATTTGGCAGAGGCTGCTTTGTAGGCAATGTTGCTCTCTGTGCTGTGTGATGTTTCAGCTAGTTCTCTGGCAGAGTCCAGTTCCTCTTCTAGTCTTTGTATTTCCTTGCTCCAGTATGGCTTGTAGTTTCTTTTTGCTCCTCTAGGAATGGATTCTTTAGCAGCTCTCAGGATTCCATTTGTTAACCGCTCTATCATATTATTGACCTTCTTTTCGTGGGTGTTGATAGGCGCAGTATATGCATCAGTGAGCCTTGCAGACATTGCCCAATCTGCTCTCTTATAGTTCCAGCGGGGAAGAGGTATTTGCAACTCATGTTTGTGAGCAAGATCCACTGAAAGTTTGACTGGTCTATGGTCACTATCTCCAAGTTGGTTCAGCACTTTTCTGGTTATTTTGATAGATATGTCTCCAGTTGCAAATGCTAGGTCGGGAGTGGAAGTTGTTTTCCATCTTCTTGAGTAGAAAGTTGGGGGGTCCTCCCTAGAGTTTATGAGAAATAGGTTGTTGTCTATTTCCCATTCTTCCACTTCTTCACCTCGAACATTGGACTTCTTATATCCCCATCTTTCAGAGTGGCCGTTAAAGTCTCCTACTACCAGATACTCTGACGGTGGTATTTCCGTTGACTCCAGCTTCAGTAATTTGTCATTTGGACAGTATATGTTAAATATCCTTATAGTAGCGAAGTTAATGTCTAGGTCTGTACCAATGATCTCTGCCTCTCCGTTTGTGACTACATCTATCAGTTTTGCTGGGATGGAATTTTTTAATAAGTATAAGAATTCCACCCTTGTCACCTTTTCCCTTCCAAAATTATTTTTAGTATGCTTCAGTGTTTTTTTAACATTCCCCAAAAATGTCATTTGTCTTGTTTGAATTGTGTTTAGTAGTTCTCTTTTCATTTTTAGTTGTTTTAAGACTTCATCATTTGTTTTTTTTTTTCCATCCAATTCTACCTATTCTTCTATAAATCTACATTTCAAATACTTCAATTCTTTGTCCTGTTTTCTTGTCTAATGTCCATGTTTCTGCACCAATAGGAATATTGAGAAGACATAGCATTTTCCTATTCATAGTTTTAGCCCTGGTGTTATTTCTTTTGATGTTAGTATATTTTTCAAGTCATTAAAATTACTTTTTGCCATTCCTATTTTTTTTTTTCACTTTTACATTACCCATCACTGGTTATAGTATGTCCAAGGTAGTTATAGTTCTGAACTGTCTCCAGGTCTATTCCTTCATTTTGATATCCACTTGTAGGTTTTGAGTATTTTCTTTGTTTATGATCATAGTTTTAGTCTTTTTCATATTAATATCTTACCCATATTTTGTGCTTATCGCATTTATTACATTAAATAATTGTTGTAGATCTTTAGGATTCTCTGCTAGTAGTACAGTATCATCAGCATATCTTAGGTTATTGATTATCTTTCCATTAATGTTTAGGCCTGACATCTCTGAAATGTTTTTAAAGATTTGCTCAGTGTATAGATTGAACAAGCTTGGTGATAGGATGCATCCTTGTCTTACTTCTCTTTTTATATCAATAGGTGTAGAGTTCTCTTTGTTATATTTTATTATTGCTGTTTGCTCCCAATATAAATTACATATTAGTCGTATGTATGTGTCATTTTGATGGATATCTTTTAGGCACACTTGTCATGATCATAGTGTTAGTCTTTTTGACATTAATATCTAATCCATATTGTTGTTTGTCACGTTTATTTCATTCTGTAATTGTTGTAGATCTTCATTTACGTTAATCTTAAAACAATTTGCATTATTTTGAGAAGTCTGTCTAGGCTCATAGTCCAGAACTTGTACAATCTGAAAACCTTTGGTTTATGTGGAAATGGTGTTAAGTTAATAGTTATTGAGGCATGTCAGTGTTTCTGCTCAGGAAAACTGGCAGCCATTCTCCACACAGGGGGATTCCAAACAATACACGCTTTGTTTGTTGATCGGCAGTGCCGTGCAAGGTCAAGGTGCATGCGTAGGAGAGGTCACTACGGAGTCTTGTGCGTCCAATAAGAGCACGAATCTTTGTTCCAATAACTTCCGGTAGACACGTGGCGGGAATAGCTCGAGCCCAGGGTAAAGTTACTTTTTTTTATCTGTAAACTGCCCAGTACGCATGCGTGAGTATGTGACGTCAAACAATGGCTGCATCGCGTGGCGGAGAGTTCATTTCCCTTTAAATTCATTTGCCAGGCAAACAGACACGCGAGTGGCACGGCACGTGAACCAGGCACCCGGTGAACGGACAGATTCCCGCCTCCTGTTTGAAAATGTGAAATTGATCTAGTGTATGTCTAAACAAAGGGAGACCACTGTCAACAGCAGGCATCATGACGACCTGATTAACTTCCCCTTCGCTAGGACATCTGTAAACACAAACTTAATTACTAACCTGTAAGGAGAGATATCGGTTATCAACGAGATAACAGCTCAGCCCTGGCTCATCTCCTTCAGACTTCCAGAGAATTCAATGACTGCGCAACGCTCCAGCTACCTCAAACACTAGACTGTCTCTCCATGACCGATTTCTCCGTTTCTATTTCATCAAAGCTGTCAGTTTGGACTTTCAAAATGACAACGAACGCTGGCACATATTTCTTCATTATGACGTCACGGAATCGTCCCAGTAAAATAACAGTATCTCCATCCCTGTGTCGGGGAAGTTGCTGTCCCTCTGACGTCATTAACACAAATCCCCCATCCCCACTCCCGCAAAAAAAAAAAGATCGGGGAAGAAGGCCAGAGTAAATGTGAAAACTCGTAAAACACAACTAACATGACGTTGTCATCTTTGCGAATAGGGTGGTTGTGGGTAGCTCAACGTCAGTCGTCTATAGCTAAAGACGTCATGCTAGGTGAGGTTTTCCTGGGTTTCCCTCTGGTCTTTACTATAATTGGCGGATGTCTGACGGACAGAAGGCTGTGGTTCTCTAACCAAGGTAGGCTTGATTCGATCCCTGAAAGAGTCCAAATTTGACCTGAACACTCCGTGGCGACTGCGTTGGGCATGCGACCTCTATTCTCCAGTCATATATACACTCCATTCTTCTTCTTCTTCTACCTTTCAGCTCCCTGTGGAGCATATGTCTTCAATAGACGCTTTCCAAGTCATTCTGTTTCTTGCCATTCTTTTAAGATCATTCCATGTCTTCCCCATCATCTTCATCTCTGCTTCTATCTGTCTCCTCCAAGAATTCGTTGGTCTTCCTCTTTGTCTTTTCCCTGGGATTCCAAAAAAGGGCATGTTGTGTAATACTCTTAGTTGCCTTCCATCACAGTGTGTGTCCACTCCACCGTCTTCGTTGTGTCTCTTTGTCCACTGGTAATCGCTTTTTCCATAATTCTCCTTTAATGAGTCTGTCATTTCCATCATTTTGTTCCACGCAAGCATCCAAGACACTCCATTACCTAAATTTAATAAATGTCGCAGCGATAGGAAGGTTGGCCAGTGATTCTAACACAATAAAGTGTTTCTACAACAAGGAGTTGGAATTACCATGAATTAAATGAACAAAATAGTGAACTAGACTATAAAAGGACAAGTGGTAAGGTTCGATCCCAACCGACAGCTTCCAGGTTCACACAGTCTTTAATAAGTACGGATTTTTTCTGGGAAAGTAAAGCAGCACGGGCGTAATACTGACCACATTACCCAAAAAATCATGTGCTGAAGGTCTGTAAAATTTATGGTCACTAACATCATATTCCCTATACGGCACTTGGCGTGATGGGGGCTCTTTACTTTTTTTTTTTTTAAGTTAACAAAAGTGTTTGTTTGTTTGTTTGATTGTTTGTTTGTTTGATTGTTTGTTTGATTGTTTGTTTGTATGATTGTTTGTATGATTGTTTGTTTGTTTTGTTTGTTTGTATGTTTGTTTGATTGTTTGATTATTTGTTTGTTTGTTTGTTTGTTTGATTGTTTGTTTGTTTGTTTGATTGTTTGTTTGTTTGTTTGTTGTATTTGTTTGATTGTTTGTTTGTTTGTTTGTTTGTTTGTTGTTGTTTGTTTGTTTGTTGTTTGTTTGATTGTTGTTTGTTTGTTTGATTGTTTGTTTGATTGTTTGTTTGTTGTTTGTTTGTTTGTTTGTTTGATTGTTTGTTGTTTGTTTGTTGATTGTTTGTTTGATTGTTTGTTTGTTTGTTTGTTTGTATGTTTGTTTGATTGTTTGTTGATATTTGTTTGTTTGTTTGTTTGTTTGTTTGTTTGTTTGTTTGATTGTTTGTTTGTTGATTTGTTTGTTTTGTTTGTTTGATTGTTTGATTGTTTGTTTGATTGTTTGTTTGTTTGTTGTTTGTTTGATTGTTTGTTGTTTGTTTGTTTGATGTTTGTGTTGTTTGTTTGTTGTTGTTTGTTTGATTGTTTGATTGTTTGTTTGTTTGTTGTTTGTTTGTTTGTTTGTTTGTTTGTTTGTTTGTTTGTTTGTTTGTTTGTTTGTTTGTTTGTTTGTTTGTTGTTTGATTGTTTGTTTGTTGCTAGGGTGATCATCTCTGCACATTGGTCGAACTCATGAAAAAAAAGTAAAGTACCCCTGGTGCTCCGATATCCCCATCGAGAATCCTGGCCCACGTGCACGAACTCCGTAGCACGGCGTGTGTACGTTTCTGCTGATAATTTCCCGGGCAGCGGCATATATTTATGACCTACTCGTTTTGATATTAACTGCCAAGGTATCTTTAACGTGCGCGAGTGCACACCTGACCTCCTGTTTATTGCCGCTATTCGAGAGGGCTGGAGATTGGATCTCACTTCCCAGGTAGAATATACAAAGAAAGAACAGATAGAATGGTTTGGAAACGTAACAAGACATAGTGATCACAACACAACACAACGAGCCTTCAATAAACGTTACGAGAACACCAGACCCAAAGGCCGACCACGAATAAGATGGATCGGCGGAATATTAGAAGCACTAGAAAATAAAGCATCAGTAGAGGCAACAGAAAAACAAAGAACCGCAAATTATATCTCCCCTCGGCGCTTAAATGCAAATGATGAAGGAAAGATGATGAAGAATATTAAATCAGAATTATTATAAGGCTGTGAAACATGAATAACGAGTTAAACAGCAATCATGAAGACAGACCTTCATTAATGGATACTTGCACAGAATACAATAATGGAAATGGCAGGGCAATATCATTAACTTAGAGTTATGGGCAAAGTACCAGTCAAATGCAAGTGGATAAAGAGATACAACGAATACGATGGCGCTGGATGGGACACATACTGGAGAAGCCAATTGAGAGTATTACACGACAGGCACTTTTTGGAATCCCCAAGGGAAGAGATATAGAGGAAGATCAAAATATTCTTGGAGAAGACAGATGGAAGCAGAGGTGAAGATGATGGGAAGATGATGGGGAAGATGATGGGGAAGATGATGGGGAAGATGATGGGGAAGATATGGAATGAGCTTAAAAGAATCGCAAGAAACAGAACGGATTGGAAAGTGTTTGTTGAAGACCTAATATTCCACAGGGAGCTGAAAGGTAGAAGAAGAAGAGGAAGAGAAGAAGAAGAAGAAGAAGAAGAAGAAGGAGGAGGAGGAGGAGAAGAAGAAGAAGAAGAGGAAGCAGGAGGAGGAGAAGAAGAAGAAGGAGGAGGAGAAGGAGAAGGAGAAGAAGAAAGAGGAGGAGAAGGAGAAGGAGAAGGAGAAGAAGAAGTTAAAATGTTGACGCATATTTTACCCACTTTTCTGATCTTGTGGAAGGGGTGATCCGATGCTGAGGTCACACTCAGAGGTCACAATCAGAGGTCGCAATTAGAGGTCGCAATCAGAGGTCGCAATCAGAGATCACACTCAGAGGTCACAACCAGAGGTCGCAATCAGAGATCACACTCAGAGGTCACAACCAGAGGTCGCAATCAGAGATCACACTCAGAGGTCACAACCAGAGGTCGCAATCAGAGATCACACTCAGAGGCCACAACTAGAGGCCACAACTCTACCAGAATAGGTTGTTAACTAGGGCTATCATTGTATCCAGCAAATATTTTATTGCTGTAAATATGATTATATAGCAGACTGCAATAATTATATATACTATTTTTCCAACACAAAAAAGGACCTGTTGTGTAATACTCTCAGTTGGCTTCCGCAGTGTGTCCCCTATCCAGCGCCATCATTTTCGCTGTATCGCTTTATCCACTGGTATTTGTTTGGCACATTTCCATAATTATATGTTAGTGATTTAGTCCTGCCATTTCGATTCTTTTATTCTGCACAAGCATCCATTAATGAAGGTCTGTACCTTCATGATTGTCATTTTTATTGTTCTCCATATTTCACAGCCATATAATAGGACTGAATTAACATTGGAGCTAAGCATTTTTATTTCACTTCTTTGGAGTTCCAGGTTTCCCAGTGCAACAAAAGCTCCTCTTGCTTTTGATATCCTTATTTTGGTATCATTTTCTGTTTCTCCCTCTTTATCGATATTACTGCCCAGTATATATGTAAGATTGTACGTCTAGTAGAGGTATTTCTCCCAATTTTATTTGGTTATTGCCAACTGCATTAATTCTCATAATTTTGGTGTCATCTCTATTTATTGTAGTCTTAGCTGTTGTGTTCTCTCATCAAGTACACTCATTTTATCCTGCATCTGTTGATGGCTGTGTGATAGGAGAGCTATGTCATCAGCAAAGTCTAAATCATCAAGTTGCTTGGTCAGTGACCACTGGATTCCATTTCTGTTGTTTTGAGTTATTTTCACAATCCAATCTATGGCCAGTAGAAAGGGAAATGGAGACAGAAGGCATCCCTGTCTTACTCCTGTTCTTATTTCAAATGCTTCTGTAATCTGTCCTTCATGCACCACACTACATTTTGTTCCTTCATACATTGTTCTTATCAGGTTAATAAACTTTATAGGGATTCCGCAATGACTCAGCAACTTCCAAAGCATTCTTCTGTCTAAACTATCAAATGCCTTTTCGTAATCTATGAATCCAATATAAAGTGGGGATTTTAGTTCTAAACTTTGTTCAACTATTATACGTAGAGTAGTTATTTGATCAGCACATGATCTGTTCTTCCTAAAACCTGCTTGTTCATCTCTCAAATGTTTCTCTATGGCCTCTTTCAGTCTCTCCAGAATGATTCTGCTTAATATTTTTCCTGGCACTTATAGTAGCATAATTCCCCTATAATTTGTGCACTCCTGTAAACTTCCTTTCTTTGGTAGTTTGATCATATAACCTTCTTTCCAGTCTTTAGGTATTTCTTCCCTCTCCCAAATTTTATCTAATAGATTATGTAGCATCTTGGTAGAGGTGTTAATATCTGCTTTGATGGCTTCCGAAGGAATTTCATCTGGTCCTGTGGCTTTACCATTTTTAATAGTTTGATGGCTTTCATTATTTCTTCTTTGCTTGGTTTTCCACAGTTACTTCTTCTGCTGGTAGTATATCTGGAGGGTTATTTGAGCCGGGTCTGTTCAAAAGTTCTTGAAAGTGCTCTTTCCAGCTTTTCATTTGTTCCCTTATATTACTAAGCAGATTTCCTTTCTTATCTTTAATAAAAGCATTGGCCTGTTTGTATTTTCCACTTAATTTCTTTGTTCTTAAACATTTCCAAAATGTTTTGTGCTTTGTACATTTCTTTCATATTCTCTTTATTTGCTGCTTTCTCTGCCACTTTAGCTAGAACATTTATATATTTCCTCTTATACCTTTTAATACATCTTCTTACTTCTTTGTTCACCTGTGTAAGCTTCCTGTCTTGGCTTTATTACTTCTCGTTTTGCTTTTATTTATGTCTGCTTTCTTATTCTTTCTTTCTTTAATTTTATCCAGGGTCTCTGCTGTCATCCATTCCTTATTCTGGAGTTCTCTTTTTTCCAGCGTTTCTTCGCATGTCTCTTTCTATATATCTTTTACCTGTTTCCAATGATCTTCTATATTTATAGTATTTTCTAGTTGTTGCAGGACTGAGTATTTGTTTGATATTGTGACTGCAAATTGTGTCTTTAATTCCTTGCTCTTTAAGAAACCCTACATTGAAATACTTTTTACCCTTATTCGTTGTAGTATATCTTTTTAGTTTAAGTTTAAGTTTGGCTATCAGAAGATGATGATCTGAGGCCACATCTGCCCCTCTATATACTTTTACATCCCTGTAAGGATGACTTAAACTTATTATTAATACATATGTGATCAATTTGATTTTCCGTTCTATGATCTGGTGACACCCATGTAGCTTTAATATTCTTTTATGTTGGAATATTGTTCCTCCTAGGTTCACTTGATTAAGGGCGCAAATTCACAAATATCTCTCCATTCTCGTTTATATCTCCAAGTCCATGTTTTCCTATAATCTCTTCGAAGCCTCTGTTGTCTGATCCTACCTTAGCATTTAGGTCTCCCATCAAGATTATAATATCTTTGGCTCGTCTTTCATCCATCTGACATTGTAACTGTTTATAGAAATCATCTTTAACTAAATTATCCTTATCATTGGTTGGTGCGTAGCATTGTATAATGTGTATTTTTATTTTATTTATTTATTTTTTTTTTATGTTGCTCTCATTAGTCTTGGCCCTACTGCTTCTCGTTCTATCAGTATCTTCTGTGTATTCCTTGATAAAATATTCATACCCCTTCACTATGTGTACACTCTATTTGCTGAGCTAAAAAACGAAAAATAAATACAAAACAACATATAATTGCACGAACTATAACCCTCACCGGTAAGCTTTTTATTTATAATTGATTGTCGAATCCCCCTATTTTTATGTCCCACCCCTCTTCCTTTCATTCCACACGCTCTTCTGTCTTCTACTCTCCATCTCTAATAAGAATTTTACGCTAAGTCAACATCTTCATCGAGTGCCATCTCCGCAACGAAGGTTGGCTACCACGGAGCGCCATTCTGCTTTGTCTCTGGCTTTGATGGTGCAGGTTGTCATAGGCTAGTTTGCCCATCTTTTGATGTTACTTGTCCATGTTAGTCTTGGTCTGCCTTTGCTTCTTTTACCTTGCATTTTCCCCTCCAGGATTACTGTTATTAGGCTGTTGTGTCTTTTAACATGGCCCAAAAATCGCATTTGTCTAGTTTGAATTGTGTTTAGTAGTTCCATTTCCATTTTTAGTTGTTTTAAGACTTCATTGTTTGCTTTCTTTTCCTTCCATCTAATTCTACCTATTCTTCTATATATCCACATTTCAAAGGCTTCAATTCTCTGTTCTATTTTCTTGTCTAATGCCCATGTTTCTGCACCATATAGGAATATTGAGAAGATGTAACATTTTGCTATTCTTAGCTTTAGCACTGGTGTTATTTGTTTTGATGTTAGTATGTTCTTCATGACATTAAAATTATTCTTTGTCATTCCTATTCGTTTGTTTATTTCATTTGTGCATTTTCCATCATTGGTTATAGTATGTCCAAGGTAGTTGTCGTTCTCCAGGTCTATTCCTTCAATTTTGATCTCCACTTGTGGGTTTTGAGTATTTTCATTGTTGTGAAAGCAAATTAAGTAATGTAAATAATGGCTTCATTTGGTGACGGTATCAGGCCCTGGACGTCTTAGCAGTTTTAAGTTCTGCTCCACATAAAATAAAAGGGGGACCACTCCTGGGATAGACTGGAAGAAGTGAAAGTCTAAATGTTCTACCAAGTTAAGTAAAGGTTCCCTCCCTTGCCTTGCTAGGTGTGTGTGTGGGGAATGTGGTGTTAGTGACTAGTGACCAGATTTTTCTATGACGACGACACATTTATGGGTGATGTGGTCGGTATCACTCCAGGCCGCCTTTACTTCGCAGAACAAACTTTGCTACCAATTTTTAGAGGCTGGGTGAACCTGGGAACCTTGTCAGTCCGAAAAAAAATCCGCCACTGCTGGGGTTCGAACCCGTTTCTTTCTGGGTTGGAAGCGAGCACACGGACCACTCAGCGAGGAAGCCTCCAGTTTGTTTCTAGTTGTATTGTAACGTTTCTATAGCACATCCCACCAGCAGGAGCTTAAGGTCGTGAGAAAGAACATTATATAGTTCGGCGTAGGTTGTCAAACTAGTAGTGAGTTTGTCGGTTACATTTGTTGTAGGTGAGTTTGTTTTGTTTCTTTGTTTGTTTATTTGTTTGCTTGTTTGTTTGTTTATTTGTTTGCTAGCTTGTTTGTTTGTTTGTTTATTTGTTTGTTTGCTTGTTTGTTTGTTTGTTTGCTTGCTTGCTTGCTTCTTTGCTTGTTTGCTTCTTTGTCTGTTTACTTGCCTGCTTGCTCGTTTGCTTGTTTGTCTGTTTGCTTGCTTGTTTGCTTGTTTGCTTGTTTGTTTGTTTGCTTGTTTGTCTGTTTGCTTGCTTGTTTGCTTGTTTGCTTGTTTGTTTGTTTGCATGTTTGCTTGCTTGTTTGCTTGTTTGCTTGTTTGTCTGTTTACTTGTTTGCTTGTTTGCTTGTTTGTTTGTTTGCATGTTTGCTTGCTTGTTTGCTTGTTTGTTTGTTTGTCTGTTTACTTGCTTGTTTGCTTGTTTGTCTGTTTGCTTGCTTGCTTGTTTGCTTGTTTGTGTGTTTGCTTGCTTGATTGCTTGTTTGTTTGTTTGTCTGTTTGCTAGCTTGCTTGTTTGCTTGCTTGTTTGTCTGTTTACTTGCTTGTTTGTCTGTTTGCTTGCTTGTTTGCTTGATTGCTTGTTTGCTTGTTTACTTGCTTGTTTGCTTGTTTGCTTGCTTGTTTGCTTGATTGTCTGTTTGCTTGCTTGTTTGCTTGCTTGTTTGCTTGTTTGTGTGTTTGCTTGCTTGATTGCTTGTTTGTTTGTCTGTTTGCTAGCTTGCTTGTTTGCTTGTTTACTTGCTTGTTTGCTTGTTTGCTTGCTTGTTTGTCTGTTTACTTGCTTGTTTGTTTGTTTGTCTGTTTGCTAGCTTGCTTGTTTGCTTGCTTGTTTGTCTGTTTACTTGCTTGTTTGTTTGTTTGTCTGTTTGCTAGCTTGCTTGTTTGCTTGTTTACTTGCTTGTTTGCTTGTTTGTCTGTTTGCTTGCTTGTTTGCTTGCTTGCTTGTTTGCTTGTTTGTGTGTTTGCTTGCTTGATTGCTTGTTTGTTTGTTTGTCTGTTTGCTAGCTTGCTTGTTTGCTTGTTTACTTGCTTGTTTGCTTGTTTGTCTGTTTGCTTGCTTGTTTGCTTGTTTGCTAGCTTGCTTGTTTGCTTGATTGCTTGTTTGTTTGTTTTATTGTTTGCATTCTCCAGCCTTATATCTCAAACGAAATCCCGTATGAATGAACTTCGCGTCAACATTACTTATTCCCATTTTCCTATCGGGAATAGCATACAAGAAGCAATGTGAGTCTATCTATTGTCCTTTCGAGCCGAAGACGGCACATAGGGCAGAACCACAATCTCAAAAACAGAAACCTTGCGTGGCACATATTGCAGAGATCACTGCTTCTAAAATCTATGGTCTGTTTCCATAACAATGCTTTTTACAATGACAGCTTGTCAAGCCATCGATCAACCTCCTTAGTCGCCTCTTACGACATGCCTGGAAGGTCACAGTGTCACTATTCTTTACATCCCACGTAATGAGGCCCCGGTAACACACGGGCTATATATATATAGGGCTACATATATTGACTAGCGAGAAGAAAAACAGATTGAAACGGGTTGATCATGTACCTCGATTATCTGGTCCAACAAAGACTGTCAGATAAGGAACTGTACAAGAAAGTGAGGGAGAGGTAGAGAGAGAGAGACAGAGATAACAAGATGACGTCAGAGAATAGACAGGTCTCGACTTCGTAGAGTCCAAGAGAATTACTGAAAATAGATAGAAATGAAGAAGGTTGATGAAATCTATCAGTGGTGCATCAGCGGCCCTCAGGTTGAGGAAATCTGTCAGTGGTGCCCCAATGATATCGAGATTGATGAAGTCTGCTAGTGGTGTCTTAGCGACCTCCCATGTTGATGAAATCTGTCAGTGGTGCATCAGCGATCCTCAGGTTGAGGAAATCTGTCAGTGGTGCCCCAATGATTTCGAGATTGATGAAGTCTGCTAGTGGTGCCTTAGCGACCTCCCATGTTGATGAAATCTGTCAGTGGTTCATCAGCGACCCTCAGGTTGACGAAGTCTATCAGTGGTGCATCAGCGACCCTCAGGTTGACGAAGTCTGTCAGTGGTGCCCCAATGATTTCGAGATTGATGAAGTCTGCTAGTGGTGCCATAGCGACCTCCCATGTTGATAAAATCTGTCAGTGGTGCCCCAATGATTTCGAGATTGATGAAGTCTGCTAGTGGTGCCATAGCGACCTCCCATGTTGATAAAATCTGTCAGTGGTGCATCAGCGACCCTCAGGTTAACGAAGTCTGTCAGTGGTGCCCCAATGATTTCGAGATTGATGAAGTCTGCTAGTGGTGCCATAGCGACCTCCCATGTTGATAAATTCTGTCAGTGGTGCATCAGCGACCCTCAGGTTGACGAAATTTGTCAGTGTGCCCCAACGATCCCCAGTTGAAGAAATCTGTCATCAGTGCTGTCCCAACGATCCCCAAGTTGAAGAAATCTCTCAGCAGTATCCCAACGATCCCCAAGTTGAGGAAGTCTGACTGCAGTGTCCCAACGATCCCCAAGTTGAAGAAGTCTGTCAGTGGTGTCCCAACGATCCCCAGTTGAAGAAGTCTGCCAGTGCCGCCCCAACGATCCCCAGTTGAAGAAGTCTGACTGCAGTGTCCCAACGATCCCCAAGTTGAAGAAGTCTGTCAGTGGTGTCCCAACGATCCCCAAGTTGAAGAAGTCTGTCAGTGGTGCCCCAACGATCCCTAAGTTAAAGAAGTCTGTCAGTGCCGTCCCAACGATCCCCAGTTGAAGAAGTCTGTCAGTGGTGTCACAACGATCCCCAGTTCAAGAAGTCTGACTGCAGTGCCCCAACGATCCCCAAGTTGAAGAAGTCTGTCAGTGGTGTCCCAACGATCCCCAAGTTGAAGAAGTCTGTTAGTGCTGTTCCAACGATCCCCAGTTGAAGAAGTCTGTCATCACTGCTGTCCCAACGATCCCCAAGTTGAAGAAGTCTGTCAGTGGTGCCCCAAATTACCCCAGGTTAAAGAATCCTGTCATCAGTGCTGTTCTAACGATCCCCAGTTGAAGAAGTCTGTCATCACTGCTGTCCCAACGATCCCCAAGTTGGAAAAATCTGTCATCAGTGTTGTCCCAACGATCCATAAGTTGATGAAATCTGTCATCAGTGCTGTCCCAACGATCCCCAAATGGAAGAAATCTGTCATCAGTGCTGTCCTAACGATCCCCAAGTTGAAGAAGTCTGTCAGTGCTGTCCCAACGATCCCCAGTTGAAGAAGTATGTCATCAGTGCTGTCCCAACGATCCCCAAGTTGAAGAAGTCTGTCATCAGTGCCGTCCCAACGATCCCCAAGTTGAAGAAAAATCTGTCATCAGTGCTGTCCCAACGATCCCCAATTTGAAGAAATATGTCATCAGTGCTGTCCCAACGATCCCCAAGTTGAAGAAAACTGTCATCAGTGCTGTCCTAACGATCCCCCATGCGACCTCCCATGTTGATGAAATCTGTCAGTGGTGAATCAACGACCCTCAGGTTGACGAAGTCTGTCAGTGGTGCATCAGCGACCCTCAGGTTGACGAAGTCTGTCAGTGGTGCATCAGCGACCCTCAGGTTGACGAAGTCTGTCAGTGGTGCATCAGCGACCCTCAGGTTGACGAAGTCTGTCAGTGGTGCATCAGCGACCCTCAGGTTGACGAAGTCTGTCAGTGGTGCATCAGCGACCCTCAGGTTGACGAAGTCTGTCAGTGGTGCATCAGCGACCCTCAGGTTGACGAAGTCTATCAGTGGTTCCCCAATGATTTCGAGATTGATGAAGTCTGCTAGTGGTGCCTTAGCGACCTCCCATGTTGATAAAATTTGTCAGTGGTGCAACAGCGACCCTCAGGTTGACGAAATCTTTCAGTGTGCCTCAACGATCCCCAGTTGAAGAAATCTGTCAGCGTTGTCCAAACAATCCCCAGTTGAAGAAGTCATTCAGTGCTGTCCCAACGATCCCCAGTTGAAGAAGTCTGTCATCAGTGCTGTTCCAACGATCCCCAAGTTGCAAAAAGTCTGTTATCAGTGCTTTCTTAACGATCCCCAAGTTGAAGAAGTCTGTCAGTGCTGTCCCAACGATCCCCAGTTCAAGAAATCTGTCAGTAGTGTCCCAACGATCCCCAAGTTCAAGAAGTCTGTCATCAGTGCTGTCCCAACGATCCCCAGTTGAAGAAGTCTGTCAGCAGTGTCCCAACGATCCCCAAGTTGAAGAAGTCTGTCAGTGGTGCCCCAACGATCCCTAAGTTAAAGAAGTCTGTCAGTGCTGTCCCAACGATCCCCAGTTGAAGAAGTCTGTCATCAGTGCTGTTCCAACGATCCCCAAGTTGCAAAAAGTCTGTTATCAGTGCTTTCCTAACGATCCCCAAGTTGAAGAAGTCTGTCAGTGGTGTCCCAACGATCCCCAAGTTGAAGAAGTCTGTCAGTCGTGTCCCAACGATCCCCAAGTTGAAGAAGTCTGTCAGTGCCGTCCCAACGATCCCCAGTTGAAGAAGTCTGTCAGTGCCGTCCCAACGATCCCCAGTTGAAGAAGTCTGTCAGTGGTGTCACAACGATCCCCAGTTCAAGAAGTGTGACTGCAGTGTCCCAACGATCCGCAAGTTGAAGAAGTCTTTCAGTGGTGTCCCAACGATCCCCAAGTTGAAGAAGTCTGTTAGTGCTGTCCCAACGATCCCCAGTTGAAGAAGTCTGTCATCACTGCTGTCCCAACGATCCATAAGTTGAAGAAGTCTGTCAGTGGTGCCCCAAATTACCCCAGGTTAAAGAATCCTGTCATCAGTGCTGTTCCAACGATCCCCAAGTTGGAAAAATCTGTCATCAGTGTTGTCCCAACGATCCATAAGTTGATGAAATCTGTCATCAGTGCTGTCCCAACGATCCCCAAGTTGAAGAAGTCTGTCATCAGTGCTGTCCTAACGATCCCCAAGTTGAAGAAGTCTGACATCAGTGCTGTCCCAACGATCCCCAGTTGAAGAAGTATGTCATCAGTGCCGTCCCAACGATCACCAGTTGAAGAAGTCTGTCATCAGTGCTGTCCCAACGATCCCCAAGTTGAAGAAGTCTGTCAGTGGTGCACCAACGATCCCCAAGTTGAAGAAGTCTGTCAGTGGTGCACCAACGATCCCCAAGTTGAAGAAGTCTGTCAGTGCTGTCCCAACGATCACCAGTTGAAGAAGTCTGTCATCAGTGCCGTCCCAACGATCCCCAATTTGAAGAAATATGTCATCAGTGCTGTCTCAACGATCCTCAAGTTGAAGAAAACTGTCATCAGTGCTGTCCTAACGATCCCCCATGCGACCTCCCATGTTGATGAAATCTGTCAGTGGTGCATCAACGACCCTCAGGTTGACGAAGTCTGTCAGTGGTGCATCAGCGACCCTCAGGTTGACGAAGTCTGTCAGTGGTGCATCAGCGACCCTCAGGTTGACGAAGTCTGTCAGTGGTGCATCAGCGACCCTCAGGTTGACGAAGTCTGTCAGTGGTGCATCAGCGACCCTCAGGTTGACGAAGTCTGTCAGTGGTGCCCCAATGATTTCGAGATTGATGAAGTCTGCTAGTGGTGCCTTAGCGACCTCCCATGTTGATAAAATCTGTCAATGGTGCATCAGCGACCCTCAGGTTGACGAAATCTGTCAGTGTGCCCTAACGATCCCCAGTTGAAGAAATCTGTCAGCGTTGTCCAAACAATCCCCAGTTGAAGAAGTCTGTCAGTGCTGTCCCAACGATCCTCAGTTGAAGAAGTCTGTCATCAGTGCTGTTCCAACGATCCCCAAGTTGCAAAAAGTCTGTTATCAGTGCTTTCCTAACGATCCCCAAGTTGAAGAAGTCTGTCAGTGCTGTCCCAACGATCCCCAGTTCAAGAAATCTGTCAGTAGTGTCCCAACGATCCCCAAGTTCAAGAAGTCTGTCATCAGTGCTGTCCCAACGATCCCCAGTTGAAGAAGTCTGTCAGCAGTGTCCCAACGATCCCCAAGTTGAAGAAGTCTGTCAGTGGTGCCCCAACGATCCCTAAGTTAAAGAAGTCTGTCAGTGCCGTCCCAACGATCCCCAGTTCAAGAAGTCTGTCAATGCTGTCACAACGATCCCCAGTTCAAGAAGTCTGACTGCAGTGTCCGAACGATCCCCAAGTTGAAGAAGTCTGTTAGTGCTGTCCCAACGATCCCCAGTTGAAGAAGTCTGTCATCACTGCTGTCCCAACGATCCCCAAGTTGAAGAAGTCTGTCAGTGGTGCCCCAAATTACCCCAGGTTAAAGACTCCTGTCATCAGTGCTGTCCCAACGATCCCCAAGTTGGAAAAATCTGTCATCAGTGTTGTCCCAACGATCCCCAAGTTGATGAAATCTGTCATCAGTGCTGTCCCAACGATCCCCAAGTTGAAGAAGTCTGTCATCAGTGCTGTCCTAACGATCCCCAAGTTGAAGAAGTCTGTCAGAGGTGTCCAACGATCCCCAAGTTGAAGAAGTCTGTCATCAGTGCTGTCTCAACGATCTCCAAGTTGAAGAAATCTGTCATCAGTGCTGTCCCAACGATCCCCAAATTGAAGAAAACTGTGATCAGTGCTGTCCTAATGATCCCCGAGTTCAAGAAGTCTGTCAGTGCTGTCCCAACGATCCCCAGTTGAAGAAGTCTGTCACCAGTGCTGTCCCAATGATCCCCAAGTTGAAGAAGTCTGTCAGTTGTGCACTAACGATCCCCAAGTTGAAGAGGTCTGTCATCAGTGCTGTCCCAACGATCCCCAGTTGAAGAAGTCTGTCATCAGTGCTGTCCCAACGATCCCCAAGTTGAAGAAGTCTGTCAGTGGTGCACCAACGATCCCCAAGTTGAAGAAGTCTGTCATCAGTGCCGTCCCAACGATCCCCAATTTGAAGAAATATGTCATCAGTGCTGTCCCAACGATCCCCAAGTTGAAGAAAACTGTCATCAGTGCTGTCCTAACGATCCCCCATGCGACCTCCCATGTTGATGAAATCTGTCAGTGGTGCATCAACGACCCTCAGGTTGACGAAGTCTGTCAGTGGTGCATCAGCGACCCTCAGGTTGACGAAGTCTGTCAGTGGTGCATCAGCGGCCCTCAGGTTGACGAAGTCTGTCAGTGGTGCATCAGCAACCCTCAGGTTGACGAAGTCTGTCAGTGGTGCATCAGCGACCCTCAGGTTGACGAAGTCTGTCAGTGGTGCATCAGCGACCCTCAGGTTGACGAAGTCTGTCAGTGGTGCATCAGCGACCCTCAGGTTGACGAAGTCTGTCAGTGGTGCCCCAATGATTTCGAGATTGATGAAGTCTGCTAGTGGTGCCTTAGCGACCTCCCATGTTGATAAAATTTGTCAGTGGTGCAACAGCGACCCTCAGGTTGACGAAATCTGTCAGTGTGCCCCAACGATCCCCAGTTAAAGAAATCTGTCAGCGTTGTCCAAACAATCCCCAGTTGAAGAAGTCTGTCAGTGCTGTCCCAACGATCCCCAGTTGAAGAAGTCTGTCATCAGTGCTGTTCCAACGATCCCGAAGTTGCAAAAAGTCTGTTATCAGTGCTTTCCTAACGATCCCCAAGTTGAAGAAGTCTGTCAGTGCTGTCCCAACGATCCCCAGTTCAAGAAATCTGTCAGTAGTGTCCCAACGATCCCCAAGTTCAAGAAGTCTGTCATCAGTGCTGTCCCAACGATCCCCAGTTGAAGAAGTCTGTCAGCAGTGTCCCAACGATCCCCAAGTTGAAGAAGTCTGTCAGTGGTGCCCAAACGATCCCTAAGTTAAAGAAGTCTGTCAGTGCCGTCCCAACGATCCACAGTTGAAGAAGTCTGTCAATGCTGTCACAACGATCCCCAGTTCAAGAAGTCTGACTGCAGTGTCCGAATGATCCCCAAGTTGAAGAAGTCTGTCAGTGGTGTCCCAACGATCCCCAAGTTGAAGAAGTCTGTTAGTGCTGTCCCAACGATCCCCAGTTGAAGAAGTCTGTCATCACTGCTGTCCCAACGATCCCCAAGTTGAAGAAGTATGTCAGTGGTGCCCCAAATTACCCCAGGTTAAAGACTCCTGTCATCAGTGCTGTTCCAACGATCCCCAAGTTGGAAAAATCTGTCATCAGTGTTGTCCCAACGATCCCCAAGTTGATGAAATCTGTCATCAGTGCTGTCCCAACGATCCCCAAGTTGAAGAAGTCTGTCATCAGTGCTGTCCTAACGATCCCCAAGTTGAAGAAGTCTGTCAGAGGTGCACCAACGATCCCCAAGTTGAAGAAGTCTGTCATCAGTGCTGTCTCAACGATCTCCAAGTTGAAGAAATCTGTCATCAGTGCTGTCCCAACGATCCCCAAGTTGAAGAAAACTGTGATCAGTGCTGTCCTAATGATCCCCAAGTTGAAGAAGTCTGTCAGTGCTGTCCCAACGATCCCCAGTTGAAGAAGTCTGTCATCAGTGCTGTCCCAACGATCCCCAAGTTGAAGAAGTCTGTCAGTGATGCCCCAACGATCCCCAAGTTAAAGAAGTCTGTCATCAGTGCTGTCCCAACGATCCCCAAGTTGAAGAAGTCTGTCAGTGGTGTCCCAACTATCCCCAAGTTGAAGAAGTCTGTAAGTGCTGTCCCAACGATCCCCAGTTGAAGAAGTATGTCAGTGATGCCCCAACGATCCCCAAGTTAAAGAAGTCTGTCATCAGTGCTGTCCCAACGATCCCCAAGTTGAAGAAGTCTGTCAGTGGTGCCCCAACGATCCCCAAGTTGAAGAAGTCTGTCAGTGGTGTCCCAACGATCCCCAAGTTGAAGAAGTCTGTCATTGGTGTCCCAACGATCCCCAAGTTGAAGAAGTCTGTCATTGGTGTCCCAACGATCCCCATATTGAAGAAGTCTGTCAGTTGTGTCCCAACAATCCCCTAGTTGAAGCAGTCTGTCAGTGGTGTGCCCCAACAACCCCCAAATTGATGAGGTCTGTCTGTGATGCCACAACAACGTTCTGTGGGAGATCTGGCTAGAGACAGAGATTCTTTCAGAAGAGCTGTGGCGAATGCAACGTTCTGTGGGAGATCTGGCTAGAGACAGAGATTCTTTCAGAAGAGCTGTGGCGAATGCAACGTTCTGTGGGAGATCTGGCTAGAGACAAAGATTCTTTCAGAAGAGCTGCGGCGAATGCAACGTTCTGTGTGAGATCTGGCTAGAGACAAAGATTCTTTCAGAAGAGCTGTGGCGAATGCAACGTTCTGTGGGAGATCTAGCTAGAGACAGACATTCTTTCAGAAGAGCTGTGGTGAATGCAACGTTCTGTGAGAGATCTGGCTAGAGGCAGACATTCTTTCAGAAGAGCTGTGGTGAATGCAACGTTCTGTGAGAGATCTGGCTAGAGGCAGACATTCTTTCAGAAGAGCTGTGGTGAATGCAACGTTCTGTGAGAGATCTGGCTAGAGGCAGACATTCTTTCAGAAGAGCTGTGGTGAATGCAACGTTCTGTGGGAGATCTGGCTAGAGACAGAAATAAATTGTTTCAGATGGGCTGTGGCGAATGCAACTTTCTGCGAGAGAACTGGCTAGAGACATAGATTCTTTCCGTCGATCTGTGGTGAATGTAATTCTACAAAGGATATGCGACCTGATGATGATCTTGACGACGATGATGATGATGATGATGATGATGATGATGATGATGATGATGATGATGATATGGAATAACAAAACATTATCTCCATGTAGTCATTCGAGTTTATATCTTGTCTCAGTACGAAGTTCACGGCTGATTCTCTATCGATCCCTTCTCGTTTTGTCCTAATTTCTTATTTGCGTGTCTGAACCAAATAAACAATATTTAATTTGCACTTGGACCATGTCATCGCTCCTATTCGTACGCCCATGCATGAATCACAGTTTTCGAGTTTGGCTGTAGCATGCTATTCGACGTTGAGTTACAGAAGCAGCATTTACAATGGAGCCATGAAGATAACAATTACTTCGGGTTGAGAAGTAAATCCAGTAAGTGATGCAGAATTAAAACTTGAATCACTGGATGATTTACATTATGCAAATGAACGAAGGTTAACCAATGGAAATAAAGAGTTAATTATTTTCGTGTTTTGCCGAAACCGGATGATTAACATTATACAAATGAACGAAGGTTAACCAATGGAAATAAAGGTATGATTTACATTATGCAAATGAACGAAGGTTAACCAATGGAAATATAGAGTTCATTATTTTGGTGTTTGCCGAAACTGGATGATTAACATTATGCAAATGAACGAAGGTTAACCAATGGAAACGAAATGTTTCTTCTTCTGTCTTTAGTCCTTAGTTTGAACTGGCGACAACGCAGTTTGTGCATTCCCATATCCGATACGCCGACCTTTCCAACAATCATCGAAGTGTTCATCTACTGATTGTTCCTCTTCTGCCTTGATTAAATGTGTTCCGTTTTTTTCCCGTTGATAATGCTTTTTCCACGTTTCGCCATTTGTGACGTCATGTTTCACCATTCTTTTGACGTGTGGATTATCGTTAGCTTCCTTTGTCGTCATCATGAGAGCGATATTCTTTAACAGCCATGGCAATGTCCTTTTTAAAGTTTCTTGTGCAATGGCAGACTGTCTTCCTAAACTTTATGATTAACATTATGCAAATTATCGAGGGTTAACCAATAGAAATAAAGAGTTATTTATTCTTGTGTCTCCCCACACTAGATAATTAACATTATGCTAATAATCGTGGGTAAACCAATGAAAATAGAGTTTATCTCCAGTGACTTCTCGCTTTCATCGTATCTATCTATCTATTTATCTATCCATCTATCTATCTATCTATCTATCTATCTATCTATCTATCTATCTATCTATCTATCTATCTATCTATCTATCTATCTATCTATCTATCTATCTATCTATCTATCTATCTATCTATCTATCTATCTATCTATCTATCTATCTATCTATCTATCTATCTATCTATCTATCTATCTATCTATCTATCTATCTATCTATCTATCTATCTATCTATCTATCTATCTATCTATCTATCTATCTATCTATCTATCTATCTATCTATCTATCTATCTATCTATCTATCTATCTATCTATCTATCTATCTATCTATCTATCTATCTATCTATCTATCTATCTAACTATCTATCTATCTATCTGTCTGTCTGTCTGTCTATCTATCTATCTATCTATCTATCTATCTATCTATCTATCTATCTATCTATCTATCTATCTATCTATCTATCTATCTATCTATCTATCTATCTATCTATCTATCTATCTATCTATCTATCTATCTATCTGTCTGTCTGTCTATCTGTCTGTCTGTCTGTCTGTCTGTCTATCTGTCTATCTGTCTATCTGTCTGTCTATCTATCTATCTATCTATCTGTCTATCTATCAGTCTGTCTGTTCGTCTGTCTGTCTGTTCGTCCGTCCGTCCACCTGTCCGTCCTTCTGTCTGTCTGGCTGTGTGTCTGTCTGTCTGTCTGTCTGTCTATCAAAGAGTTCTGAAATGTTATGTAGAGCCAGTCTTAACATATGGATGTGAATCATGGACAATAGGACAACAGACAAGAAAATCGCTGGAGTCTGTAGAAATGTGGTTTGACAGAAGAATGTTGAGAATACCATGGACAACTAAGAAGAGTAATGAAAATGTTATGAAAGAGCTCAGAGCAAAAAGAGAGCTAATTTCCAATATTAAGAAGAAACAATCATCATTTTTTGGTCATGTAATGAGAAGAGAACAGCTGGAATATATCGTAACAACTGGAAAAATTGAGGGACGAAGAGATAGAGGAAAGCAAAGAGAGAAAATACCAGACAGCTTAAGAGAATGGCTTGGCAGAAGGTCAACAACAGAAATGATAAAGAACTGTCGAGATCAAAAGTTGTGGAGCGACATGATCACCTACGCCAGTAGGCCCGGTACTTGTCCGTCTGTTTGTCTATCTGTCTGTCTGTCTGTCTGTCTGTCTGTCTGTCTGTCTGTCCGTCTGTTTGTCTATCTGTCTGTGTATCTATCTATCTATTTCTCTGTCTGTCCGTCCGTCCATCCATCCCTCTGTCTATCAGTATATCTGTGTTTCTGTCCGTCTGTCTATCTGTGCTTCTGTCCGTCTGTCTGTCTGTGCTTCTGTCCGTCTCTCTGTCTGTGCTTCCGTCCGTCTGTCTGTCTGTGCTTCTGTCCGTCTGTCTGTCTGTGCTTCTGTCCGTCTGTCTGTCTGTGCTTCTGTCCGTCTGTCTGAATTCTTTCCTCCCGCCCCCACTTCGTCTCCAAATACCAGACTCAAGTAATTCCATTTTCAAAAAAAGAACTATTTCGTCGTGCGCATCAGTTAACCTAAGCACACATTGACACTTTTCATAAATGAAATGGAATCGTGTCACCAGACATCAACAGACGGTGCCTGGTCGATGGAGCTCACACTGACACTGGTCACTTCAGTAACTGGAGAACTATGTAACCTTTACCTTGGAGGAGTCAGAGTTCACGAGAAATCTTATAGGAATAAACAGCGCATGCGCATGAGATAAGAATAATAAAAAAAATGATATATAATTTGTTGTTGAAACTTAAATATTTCAATACCTTTATAAATACCCAATACAGATGGTAGAGTTTCGAATTTGGTGGCTTTTGTTCAAGTTTCGTAAAATGTGACACATGGTAGTTTTGATGACTTTTTTCATCCCCTGATACGCAAGAGAATCATGGACAGTAGACAAACAAATGAAAAGACGATTAGAGGCCACAGAGATTGGATTTCTCAGAAGAATGTTGAAAGTTCCATGGACAGCTAAAAAGACCAAATGTAGAAATTCTCAATGAGGCCAACACAAAAGGTAACTCCTAATAAACTTCAGAAAGAAACAATCAACATGTTTCGTGCACATCATGAGAAGAGAAACGTTGGAATAACTGGCGAAAGAAAAGGAAAGAGAGATCGCGGACGACAAAGAGAGAAAATACTGGATAGCTTGGTGTCATGGCATGGAAAACAGTCAACAACAGAACTGATACGATGCACTGTAGATAGAAGATTGTGGAAGGACATGATCGCCTACGCCAAGCGGTATGGCACATGATGATGATGATACGCTAGTAGAGACTTTTTTGTTTAATCTCTTCAGTGACTGTGACAGCTGGGGAGTGTTTTTACACTTCTCTTCAGTGACTGTGATAGCTGGGGAGTGTTTTTACGCTTCTCTTCAGTGACTGTGATAGCTGGGGAGTGTTTTTACGCTTCTCTTCAGTGACTGTGACAGCTGGGGAGTGTTTTTACGCTTCTCTTCAGTGACTGTGACAGCTGGGGAGTGTTTTTACACTTCTCTTCAGTGACTGTGACAGCTGGGGAGTGTTTTTACACTTCTCTCCAGTGACTGTGATAGCTGGGGAGTGTTTTTACACTTCTCTTCAGTGACTGTGATAGCTGGGGAGTGTTTTTACACTTCTCTTCAGTGACTGTGACAACTAGGAAGTGTTTTTACACTTCTCTTCAGTGACTGTGACAGCTAGGGAGTGTTTTTACACTTCTCTTCAGTTCTTGTGACAGATGCGAGTGTTGTTTTTCAATCTTTTATTCGGTTCTTCTGACAGCTAGACTGTTTTTTTTTTAAATATTTTTTTAAACTTCAGTTGACATATGTGAGTGTTTTTCCACTTTTCTTCACTGATTGTAACAGACAGGAATATTTTTATTTCCCATTTTTTTTCACTGACTGACAGGTGTGCGTGTTTTTCCACTAATCTTCAGTGATTCTAATGAAAGTATTTCCCTAACTTGTTTCATATTTGATTGCGCTGAAAGAAGTTTTTATTTATTTTTCATAATTGAATGCACAGATCACCATTTGTATGTGCAATACCAGCAGGCGCAGGCTACCATGTCCTTCCCTAATCATCTATCCACATTGAATCATATCATTTCTCTTGTTGACTGTGTGCCGTGTCATGTCTCTTAAAAAAAAAAAAAAAAAAAAAAAAGTAAAGTACCTCCATCACGCCAAGTCACGTATAGGGAATATGGTGTTAGTGACCATAAATTTTACAGACCTTCAGCGCATGATTTTTGGGGTAATGTGGTCGGTATTACGCCCGTGCCGTTTCACTTTCCCAGAAAAAAATCCGGTGCCCGTTAAAGGCTGGGTGAACCGGAAGCCGTCGGTTGGGATCTAACCCTACTTCTTGTCCTTTGTAGTCCAGTTGACTAACCACTGAGCTATCGCGGCTCCCTCAAGTCACCAAGCTATCTAGTATCTTCTTTCTTTGTCGTCCGCGAGCTCTACGTCCCTCTATTTTGCCAGTTGTAACCAAGTATTCTAACTTTCTTCTTCTCATGATGTGCCCGAAAAATGTGGATTGTTTCTTTCTGGTGTTTTTCAAGAGCTTCCTTTGTGTGGTGGTCAGTAGGATAATTTTCACGTTGGTCTTTTTTAGCTGTCCAGCGAACTCTCAACATTCTTCTGAGAAATCCCTCACATGAGATCTCTAATGATATTTCATTTGTTTGTCTACTGTCCATGATTCGCTTTCATAGATCAGGATTGGCTCTATATAACAAAGATAAACTTTCAGTCTCACTTCTTTTGACATAGACGGGTTGCATAAGACGTTTTTCATTTTCTAAAATGCTATTTTGACCTGAGCTATTCTGTTTTTTTTTGTGTGTGTTTTTTTTCTGTGGTGCATCTTCCATCTGATGTAATTATTGTGCCCAAGTATTTGATGCGTTGAACTTGTTTTTCATTTGTCCTGTTTATTTTTATGCTGCATGCTGGTGGTGATTGTTTCTTCGATATGACTATTACTTCTGTTTTCTTACTATTCAGACTGAGACCTTTATTGTTGCTTTCTTCTACTATTATGTCTATCATTTCTTTTTGTTTATTATTCGTCCCTGATATTAAGCTACTCAGATTGTGTCATCCGTACATCGCAGATTGTTGATATTGTGACCGTTGACTGTTAGTTATGAAGTTCAATATGTCATTAAAGGGCAACACCATACAGAATGTCTACAAATAGTAAATCTTCTCTTCTTCTACCTTTCAGCTCCCTGTGGACCATAGGTCATCAACAAACACTTTCCAAGTCGTTCTGTTTCTTGTCATTCTTGTAAGATCATTCCATGTCTTCCCCATCATCTTTATCTCTGTTTCCATCTGTCTCCTCCAAGTATTTCCTGATCTTCCTCTTTGTTTTTTCCCCTGGGGATTCAAAAAAAGTGCCTGTTGTGTAATACTCTCAGTTGGCTTCCGCAGTGTGTATCCTATCCAGCGCCATCGTCTTCGCTGTATCTCTTTATCCACTGGTGTTTGACTGGTACATTTCCATAATTTTATGTTAGTGTTTTTGTCCTGCCATTTCCATCCTTTTATTCTGCGTAAGCATCCATTAATGAAAGTCTGTATCTTCACGATTGTGAATTTTGTTGTTCGCCATGTATCACAGCCATATAATAGGATTGACTTAACATTGCAGTTGAACATTTTTATTTTTGTATTTAACCTAATTTCTTTGGACTTCCATGTTTCTCAGTGCAACAAAATCTCCTCTTGCTTTTGATATCCTTATTTTTGTATCATTTTCTGTTCCTCCCTCTTTATCTATTTTACTGCTCAGATATATGTAAGATTTTTCGTCTTTGTTTGTGAAGTTTTTTCGGCTTATTTTTTTTACAGTATGGGATAGCCAGTCCCATGCCTAACCCTCCTTTCTCGCCTCTTACGAACATGCCTGGTAGGTTACAGCACCGCTATTCTTTACTCCCCTTGACAAATAGTAATACCCGATTATTACTATGGAGGGAATCTTCCCAATCGATATATATGAGCCAATCATTTCAAGGGAAGAGGTATGTTTACTGCACTCAGGGGTAAAAAACATCACGAATAATCAGAGAAAAAAACAAAGAACAATAGACAGTCTGTTGGAGAATCGAACTCGTACACAATGTACTCTACGGTCATTGTGATAAAGAGAAAAGTAAGATAAGGATGCATACTATCACCAAGCGTGTTCAATCTGTCGTGTTCTTATTAATTATTATTGTTCTTCTTTCATTCTTCATTTGTCTTTCAGCGTCGAGGGGAGATATAATTTGCGGTCTTTTGATCTTCTGTTGGCCTCTGCTGTTATTATGTTTCATAGTGATTCTAATATTCCGTCAATCCATCTGTTTAAAAGAGACAGAGGCAGACCATGACTAACTTGGACGAGATCATAAAAAGATGGACAAGTCAGCCTATGACAACCTGCACTATCAAAACAAGAAGCAGAGTGAAATGGCGCTCCATGGTAGCCAACCTGCGGAGACGACACTCGATGATGTTGATGATGATTCTGGGTGGAATCAAGACCGTGCATATATATAAAGATGGGGATGGATGTTATCATCTACTAAGAAGAGACCCAGTTACCCAGCTCCGCGCCGCTGCACTGACCACGATAATTGAGGCATGACATGTTCTTCAAACTCAAAACGAATACTACCAGGCAATGATAACACAAACTAGCAGATATGACAACGACACACATTCAACAAGACTGCCCTCAGTACACTGACTTCGCGAGGTAAACGTTGCCCACGGAGATTATTTTGGAAGAGCAGCGTTGGTGCAACTCCATAAGTTAATTTTTTTTAATTTTTTGGTACGTTCGCCAACTTTGACCTCTGACGAAGTCCCTAGATCTATCTATCTATTGACCTTTCGAGCCGTAACCGGCCCATAGGGCGTAGACCAAGATACACCTTCTCCTATATGAATTTTTTGTTCTAGCAGTTTTCTTTTAAAGATATTTTATCAAATCTCGCCATCTGTCTCTGTTCTGTGCAAGCAGTTCTATCTCATCGAGGGAGCCGATTCCTGCTGCTCTTGCCTCTCTCATCAATGTTCTTCTCAGTGTCTCCCTGGGTCTTCCTCTTTTTCTTTTACCTGTTGTTTCCCATATGAGGGCTTGCTTTGCTATTCGGTTATTATCTCTTCTCATCACATGTCCAACGTATGACCATCGTCTTTTCTTTATTACTGAAGATATTAGTGGTTGATTGGCGATTTCTCTAATTTCCTCGTTTGTTTTGAATTCGTTCCATTCTATACCAAGTATTTTCCTTAGACATTTATTTTCGAATGCGTTCAACTTTGTTTCTATATCTCTTGTTGTTTTCCAGCTTTCACACGCATACGTAAGGGTTGATAGTACATTTGATTTGAATAGCCTAAGTTTTGTGTTTGTGCTGATAAGTTTTGATTTCCACAACTTTTCAAGGCTTCTGAAAGACATTGCTGCTTTAGCTATTCTGATTTTAATTTCTTTGCTTGTATCCCCTTCTCGATCAATGTGACTTCCAAGATAGATAAAGTGATCGATCTCTTCTACTGGTTTGTTTTCCATGTATATTTTGTCACCTGTTGGAATTAAACTAGTCATGACTTTAGTCTTTTCATGATTGATCTCAAGCCCAATTTTGCTGGCTATTGATGATAGTTCATTTGTGTTTTCCTGCATCGTTTTTATCTGACTGCTGATGAGAACTATGTCATCAGCAAAGTCGAGGTCCTCCAAATGGTCTCCTTGTATCCATTCGATGCCTTTATTACCAGTGCAGCATTTCTTCATTATGAAGTCCATAACAATTCCAAATAACAAGGGCGATAAAATACATCCTTGTTTAACCCCAGTTTCTATTGGGAAACATTCGCTCAGTCCTTCCTCTGTTCGAACTGCACATGTGTAACCATCATACATGTCTTTGATAATATTTATGATTTTTGATGGTAAACCATATTGCTTCAAAATTTTCCACAAAGAATCTCTATGAATACTATCAAATGCTTTTTTGAAGTCGATGAAGTTAAGTACAAAAGGTTTTTGCTTTTCAATGTGTTCCTCCAATATAAGTCTTAAAGTGAAAATGTGGTCAATACAGCTTCTCCCTTTAGTCTTTAGTCTTAGTTCTCCCTTTAGATACTAGGAACTAAATTTTGCGTGTTAATCCGCTTTTCCCTGGCAGCCGTGTTCTTTCAGGGGTCCCTCGCCGCACAGGCAAGTGGTGTGCACAGGGGTCCCTCACCGCACAGGCAGATAACTCCATCTTCGGAGGTACTCATATTTTTTTTTTTGGTCTATGAGTAATTGACGCTTCGAGCCGGGTCTCCGTACTGAGACCAGGGTGGTTACCGCAGAGAGAAATTATAAATAAAAATCCCAACTGGTTCAGTCGGGATTTGAACTCACAACCTCTTTGTCTCAAGGCCGGCGTCTTTCTTCGAGGCTAACCAGTCCTCCATACGTTAAGTTTAGTTGATTTGGGCGTAATGCCTCGAGTTGATGCGAGCAGAGTGCTCTTTTACTCTTTGATGTGGCGGGTCGTAATGGCTTTCTTGACATTTCCGGCTTTTACAGGAGACGTTGAAGTTCGTCTGTCCCAGGTTATGCTGGGAAACTACTAGTCCAGCTCTGAGGTACTGGAATACTAGGTCTTCTATATCAGTAGCAGCCACCAATACAGGGAACACGGCGATCCTAACTTCTGTTAGCCAGCTTGTTTTGACGCAGACTGTTACCGGGGAGATCACGATTTAGGTAGAACTGCTAGGTCTTGGTCAGCTGATGGTGGACCGACCCTGCTATTGCGATCGCGGGTCGCAGGCGCTTCTGCTCCCCAACCCAACTGCATCAGAAAATCTGGAATTCGTCTGAATGAATCATGATCGCTAACAATGAAGAAAAAGAGGAAGAAATAAGAATACAAAGAGGAAGAAGAAATAAGAATACAAAGAAGGAGAAAAAATAATACAAAGAAGAAGAAATAAGAATACAAAGAGGAAGAAGAAATAAGAATACAAAGAGGAAGAAGAAATAAGAATACAAAGAAGAAAAAGAAATAAGAATACAAAGAAGGAGAAAAAAGAATACAAAGAGGAAGAAGAAATAAGAATACAAAGAGGGAGAAAAAGAATACAAAGAGGAAGAAGAAATAAGAATACAAAGAGGAAGAAATAAGAATACAAAGCAGAAGAAATAAGAATACAAAGAAGGAGAAAAAGAATACAAAGCAGAAGAAATAAGAATACAAAGCATAAGAAATAAGAATACAAAGAAGAAGAAGAAATAAGAATACTATGAACAAGAGGAAGAAAATATAGAATACAAAGAGGAATAAATAAGAATAAGAATAAGAAGAAGAAATAGGAATACAAAGAAGAAGCGAAGAAGACGAAATAAGAATATGAAGAGGAGGAAGAAAAAAGAAGAAGAAGATGATGAATAAGAAGTAGAAGAGTAAAATGAAGAGGATCAGAAGAAAAAAAGGGGAAAAAGGAGACATATTAAAAAAAAAGGGAGACAAAATAATCAATGATTCAAAGACAATTCCACAACGATATAAACATGTTGTGGTCTGCTACACGCAAAACAAATATGAAATATTGTCTTAGGAACTTTTGATAAATTGAAGCAAAACGTATGAGTCAATATATTTCCCCCCTGTTAATAGATAGTTTGAAACCACAGATAATAAAAGAGTTTTCCAGATCACAGTTAACAGCAAATCCATGTAGCTGGCCTTTTAAGTAAACACAAGCTGTGAAAAAAGCATTAATTTGTGTTGGAGTCTTCTGGCACTTCATATCTTCTACAAGGGTCCTCTTCCGCGCTTTTGTGCAAATGTAGTGCGGACTTGTGGCGGATTGATTCGCTCCGGAAATGCGCAGGTGACAAGGACAAGTGGTGAGGTGGTGTCACGCGAAAGGTCACGTTTGTTGCCAGGTAATCTTATCTCTGAGTAGAGAGGAGGATTGCAGGATTATAGGATTACAGGAAGCTGGCGAACGCTGGCTCGATCGCTCACAAGTCTCTCAACACGTCCATTTGTTTATCGTTGAAGACAAAAAATAAAGGGGGTGTTGATATTTTTAGTACTGCTGGAAATCTAAGAAATACTGGACTACAAAGGACAAGACGTCGGGTTCGATCCTGATTGATGGCTTCCGGGTTCACCCAGCCTTAAATGGGTACATGATTTTTTTCTTTGGAAAGTAAAGTGGCACGGGCGTAATACGGACCACATTACCCCAAAAATCATGTGCTAAAGGTCTGTAAAATTGATGGACACTAACACCATATTCCCTATACGCCACTTGGCGTGACGGGTCTCTAACACCATATTCCCTATACGCCGCCACTTGGCGTGACGGGTCACTAACACCATATTCCCTATACGCCGCCACTTGGCGTGACGGGTCACTAACACCATATTCCCTATACGCCGCCACTTGGCCTGATGGGTCACTAACACCATATTCCCTATACGCCGCCACTTGGCGTGACGGGTCACTAACACCATATTCCCTATACGCCGCCACTTGGCGTGACGGGTCACTAACACCATATTCCCTATACGCCGCCACTTGGCGTGACGGGGGCTCTTTACTTTTTTTTTTTTTTAAACTAAGATATTGTTCATCTTCTTCTTCTTCTTCTTCTTCTTCTTTCCTTCCTCATCTGCCTTTCAGCGTCGAGGGGAGATATAATTTGCGGTCTTTTGCTCTTCTGCTCGCCTCTGCTGCTGTTATGTTTCCTAGTGCTTCTAATATTCCATCGACCCATCTTTTTCGTGCTCGACCCTTGGGTCTGGTGTTCTCACAGCGTTTGTTGAAGGCTCGTTGTTTTATGTTTTGTTCTTTCTGCCTTGTCACGTGGCCAAACCATCTTATCTGTTGTTTCCTTATATATTCTATGGCGGGGGGCTATTCCTAAATTTTTTTCTCAGTTCTTCATTTCTGATCTTATCTCTCAGACTGTTTCCTGTCATTCGTCTAACACATTTCATCTCAGTAGAGGTTATTTTTCTTATTGCTCTTGCATCTAGGGTCCAGGTCTGGCATCGGTAGCACAGCGTTAGGATGAAGATTGTATTGTATAGTGCTCGTTTTGCCTCCAGAGTTATTTCCTTGTTGGACAATAGTGGTGATAACTGTCCAATGATTTGACAAGCTTTGTTGCATCTTGATTCTATCTCTGCTGTTTGAGAATTATCGTTTGTCATTAGACTTCCTAGGTATTTGAATTCCTCTACGTGTTTTAGTTGTCTGCCGTCTATAGTTATGTTGATGTTCTGTTTATTTTTGGCGATATTCATGACAGATATTGTTAATAATTATAATTTATTGGGGGATGGGTATACTAGAAATACAGGGTGTTTCTAAAGTCGCAGTGCAGTGAATTTATACTCTCGGAAGAAAAAACGTCACGTCACAGAAATTGTAAAATAAATGGTTTTATTCAAATATACTTTACTGCTATCGGCGAGCTTATAATGGGTAATGTTGGTATTAACACAATAAAGTTGTGTTAACACCATTGTAAGCCAGATCTATCATGTAGCAGTGATGTTTAAATGAACACGTAAATGGTGCTTGAACTATTACGTCATACATAGATAAAATTTAGGTGTGTAATTATTTCAACAACAAAAAATGCACAGTCATTAAAGAGACACCCTATACATCATGACCGGAAGGACCCTGGCTCAAAGCTCACCGGAAGTGGTGATGATTTTTTCTAACGATAGGTAATGATTATTTTGTGTCTCATTCTTTCCTATAGTAGTTCTTTTAAACGTAACCAATATCTACAACGGGAGCCGCGATAGCTCACTGGTTAGTGAACTGGACTACAAAGGACAAGAGCTTCCAGGTTCACTCAGCCTTTAATGGGTACCGGATTTTTTTTCTTCTGGGAAAGTAAAGCGCCACGAGCGTTATACCGACCACATTACCCCAAAAAAATCATGTGCTGAAGGTCTGTAAAATTTATGGTCACTAACACCATATTCCCTATACGCCACTTGGCGTAACAGGGACTCTTTACTTAACGTCTACAAAGAGTCGTATTCTGTCTTAAAGTGGTTATATGACTAGGTCACCTGTGACCCTCTAGTGTCTTCCACAAAATAACAAGGAAAAGAAACATGGACAAGATGGAAGCTGAAGAAGAGAGTGTGCAGAGAAAAACGGATTAGGAGGTAAAAGAATAGAAAGAAGGATGAGGAGAAAAGAAGAATATGGAAGAAGAGTTAGACAAGAAGAAAGACAAAAGAATATTGGATGACGAAATGAGGAAGAAAAACGATTGATTGTTTAACAAATTGTTTGCTTAATTGATTGACTGAATGAATATTGGTTGATTTAATGATTGATTGTTTCTTTGATTGAATGATTTAATGATTGATTGTTTGATTGTTTGGTTTGATGATTAGATGATTGATTGTTTGATTTGATGATTAGATGATTGATTGTTTCTTTGATTGAATGATTTAATGATTGATTGTTTGATTTGATGATTAGATGATTGATTGTTTGATTTGGTGATTTATTGATTGTTTTATTTGATGATTGGTTGTTTGATTGGATTACTTAATTGATGGACTGAAGGAATATTGGTTGATTTTATGGCTGATTGATTGTGTGACTTATTGATTGTTATAGTACCGGGGCAACAGGGGATTAGGGTTAGACTTTAAGAGGATGGTCAATTTCTTGCAACGATTTCTTTGATCCCTCATTCTGCTGGTGAGATTGAATGGTTATGATTATGGTGTTATGGTTATGGTGTTATGATTATGGTGTTATGGTTATGTGTTATGGTTATGGTGTTATGGTGTTATGGTTTTATGGTTATGGCGTTATGGTTATGGTGTTATGGTTATGTGTTATGGTTATGTGTTATGGTTATGGTTATGTGTTATGGTTATTGTGTTATGGTTATGGTTATGGTGTTATGGTTATGGTTATGTGCTATGGTTATGGGGTTATGGTTATGTGTTATGGTTATTGTTGTATGGTTATGATTATGTGTTATGGTTATGGGGTTACAGTTATGTGTTATAGTTATGTGCTATGGTTATGGGGTTATGGTTATGTGTTTTTGTTATTGTGTTATGGTTATGGTTATGTGTTATGTGTTATGGTTATGGTGTTATGGTTATGATTATGTGTTATGATTATGTGTTATGATTATGTGTTATGGTTATGTGATATGGTTATGTGTTATGGTTATGGTTATGTGTTACGGTTATTGTGTTATGATTATGTGTTATGGTTATGGGGTTATGGTTATGATTATGTGTTATGGTTATGTGGTTATGGTTATGATTATGTGTTATGGTTATGGGGTTATGGTTATGTGTTATGGTTATGGGGTTATGGTTATGTGCTATGGTTATGTGTTATGGTTATGGGATTATGGATATGGTTATGATTATGAGGTTATTTCTTAAATGTTATGTAGAGCCAGTCTTAACATATGGATGTGAATCACGGACAATAGGACAAGAGACAAGAAAATCACTAGAGTCTGTAGAAATACGGTTTTGCAGAAGAATGTTGAGAATACCATGGACAACTAATAAGAGTAATGAAAAAGTTCTGAAAGAGGCCAAAGCAATAGGAGAGCTAATTTCGAATATTAGGAAGAAACAATCCTTATTTTTTGGCCATGTAATGAGAAGAGAACAACTGGAATATATTGTAACAACTGGGAAAATTGAAGGACGAAGAGATAGAGGCAAGTAAAGAGAGAAAATAACAGACAGCTTAAGAGAATGGCTTAGCAGAAGGTCAACAACATAAATGATAAATAACTGTCAAGATCGAAAATTGTGGAGAGACATGATCACCTACGCCAGTAGGCCCGGTACTTGATGATGATGATGAGGTTATGTGTTTAGGGGTAATGCGGTAATGGAGTTACGGGGTTATGGGTATATGGTTATAGTTATGGAAGGTAATGGTTATTGTTATTCGAAGGCCTCGGTATCACTGCAAACGAATGGTAATCCATAACTGCTCAACCGTCCATGTCAGTGGAATCATCCGAATTAACATCTCATCGAATATCCAAACAAAGAAAGGCAGTTGCAGTCCCAATCGTAGCAAACACAGCACAGGTCAAAAGACATAAGGCGTATTTTAGCACCGACAGTGAACGCATCTGAACTGTCCTTAGTCATACGGTATCATCATTTATCGTATTGAAACTTGCCATCACAGCAATGGTTCAACACTAGGTCTTCTATATCAATAGATGAGATAAACATACAATGGCAACAGTAGACACCGTCAGTCACGGTTAACTGTTGCAGCCTCTGTCAGTCATAGTAGCCTCTGTCAGTTATAGTTGACTGTAGTAGCCTACGTCAGTCATAGTAGCTTCTGTCAGTTATAGTCTACTTTAGTAGTCTATGTCAGTCATAGTAGCCTCTGTCAGTTATAGTTGACTGTAGTAGCCTATGTCAGTTATAGTTGACTGTAGTAGCCTATGTCAGTTATAGTTGACTGTAGTAGCCTATGTCAGTTATAGTTGACTGTTGTAGCCTATATCAGTTATAGTTGACTGTAGTAGCCTATTTCAGTTATAGTTGACTGAAGTAGCCACTGTCAGTTATAGTTGACTGTAGTAGCCTATGTCAGTCATAGTAGCCTCTGTCAGTTATAGTTGACTGTAGTAGCCTATGTCAGTCATAGTAGCCTCTGTCAGTTATAGTTGACTGTAGTTGCCTATGTCAGTCATAGTAGCCTCTGTCAGTTATAGTTGACTGTAGTAGCCTACGTCCGTCATAGTAGCCTCTGTCAGTTATAGTTGACTATATTAGCCTACGTCAGTCATAGTAGCCCCTGTCAGTTATAGTTGACTGTAGTAGCCTACGTCAGTTATTGTAGCCTCTGTCAGTTATAGTTGACTGTAGTAGCCTACGTCAGTCATTGTAGCCACTGTCAGTTATAGTTGACTGTAGTAGCCTATGTGAGTCATAGTAGCCAATATCAGTTATATTTGACTGTAGTAGCCTACGTCAGTCATTGTAGCCTCTGTCAGTTATAGTTGACTGTAGTAGCCTACGTCAGTCATAGTAGCCTCTGTCAGATATAGTTGACTGTAGGAGCCTACGTCAGTCATTGTAGCCTCTGTCAGTTATAGTTGACTGTAGGAGCCTACGTCAGTCATAGTAGCCTCTGTCAGTTATAGTTGACTGTAGGAGCCTACGTCAGTCATAGTAGCTTCTGTCAGTTATAGTTGACTATAGTAAACTCCGTCAGTCATAGTTGACTATATTAGCCTCCGTCAGCCAGAGTTGACTATAATAGCCTCCGTTAGTCATAGTTGACTATAGTAGCCTCTGTCAGCTATAGTTGACTATAGTAGCCTCCGTCAGTCATAGTTGACTATAGTAGCCTCTGTCAGTCATAGTAGCTTCTGTCAGTTATAGTTGACTATAGTAAACTCCGTCAGTCATAGTTGACTATATTAGCCTCCGTCAGCCATAGTTGACTATAGTAGCCTCCGTTAGTCATAGTTGACTATAGTAGCCTCTGTCAGCTATAGTTGACTATAGTAGCCTCCGTCAGTCATAGTTGACTATAGTAGCCTCCGTCAGTCATAGTTGACTATAGTAGCCTCCGTCAGTCATAGTTGACTATAGTAGGCTGCGTCAGTCATAGTTGACTATAGTAGCCTCCGTCAGTCATAGTTGACTATAGTATCTTCCGTCAGTCATAGTTGACTATAGTAGCCTCCGTCAGTCATAGTTGACTATAGTAGCCTCCGTCAGTCATAGTTGACTATAGTAGCTTCCGTCAGTCATAGTTGACTATAGTAGCCTTCGTCAGTCATAGTTGACTATAGTAGCCTCCGTCAGTCATAGTTGACTATAGTATCTTCCGTCAGTCATAGTTGACTATAGTGTCTTCCGTAAGTCATAGTTAACTATAGTAGCCTCCGTCAGTCATAGTTGACTATAGTAGCTTCCGTCAGTCATAGTTGACTATAGTAGCCTCCGTCAGTCATAGTTCACTATAGTAGCCTTCGTCAGTCATAGTTGACTATAGTAGCCTCCGTCAGTCATAGTTGTCTATAGTAGCTTCCGTCAGTCATAGTTGACTATAGTAGCCTCCGTTAGTCATAGTTGACTATAATGTCTTCCGTACGTCATAGTTGACTATAGTAGCCTCTATTAGTCATAATTGACTATGGATTTTTGAGCGCCCCTTGCAAATGTTATTATTCATTCCTTTCGCTGTGTATTCTCTTTTTCTATAAACCTGTCTACTTCTGGTTTGAGTTGGAGCTTTAGAGTGTGTTTCCAAAGAATGCAGTCTGCAGCTATGTCTTCCCAGTCTGCAGGGTTTATGTTCAGAGTCTTCATGTCACGTTTGCACGCGTCTATAAATCGGAGTTATGGGCGTCCTCTAGTTCGTTTGCCACTTGTTTGTTGTCAATAAGGTATATCTTTTGATATGAGGCCATCTTTCATGCGGTGTAAGTGGCCAAGTCAGCGAAATCTACATTGTTTGAGAGACGTGTAGATGTTCGGGAGGCCTGTGCGAGTGATGACCTCCACGTTTTCAATTCCTGGTGATACCAAGATTTCGACGCTGGCATCGCCCTTCTCTCGTGTTTTGCGTACATTGTCCATGATAAAAGGAAACAGATGATACAGGCGTTGTAAACTGTGGTCTTTATTTTTGTTGTCAGTTTGCTGTTTTTTTTCCAAAAACAGGCCTAACATATTAATTTTAAATCATAAAAATATGTTTGTATATAAATGAATAAATAAACAAGAGAATTATTATATCGAAAAAGATGAAGACAAACGATTATGTGAGAGATAAGAGACACAGATAAAGAAAATCATATATCATCATCACCATCATCATCATCATCGTCACCATCAACCTCATCACCATCATCATCACCATCAACATCATCACCATCACCATCATCACCATCACCATTATCATCACCATCACCATGATCACCATCAACATCATCACCGCCATCACCATCACCACCATCATCACCATCATCATCACCACCATCCATCATCCCCATCAACATCATCACCATCAACATCATCACAGTAGTATACAAGGGTCCAACTGATTATCATTTGGCCCGTAAATTAACAAAGATATATAGTAGGTGCGCGGCGCACCTAATGTACCGTAGGTGCAGGGGGAGTTAACCATGCCATTGCGTGTCAGGATGTTGACCTCTAGTCCAGGTGACCCCGGAAGTGACCTGTTTATGTCTGGTGTATGCTGACTTTGGAGTTCTTTATGTACTTGATCGTTAGTGATAGGTTAGTAGATTATACAACATCAATGAAAAACAATCAATATAAAACAGAAGACAAAGATATATTTTATTCTTTTATTATCTCAATAGGTGTATAACATACATTGATATTATATAACATTACAAAATACTCAGTACAGTGAGTAAATATATAGTACAAGGATAACATTTATTTATAGATAGGTAGTTGGGTGTCTGCTTAGCGTTGTGTCATAAATGAATCATAAGGGGTGAAACTGTTAGAGATTGCTGGGTAGTCTTAAGTGGTCGTGTAAAGAGTTAAATATCTAGAGGCGTTGTCGAGACGTTATCATCAGCTACCTTTCTTTTTATATAGAAATAGGAAAGAGCATTTCTTGTTTGACTGTAGGAAAATATGGAATTATTTAAGACTTTGAAACCTACATTTTTCCCACCCTTGGCCTTTTGCGTGGCGAGAACCTCTAAAAACATATCTTTATCTAATTTGTTGTGTTGCTTGCTTAACCCTTTACAACTGATTTTATCGTAATCCCCACTACAATGGTACGTCTTACTACATAAGCTAACAAGAGCTGTCCCTTCGTACTCTAGTTTAAAAAGACCAGGCGTTCGTTTGGTGTACGCTTTAACGCCCTTACAGTTTATACAGTCTGTCTTGCTAATATGTTCATCGCAGCGATGGGTGTTGGAGGTCGTCTACTGTATCGTGACGGGTGTACGGATGTCGTCTAGTGTGTCGGGATGGATGAATGTAGATTGGTTAGTATGTCGGGATGGGTGTACGGAGGTCGTTTAGTGTGTCATGATGGGTGTATCCCGGTCGCCTAGTGTGGGATAAGGGTTGTATGGCGGTTGTCTAGTATAGCATACTTTAATCAATCAATAAGAAAACATGAAAAAACGAAGGAATTCAACACTACTTATCTTAACTATAGCATACCTACTTTAAGCACATCAATACAGTTTAATAACGTGTTATCGTTAAGTCTTACCATACTTTAAGAGAAAACATTCAAACTTACAGCGTAAAATATAGTCTCAATCATCTACAATGAATATAACCTATTATCGATAACCCTTAACATACTTTAAGAGAAAACAATCCAACTTACTGTGCAAAACTCCGCTAGACTGAAGTGTAGTATGACCTTCCTTGAATCAATCAAACTTATAACGCCGTCTAGTTTAAATATAGCCTGGTAGCAGATTTTAACCAATCAACGAGTGACTACGTCAACATCGACTGATATCTGGATTAACCAATCAGAGAAGAGTATTAGTATAGGAGGCGGGGCAAAGAAATGACTGACAGGTGGATTAACCAATCAGAGAAGCGCGTTAGCCGAAGCGTAGGTAGGGGCTGTCGGGTCAGTGGTGGGGGAAAAAATGCGGGTTGGTGGATTACTTGAACTCATTTTGACCCCTGAGCCAATTCCAGAAGAGTTCTATGACCTCATTTTGACCGCTGAAGGCTTTAATACCAGTGTTTCCCACGTCAACGAACGACATACATCATTAAAGGTGATTACTTCAGCTCTTAGACTTTGGAGTTCCATATCTTTATCACTTGCTTGAATGACAGACAACCGTAAAGATTATCATTTCAGGTAAGAAAACTTAGTTCCAAACCCCAAAATTTCTACTCATAGTCACAAACTTTGATGCAAAACCCTAACAATTTAGTCCCAAAGTGATACTAGTTCACCACAAAAGTCGTAAATGTTATATTCAAATCCAAAAGTTTGTCAAAAAGACAACCTAAACTCAAAATAGTTAGACACAAAGCCCAATAATTTATATGCAAAGTCCAAAAAGTTACTCCAAAAGACAACTAATGTAACACTTAACCCCAAAATTTCGTCTCGTAACCAAAAAGTTAAACTCAAAACCCTAAAAATTTAGTCCCAAAGTGATACTAGTTCACCACAAAAGTCGTAAATGTTATATTCAAATCCAAAAGTTTGTTAAAAAGACAACCCAAACTCAAAATAGTTAGATGCAAAGCTCAAAAATGTATATGCAAAGTCCAAAAAGTTACGCCAAAAGACAACTAATGTAACACTTAACCCCAAAATTTCGTCTCATAACCAAACAGTTGAACTCAAAACCCTAAAAATTTAGTCCCAAAGTGATACTAGTTCGACACAAAAGTCGTAAATATTATATACAAAGTCTAAAAGTTTGTCAAAAAGACAACCCAAACTCAGAATAGTTAGACACAAAGCTCAAAAATGTATATGCAAAGTCCAAAAAGTTACTCCAAAAGACAACTAATGTAACACTTAACCCCAAAATTTCGTCTCATAACCAAACAGTTGAACTCAAAACCCTAAAAATTTAGTCCCAAAGTGATACTAGTTCGACACAAAAGTCGTAAATGTTATATACAAAGTCCAAAACTTTGTCAAAAAGACAACCCAAACTCAGAATAGTTAGACACAAAACCCAACAATTTATAGGCAAAGTCCAAAAAGTTACTCTAAAAGACAACTAATGTAACACTTAACCCCCAAATTTCGTCTCATAACCAAACAGTTGAACTCAAAACCCTAAAAATTTAGTCCCAAAGTGATACTAGTTCGACACAAAAGTCGTAAATGTTATATACAAAGTCCAAAACTTTGTCAAAAAGACAACCCAAACTCAGAATAGTTAGACACAAAACCCAACAATTTATAGGCAAAGTCCAAAAAGTTACTCTAAAAGACAACTAATGTAACACTTAACCCCCAAATTTCGTCTCATAACCAAAAAGTTGAACGCAAAACCCTACAAATTTTGTCTCAAAGTGATACTAGTTCGACACAAAAGTTGAAAAAGTCATATTCAAAGTTCAAAAGATTGTCAAAAAGAAAACCCAAACTCAAAATAGTTAGACACGAAAGTCATAAATGTTATATGCAAAGTCCAAAATTTTGTCAAAAAGACAACCCAAACTCAGAATATTTAGACACAAAAGACCAAATAGTTACATTCAAAGTCCAAAAGTTTGTCAAAAAGACAACCTTAACTCAAAATAGTTAGACACAAAGCCCAACAATTTATATGCAAAGTCCAAAAAGTTACTCCAAAAGACAACTAATATAACAACAAGCCCTAAAATTTCGTCTCATAACCAAAAAGTTGAACTCAAAACCCTAAAAAGTGTCCACTTATCAACCAAAGTCTTTAATACAGCTGAGAAAACCCTAATAAATAATTACAATTTACTAAAAATGTTGCACTTGATGATAGTTGCGACTGTGTCTAAATCATTATTGAAAATATTCATAGAACTCTAGTAAAAGCCAAACACACTAAAACACCACATTGAAAGAATGAACTTAAAGTTCACGCCCCTGTCACAACTCTGCTAAGAAAAGTACTGCAAAGCATGAAAGTTATGTCCCCTGCTATAACTCTACTAAACGAAAGTATTACCAAACACGTAGGTTACACTCCTACCATAACCCACTAAGAAAAACAAGATTTTGCTTAAAATACCACATTTATGATTGTTACGCCCCTTGTCCCTTTATGAGGGGACGCCCATGAAACTGTTAGAAATAGTAAATTTAACCTAGTGGCATACCCCAGATGTTATATTAGACATCCCCATAGCAAAAATTTACTTAAAACTCACTTTTATGGTGGTTACCCCCTGACCCATTTTTGAGGGCTACGCCCATGAAACTGTTAAAAATAGTAAATTTAACAGCTAGACATACCACAAACTTTATATTAAGCATCCCCGTATCAAGAATTTACTAAAAAACCACTTTTATGAGTGTTGCCCCCTTACCCATTTTTGGCGGTTACGCCCATGAAACTGTTAAAAATAGTAAATTTAACATATAGACATACCCCAAACTTTATATTAAGCATCCCCATATCAAGAATTTACATAAAAACAACGTTTGAAATTACTACCCCTGTACCCATTTTTGGCGGTTACGCCCATGAAATCGATAAAAAATTGAAATGTACACTCTAAACTTACCCCAGATGTTATTTTAGACATCCCCGTAGCAAGAATTTACATAAAAAGCACTTTTGAAATTACTACCCCTGTACCCATTTTTGGCGGTTACGCCCATGAAATCGATAAAAAATTGAAATGTACACTCTAAACTTACCCCAGATGTTATTTTAGACATCCCCGTAGCAAGAATTTACATAAAAATCACTTTTGAAATTACTACCCCTGTACCCATTTTTGGCGGTTACGCCCATGAAATCGATAAAAAAATGAAATTTAACATATAGACATACCCCAAACTTTATATTAAGCATCCCCATATCAAGAATTTACATAAAAATCACTTTTGAAATTACTACCCCTGTACCCATTTTTGGCGGTTACGCCCATGAAATCGATCAAAAAATTGAAATTTAACACCTAGACATACCCCAAACTTTATATTAAGCATCCCCATATCAAGAATTTACATAAAAATCACTTTTGAAATTACTACCCATGTACCCATTTTTGGCGGTTACGCCCATGAAATCGATAAAAAAATTGAAATTTAACCTATTGGTATCTATCTATCTATTGACCTTTCGAGCCGTAACCGGCCCATAGGGCGTAGACCAAGATACACCTTCTCCTATATGAATTTTTGTTCTAGCAGTTTTCTTTTAAAGATATTTTATCAAATCTCGCCATCTGTCTCTGTTCTGTGCAAGCAGTTCTATCTCATTGAGGGAGCCGACTCCTGCTGCTCTTGCCTCTCTCATCAATGTTCTTCTCAGTGTCTCCCTGGGTCTTCCTCTTTTTCTTTTACCTGTTGTTTCCCATATGAGGGCTTGCTTTGCTATTCGATTATTATCTCTTCTCATCACATGTCCAACGTATGACCATCGTCTTTTCTTTATTACTGAAGATATTAGTGGTTGATTGGCGATTTCTCTAATTTCCTCGTTTGTTTTGAATTCGTTCCATTCTATACCAAGTATTTTCCTTAGACATTTATTTTCGAATGCGTTCAACTTTGTTTCTATATCTCTTGTTGTTTTCCAGCTTTCACACGCATACGTAAGGGTTGATAGTACATTTGATTTGAATAGCCTAAGTTTTGTGTTTGTGCTAATGAGTTTTGATTTCCACAACTTTTCAAGGCTTCTGAAAGACATTGCTGCTTTAGCCAGTCTGATTCTAATTTCTTTGCTCGTATCCCCTTCTCGATCAATGTGACTTCCAAGATAGATAAAGTGATCGATCTCTTCTACTGGTTTGTTTTCCATGTATATTTTGTCACTTGTTGGAATTAAACTTTTCATGACTTTAGTAACCTATTGGTATACCTCAAACATAATATTTGACACGCCCATGTATCAAATTTACCTGAAAAATCAATCAAAAATTAGTAGTGTATATTGGCACTTAGGATGGATAGACTATAAGGAAAAATGTAGACTCTCATATAAGGAAAAACCGCACCAAAAAATGTGCTTCCATGTACGGGTAGACTCTCATATAAGGAATTATGTGCGGCTGGAATTACTTTCGGGGGTCCTAAATGCCATATATAACTACTAATTTTTGATTGATTTTTCAGGTAAATTTGATACATGGGCGTGTCAAATATTATGTTTGAGGTATACCAATAGGTTAAATTTCAATTTTTTTATCGATTTCATGGGCGTAACCGCCAAAAATGGGTACATGGGTAGTAATTTCAAAAGTGATTTTTATGTAAATTCTTGATATGGGGATGCTTAATATAAAGTTTGGGGTATGTCTAGGTGTTAAATTTCAATTTTTTATCGATTTCATGGGCGTAACCGCCAAAAATGGGTACAGGGGTAGTAATTTCAAAAGTGATTTTTATGTAAATTCTTGATATGGGGATGCTTAATATAAAGTTTGGGGTATGTCTATATGTTAAATTTCAATTTTTTATCGATTTCATGGGCGTAACCGCCAAAAATGGGTACAGGGGTAGTAATTTCAAAAGTGATGTTTATGTAAATTCTTGCTACGGGGAGTTCTAAAATAACATCTGGGGTAAGTTTAGAGTGTACATTTCAATTTTTTATCGATTTCATGGGCGTAACCGCCAAAAATGGGTACAGGGGTAGTAATTTCAAACGTTGTTTTTATGTAAATTCTTGATATGGGGATGCTTAATATAAAGTTTGGGGTATGTCTATATGTTAAATTTACTATTTTTAACAGTTTCATGGGCGTAACCGCCAAAAATGGGTAAGGTGGCAACACTCATAAAAGTGGTTTTTTAGTAAATTCTTGATACGGGGATGCTTAATATAAAGTTTGTGGTATGTCTAGATGTTAAATTGACTATTTTTAACAGTTTCATGGGCGTAACCGCCAAAAATGGGTACAGGGGTAGTAATTTCAATAGTGATTTTTATGTAAATTCTTGATATGCGGATGGTTAATATAAAGTTTAGGGTATGTCTAGCTGTTAAATTTACTATTTTTAACAGTTTCATGGGCGTAGCCCTCAAAAATGGGTCAGGGGGTAACCACCATAAAAGTGAGTTTTAAGTAAATTTTTGCTATGGGGATGTCTAATATAACATCTGGGGTATGCCACTAGGTTAAATTTACTATTTCTAACAGTTTCATGGGCGTCCCCTCATAAAGGGACAAGGGGCGTAACAATCATAAATGTGGTATTTTAAGCAAAATCTTGTTTTTCTTAGTGGGTTATGGTAGGAGTGTAACCTACGTGTTTGGTAATACTTTCGTTTAGTATAATTATAGCAGGGGACATAACTTTCATGCTTTGCAGTACTTTTCTTAGCAGAGTTGTGACAGGGGCGTGAACTTTAAGTTCATTCTTTCAATGTGGTGTTTTAGTGTGTTTGGCTTTTACTAGAGTTCTATGAATATTTTCAATAATGATTTAGACACAGTCGCAACTATCATCAAGTGCAACATTTTTAGTAAATTGTAATTATTTATTAGGGTTTTCTCAGCTGTATTAAAGACTTTGGTTGATAAGTGGACACTTTTTAGGGTTTTGAGTTCAACTTTTTGGTTATGAGACGAAATTTTAGGGCTTGTTGTTATATTAGTTGTCTTTTGGAGTAACTTTTTGGACTTTGCATATAAATTGTTGGGCTTTGTGTCTAACTATTTTGAGTTAAGGTTGTCTTTTTGACAAACTTTTGGACTTTGAATGTAACTATTTGGTCTTTTGTGTCTAAATATTCTGAGTTTGGGTTGTCTTTTTGACAAAATTTTGGACTTTGCATATAACATTTATGACTTTCGTGTCTAACTATTTTGAGTTTGGGTTTTCTTTTTGACAATCTTTTGAACTTTGAATATGACTTTTTCAACTTTTGTGTCGAACTAGTATCACTTTGAGACAAAATTTGTAGGGTTTTGCGTTCAACTTTTTGGTTATGAGACGAAATTTGGGGGTTAAGTGTTACATTAGTCGTCTTTTAGAGTAACTTTTTGGACTTTGCCTATAAATTGTTGGGTTTTGTGTCTAACTATTCTGAGTTTGGGTTGTTTTTTTGACAAAGTTTTGGACTTTGTATATAACATTTACGACTTTTGTGTCGAACTAGTATCACTTTGGGACTAAATTTTTAGGGTTTTGAGTTCAACTGTTTGGTTATGAGACGAAATTTGGGGGTTAAGTGTTACATTAGTTGTCTTTTAGAGTAACTTTTTGGACTTTGCCTATAAATTGTTGGGTTTTGTGTCTAACTATTCTGAGTTTGAGTTGTCTTTTTGACAAAGTTTTGGACTTTGTATATAACATTTACGACTTTTGTGTCGAACTAGTATCACTTTGGGACTAAATTTTTAGGGTTTTGAGTTCAACTGTTTGGTTATGAGACGAAATTTTGGGGTTAAGTGTTACATTAGTTGTCTTTTGGAGTAACTTTTTGGACTTTGCATATACATTTTTGAGCTTTGTGTCTAACTATTCTGAGTTTGGGTTGTCTTTTTGACAAACTTTTAGACTTTGTATATAATATTTACGACTTTTGTGTCGAACTAGTATCACTTTGGGACTAAATTTTTAGGGTTTTGAGTTCAACTGTTTGGTTATGAGACGAAATTTTGGGGTTAAGTGTTACATTAGTTGTCTTTTGGCGTAACTTTTTGGACTTTGCATATACATTTTTGAGCTTTGCATCTAACTATTTTGAGTTTGGGTTGTCTTTTTAACAAACTTTTGGATTTGAATATAACATTTACGACTTTTGTGGTGAACTAGTATCACTTTGGGACTAAATTTTTAGGGTTTTGAGTTCAACTTTTTGGTTACGAGACGAAATTTTGGGTTAAGTGTTACATTAGTTGTCTTTTGGAGTAACTTTTTGGACTTTGCATATAAATTATTGGGCTTTGTGTCTAACTATTTTGAGTTTAGGTTGTCTTTTTGACAAACTTTTGGATTTGAATATAACATTTACGACTTTTGTGGTGAACTAGTATCACTTTGGGACTAAATTGTTAGGGTTTTGCATCAAAGTTTGTGACTATGAGTAGAAATTTTGGGGTTTGGAACTAAGTTTTCTTACCTGAAATGATAATCTTTACGGTTGTCTGTCATTCAAGCAAGTGATAAAGATATGGAACTCCAAAGTCTAAGAGCTGAAGTAATCACCTTTAATGATGTATGTCGTTCGTTGACGTGGGAAACACTGGTATTAAAGCCTTCAGCGGTCAAAATGAGGTCATAGAACTCTTCTGGAATTGGCTCAGGGGTCAAAATGAGTTCAAGTAATCCACCAACCCGCATTTTTTCCCCCACCACTGACCCGACAGCCCCTACCTACGCTTCGGCTAACGCGCTTCTCTGATTGGTTAATCCACCTGTCAGTCATTTCTTTGCCCCGCCTCCTATACTAATACTCTTCTCTGATTGGTTAATCCAGATATCAGTCGATGTTGACGTAGTCACTCGTTGATTGGTTAAAATCTGCTACCAGGCTATATTTAAACTAGACGGCGTTATAAGTTTGATTGATTCAAGGAAGGTCATACTACACTTCAGTCTAGCGGAGTTTTGCACAGTAAGTTGGATTGTTTTCTCTTAAAGTATGTTAAGGGTTATCGATAATAGGTTATATTCATTGTAGATGATTGAGACTATATTTTACGCTGTAAGTTTGAATGTTTTCTCTTAAAGTATGGTAAGACTTAACGATAACACGTTATTAAACTGTATTGATGTGCTTAAAGTAGGTATGCTATAGTTAAGATAAGTAGTGTTGAATTCCTTCGTTTTTTCATGTTTTCTTATTGATTGATTAAAGTATGCTATACTAGACAACCGCCATACAACCCTTATCCCACACTAGGCGACCGGGATACACCCATCATGACACACTAAACGACCTCCGTACACCCATCCCGACATACTAACCAATCTACATTCATCCATCCCGACACACTAGACGACATCCGTACACCCGTCACGATACAGTAGACGACCTCCAACACCCATCGCTGCGATGAACATATTAGCAAGACAGACTGTATAAACTGTAAGGGCGTTAAAGCGTACACCAAACGAACGCCTGGTCTTTTTAAACTAGAGTACGAAGGGACAGCTCTTGTTAGCTTATGTAGTAAGACGTACCATTGTAGTGGGGATTACGATAAAATCAGTTGTAAAGGGTTAAGCAAGCAACACAACAAATTAGATAAAGATATGTTTTTAGAGGTTCTCGCCACGCAAAAGGCCAAGGGTGGGAAAAATGTAGGTTTCAAAGTCTTAAATAATTCCATATTTTCCTACAGTCAAACAAGAAATGCTCTTTCCTATTTCTATATAAAAAGAAAGGTAGCTGATGATAACGTCTCGACAACGCCTCTAGATATTTAACTCTTTACACTACCACTTAAGACTACCCAGCAATCTCTAACAGTTTCACCCCTTATGATTCATTTATGACACAACGCTAAGCAGACACCCAACTACCTATCTATAAATAAATGTTATCCTTGTACTATATATTTACTCACTGTACTGAGTATTTTGTAATGTTATATAATATCAATGTATGTTATACACCTATTGAGATAATAAAAGAATAAAATATATCTTTGTCTTCTGTTTTATATTGATTGTTTTTCATTGATGTTGTATAATCTACTAACCTATCACTAACGATCAAGTACATAAAGAACTCCAAAGTCAGCATACACCAGACATAAACAGGTCACTTCCGGGGTCACCTGGACTAGAGGTCAACATCCTGACACGCAATGGCATGGTTAACTCCCCCTGCACCTACGGTACATTAGGTGCGCCGCGCACCTACTATATATCTTTGTTAATTTACGGGCCAAATGATAATCAGTTGGACCCTTGTATACTACTCATCACCGCCATCACCACCATCACCATCATCACCATCAACATCATCATCACCACCATCACCACCATCACCATCATCACCATCAACATCATCACCATCAACATCATCACCACCATCACCATCATCATCACCACCATCACCATCATCATCACCGCCATCGCCATCATCATCAACATCACCACCATCACCATCATCATCATCCCCATCACCACTATCAACATCATCACCATCATCATCATCATCACCATCAACATCATCACCATCACCACCATCATCATCATCATCATCACCATCACCAGCATCATCATCACCATCACCACCACCATCATCATCATTGTCATTACTAAGTGTCGTCTCCGGTTTGAATGTTGTCTACTATGGAGCGCCATTCAGTTTCCACCTCTTGATTTGATAGTGCAGATTGTCATAGGCTGACTTGTCTATCTTTTGATGTTACTCGTCCGTGTTAGTCTTGGTCTGCCTTTGTCTCTTGTAGCTTGCATTTTCCCTTCCAAGATTACTTTTAGTAGGTTGTTGTGTCTTTTAATATGCCCCCAAAATATAATTTGTCTTGTTTGAATTGTGTTTAGTAGTTCTTCTTTTTATTTCGAATTGTTTTAAGACTTCATCATTTGTTTTGTTTTCTTTCCATCAAATTCTTCATATTCTTCTATAAATCCACATTTCAAAAGCTTCAATTTTCTGTTATGTTTTCTAGTCTAATGTCCATGTTTCTGCACCATACAGATATGTTGAGAAGATATAGCATTTTGCTATTCTTAGTTTTATCACTGGTATTATTTGTCTTGATGTTAGTATACATTTCATGGCATTATAATTACTTTTGCCATTTCTATTCTTTTGTTTATTTCAGTTGTACATTTTCCATCACTGGTTATAGTATGTCCAAGGTAGTTGTAGCTCTGAACTGTCTCCAGGTCTCTTCCTTCAATTTTGATATCCACTTGTGGGTTTTGAGTATTTTCTTTGTGAATGATCATAGTTTTAGTCTTTTTGATATTCATATCTAATCCTTATTTTTCCATGTTTCTACACCATGCACGAATATTGAAAACATATAACATTTTGCTATTCTTAGTATCCTTTTATTCTTAGTAACCCTGGTGTTAATTGTTTTTGATGTTAGTATATATACATATACACATATATCAATACATGGGTATTTTTTTTAATGAAGAAGACTAAGTGTCGAAACGATGGTTTTGTCTACATCGTTGTTATAATTTAAAACAATTGATGCATTTAATGAGGACATCTTGCTATGTCCTTTTACTTATTTGCTTGCTTGCTTGCTTGCTTGCGTTCGTCCGATGACTAAAGGAGTACACCTCTTCATCACCCGATCTTAAAAGGACGTTAAGTGGGCGTGTCTGCGTTGTGTTGTGGTTTGCAGTATAACTGATATTTGCGCCTTTCGGCCCAACGCATCCGACGTCAGAATGTAATTTTTGAGTACCGGGTTGTCTTCCCTCTTCGATCCCCACTCACTTGGCCAGATCAGACAGGTTAGTCTGTTGCTACAGGCACCACGGAGAGGTGGAGCAGGGTCTGGATGGTTCTGGTTCACCGATCCTGGCGCAAGCCATCAGCTGTGGGTCGCTGACAACTTCCAGCTGTGGTACTGTGAGGCTCGCCTTCGCCCCCCTTTTACTTATTTACAAGAAAATGGGCCACAAAAGGTAACATTTGTTTTGTCAAGCAGTGTCTTCAGTACTGAGCAGATGGGTTGAAATCAAATGAACCTGTTCATGAAATTGCCAGCATTGTTCGAAATCTCGACCCGAATCAATTAAACGAACACAAAGTCCCAGAACACCTTAACAAAACATAAAGTGCGGGTTTCAAAGAAGCTCTTCGCGGATTCGGAAGTTCCCAAACTATTGTGACGGTCTGAAGGTTACTTTTGATATCTGTGTTTAGATATTATCGCGTGACGGTAAATAAAGTGGCTGTCCTACGGTGTTCTATTCTTATTTTTGTTTTGTTAACTTCAACCACTGTGTTTGTTCCCTTTCACTTTTACTAGTACGGAGCACGTGATTCAACAATCATTTACGCAGATTCTCTCCGCTATGGGACTTCAACAATTTCACGTCGCAGGATTCTTTGTGATTGGATTTCACTTGAGTCCGACTACCTGGCGTTTGCAGCACGCGCTGCCATCTAGTTTACCCCCTCGTTTCTGTTGTTTTACCTGGGGCTCTCACGTCGCCAGATGTGATGTAATCCTCCACACATGCGCTTGGATGGGTTTGAGGAATTAGCCGTCTCTTGCGGGCGTGCACAGTTCCAATCCATGATTATTAATTGTGGGTTTGTCGAGTTGTCCCCGCAAAGGTGAGCAGCAATTGCCGCAGGTGATTGATGTTATTATACCGTTAGTGAGCTCGCAATTATCCCGTGGCGAGAACGAGGCTAGATCCAGGGCGCACGGTCTTGCAAGAATATTTGCAATTACAAAAGGATGCCGTCTTTGATGTCATTTGGACAAGGATAGAATTAATGCTGAGATATTTACAAATATGTGTGTAGAAAGTCTTCTCAATTCTACGTTTTTCGTTCCGTTTTCTTTTCTTTTCGTTTCTTCATCTATCTCCTTATTATGTTGTTCTTCTTCCCGTGTCCCGCATCCTCCTGCACCATCTCTTCATCTTCTTCCCAATCTTTTCAATTTCTTCCTCATTCTTCTTCATATTCTCTCATTAGTTTTTTTCACGCAGTTTATTTCTCTCATTAGTTCTTTCTCGCAGTCTAATTCTCTCATTAGTTCTTTCTCGCAGTCTAATGCTCTCATTAGTTCTTTCACACAGTTTAATTCTAATTCTCTTATTTGTTCTTTCTCGCAGTCTAATTCTCTCATTAGTTCTTTCTCACAGTTTAAATTCTCTCATTAGTTCTTTATCAGTCTAATTGTAATTCTCTCATTAGTTCTTCATCACAGTCTAATTATCTCATTAGTTCTTCATCACAGTCTAATTCTCTCATTAGTTCTTCATCACAGTCTAATTATATCATTAGTTCTTCATCACAGTCTAATTCTCTCATTAGTTCTTTCTCACAGTCTAATTCTAATTCTCTCATTTGTTCTTTCTCGCAGTCTAACTCTCTCATTAGTTCTTTCTCACAGTCTAATTCTCTCATTAGTTCGTTCTCACAGTCTAATTCTCTCATTAGTTCTTTCTCACAGTCTAATTCTCTCATTAGCTCTTTCTCGCAGTCTAACTCTCTCATTAGTTCGTTCTCACAGTCTAATTCTCTCATTAGTTCGTTCTCACAGTCTTATTCTCTCATTAGTTCTTTCTCACAGTCTAATTCGCTCATTAGTTCGTTCTCACAGTCTTATTCTCTCATTAGTTCTTTCTCGCAGTCTAATTCTCTCATTAGTTCTTTATCACAGTATAATTTTAATTCTCTCATTTGTTCTTTCTCGCAGTGTAATTATCTCATTAGTTCTTTCTCACAGTCTAATTCTCTCATTAGTTCTTTCTCGCAGTCTAATTCTCTCATTAGTTCTTTCTCACAGTCTAATTCTATCATTAGTTTTTTTCTCGCAGTCTAATTCTATCTTTAGTTCTTTATCAGTCTAATTTTGATTCTCTTATTAGTTCTTCATCACAGTCTAATTCTATCATTAGTTCTTCATCACAGTCTAATTCTCTCATTAGTTCTTCACCACAGTCTAATTCTCTCATTAGTTCTTCATCACAGTCTAATTATATCATTAGTTCTTCATCACAGTCTAATTCTCTCATTAGTTCTTCATCACAGCCTAATTCTCTTGTTAGTTTTTTGTCACAGTCTAATTCTCTTGTTGTGCTCGAAAAATGTTGATTGTTTCTTTCTGATGTTTTTTAGGAGCTGCCTTTTTGTGTTGGCCTCTTTGAGAATTCCCTCATTGGTCGTTTTAGCTGTCCAGGGAACTTTCAATCATTCTTCTGAGAAATCCCATCTCTGTGGGCTCTAACCGTCTTTTGATTTGTTTGTCTACTGTCCATGATTCGCTTCCATAGGTCAGAATTGGTTCTATATAGCACCGATGAACTCTCTTTCTCATTTCTATTGACAGATTGTTCCTTAAGATATTTTTCATTTTCCTAAATGCTATTTTGGCCAGAGCTATTCTGCTTTTTACTTCTGTGGTACATCTTCTATCTGATGTTATTATTATGCCCAAGTATTTCAAATGTTGCACTTTTTTCAGATTTGTTCTGTTTATTTTTATGATGCATGATTGTTTCTTCGATATAACCATTACTTCTGCTTTCTTACTATTCAGACTGAGACCTTTCTTGTTGCTTTCTTTTACTGTTATGCCTATCATTTCTTGTAGTATGCACACTACGAACCAGGAGAGGCTCGTGTTCGATTCCTAAACGTTGAACCCTTCACGGTCATATCCAAACTGCCAAGGCTTTGGAAGTTCACCCTGCTCTAAAAATGGGGGGCAGAGAATTTTTTTGGAAGTAAAGACGGCCTGGCGTGATGCCGACCACATTGCTAAATATATATGACGTTCATCTTCTTCTTCTTCTTCTTCATTTTCTTCTTCTTTCGTTCGTCATTTTACTTTTAGTGTCAAGGAAGATATGATTTGCTGTCTTTTGCTCTTCTGTTTGTCTCTCCTGCTGTTACATAACTACAGCATATCTTCTGATCTTCTGTTTGTCTCTCCTGCTGTTACATAACTACAGTATATCTTCTGCTCTTCTGTTTGTCTCTCCTGCTGTTACATAACTACAGTATATCTTTTGCTCTTCTGTTTGTCTCTCCTGCTGTTACATAACTACAGTATATCTTTTGCTCTTCTGTTTGTCTCTCCTGCTGTTACATAACTACAGTATATCTTTTGCTCTTCTGTTTGTCTCTCCTGCTGTTACATAACTACAGTATATCTTTTGCTCTTCTGTTTGTCTCTCCTGCTGTTACATAACTACAGTATATCTTTTGCTCTTCTGTTTGTCTCTCCTGCTGTTACATAACTACAGTATATCTTCTGATCTTCTGTTTGTCTCTCCTGCTGTTACATAACTACAGTATATCTTTTGCTCTTCTGTTTGTCTCTCCTGCTGTTACATAACTACAGTATATCTTCTGCTCTTCTGTTTGTCTCTCCTGCTGTTACATAACTACAGTATATCTGTTGGTATGCGGCCATCTCTCATGCGGTGTAACTAGCCAGCGTAATCTACTTTATTTGAGCATCGTGTAGATGTTCGGGAGACCTGTGCAGATGAGGACTTGCACGTTTTTTCTAGTTTCCTAGTGTTTCTAATATTTCATCAAGCCATCATTTCCTTGATCGGCCCTTGGGTCTGGTGTTCTCGCAACTTTATTTATGACTCGTGATGTGTTTTCATCTTTTTATCTTATCACGTGGCCAATCCTTTATATACGTTGCTTTTTTTTATGGAATCTATGGCTGAATTTATTTCTAGTTTGTTTTTTTACTCGAGTCTTTCATTTCTGATTTGATCTCTCAAGCTGATTCCAGTCATTTGTCTAACACATTTAATCTCAGTACTTGTTATGTTTCTTACTGTTCTTGCATCTTAGGTCCAGGACTGGCAATGGCAGCACAATGGATGAAGATTGTATTGTTGGGTGCCCGTTTTGCCTCTAAAGTTATTTCCTTGTTGGATAATAGTGGTGATTGCTGTCCAGTAATTTGACAAGCTTTGTTGCATATTGAATTTATTTCTGCTGTTCCAAATGAACACCTCTTCTATACCCAGATACACCTCTTCTACACCCAGATACACCTCTTCTACACCCAGATACACCTCTTCTACACCCAGATACACCTCTTCTATACCCAGATACACCTCTTCTACACCCAGATACACCTCTTCTATTCCTAGATACACTGCTCTCACTGTGTTAACATGTAGATACACCTCGTCTTCACCTAGAAACACCTCTTCTACTCCTGATTACACTGCTCTCCCTGTGTTAACGCCTAGACATACCTTTGTCTACACATAGAAACACCTCTTCTACACCTAGAAACACCTCTTCTACTCCTAGATACACTACTCTCACTGTGTTAACATGTAGATACACCTCGTCTACACATAGAAACACCTCTTCTACTCCTATATACACTGCTCTTCCTGTATTAACGCCTAGATACACCTCGTCTCTAACACCATATACCAGACAACTAATAACAAAGACACGAATATTACGTTACAAGCACTAACACGTTACAAGCACTAACACGTTACAAGCACTACCACGTTACAAGCACTAACACGTTACAAGCACTACCACGTTTCAAGCACTAACACGTTACAAGCACTAACACGTTACAAGCACTAACACGTTACAAGCACTAACACGTTACAAGCACTAACACGTTACAAGCACTAACACGTTACAAGCACTAATTACTAAATGACCATATAAATAATGACCTCAGTCAACAATTTTATGGTTTGGTTTTTTGCGTCACGAACTGAAACCTCATTCATGAAATACCCAATTTCAGAATTAGTTTAAAAAAATACTATGCTCAGGACATAAATTCACCAAAAATACTGCACCAATTTCAAGGGTAGAACGAAAATGCTTCTTTAAGATGAAAACGGAGGATGGTTGGTGTCGAGGCAAGACGCAGGCCTCGTGACAGAGAGGTTGTGGGTTCAAGTCCCGGCTGCACCAGTTGGGATTTTTATTTATGATTTCTCTCTGCGGCAACCACCCCTGGTCCAGCAGCCAGGCACGGATTGAAACGTCAATTACTCATCATCATCATCATCATCATCATCATGTGCCATAATGGTTGGCGTAGGTGATCATGTCCCTCCCCAATCTTCTGTCTACAGTGCATCGTATCAGTTATGGTGTTGACTGTTTTCCATGCCATGACATGACAATTACTCATGGGCGCAAAAAAAAAAATATGAATACCTCTGAAAAATCGAGTTATCTGCCTGTGCGGCGAGGGACCCATGTGCACACTGATGCCAGGGAAAAACGGATTAACAGGCAAAATTCAGTTCCCAGTCTCTAGGGACTTCGTCAGAGGTCAAGGCTGGCGAACGAGAGAAAAAAAAATGAAAAAAAAAACCCAGCTGTGGCCTTGACATTTTCTCGTCTAATCACTTAAATCGCTTACCCCAAACTTTGAATGTAAACACAAAAATAAACAAAAAGAACCGCTACTAAAAGATCAACAGATGTTAATAAAAGATGTTACTAAAAGATGTAAATAAAAGATGTTTACAAAACATGTTAATAAAAAATATTATTAAAAAATGTTAATAAAAGATGTCCTTGTATTTCTGATCGGAATTGTCCATGTTTCAGATTCGTACAATAGGACACTTTCGAACGAAATTGAAAACCTCCAAAATAAGGGTTACTATTTATGGAGAGACAACCAAAAAAAAAAACAACCAGCTGTGTCCTTGACATTCTCTTACTTCTAGTCACCTCAAATCGTTTTCCCCAAACTTTGAATGTAAAAAAAACAAAACCATAACTAAAACATCACAGCTAAACTTCTATGCTATCACCCTTTGCACAAGAAATCGTCTTTCCCCAGCAGATCGTCGCATGTTAGCGACCAGGCGCAAATGAGTGAACATGTGGCGCGAGCGTGAACATAATCAAGAGGTGAATCTACCAATTGAGAGCCAAACAGGCGAATCGAACACTCACATTGCAACGGCTGCCACTTCTGCTGTACAATCCAGTTGCGCAGTGCAAGCCGCCAAATTAAGGCTTCGAAATCAAAGGATGTGGTATGAACTGCCATTTGAGAATGAGCTTTCCACTGCGTTTCGTTTGAGCCATTAAGCCATTCAAGGAAATTGAGCTTTGAAAACAGTGGGCGTTCGTTATATTCATTTTGGGCACCGGTTGTTGAGTTGAATTGTAATTTTGTTTCGTAAGTTTGTTTCGTTGCTCCAAGTGCTCCACGCTCGAAATTGATAATAATTCATGTTTTTATTAATTTTAATTATTTATGCATTAAAGTTGGTAACATATTTTTTCTTAACCTTTTGTGATGGAAGGATGTTGAGGTGTCAACAACAATGGAGGTCGTTGATAATTATTTCGTCCCAGAATTATTTACCAATTTTTGTTTCCCCCCCTCCCAGTTTTAACGAAATGTTGTTCTTTCTCTACTGCAGTTTTACCATCTGATCGAAAGTATCCTTCTTAAGCAGATGTTAATAAATGATGTTAACAAAAGTTGTTAATAAAAGATATTAACAAAAGTTGCTAATAAAAGATGTTAATAAAAGATGTTAACAAAAGATGTTTATAAACGATATTTATAAAAGATGTTAACAAAATTTGTTAACAAAAGATGTTAATAAAAGATGTTAACAAAAGTTGTTAATAAAAGATGTTAATAAAAGATGTTTATAAACGATGCTAAATAAACGATGTTTATAAAGATGTTTACAAAAGATGCTAATAAAAGATGTTTATAAAAGATGCTAATAAAAGTTGTAAACAAAAGATGTCACTAAAAGATGTTAATAAAGGATGTCACTAAAAGATGTTAATAAAAGATGTTTATAAAAGATGTTATTAAAAGATGTTTATAAAAGATATTAATAAAAGATGTTTATAAAAGATTCTAATAAAAGTTGTTAACAAAAGATGTTAAGAAAAGTTTCTAATAAAAGTTGGTAACAAAATATGTCAATAAAAGATGTTAATAAAGGATTTTAGTAAAACATGTTAATAAAAGTTTTTTTTTTTTAAAGAAATCCTTGTATTTCTGACCGAAATTGTCCATTTTTCAGATCCATACAATAGGACAGTTTCGAACGAAATTGAAAACATCCAAAATAAGGGTTACTATTTGTGGAGAGACGACGAATAATAGATGAATATTATTATGGAGAGACTTATTTATATTAAGCAGAATCATTCTGGAGAGACTAAAAGAGGCCATAGAGAAACATTTGAGAGATGAACAAGCAGGTTTTAGGAAGAACAGATCATGTGCTGATCAAATAACTACTCTACGTATAATAGTTGAACAAAGTTTAGAACTAAAATCCCCACTTTATATTGGATTCATAGATTACGTAAAGGCATTTGATAGTTTAGACAGAAGAATGCTTTGGAAGTTGCTGAGTCATTACGGAATCCCCATAAAGTTTATTAACCTGATAAAAACAATGTATGAAGGAACAAACTGTAGTGTGGTGCATGAAGGACAACTTACAGAAGCATTTGAAATAAGAACAGGAGTAAGGCAGGGATGCCTTCTGTCTCCATTTCCCTTTCTACTGGCCATAGATTGGATTATGAAAATAACTCAAAACAACAGAAATGGAATCCAGTGGTCACTGACCAAACAACTTAATGATTTAGACTTTGCTGATGACATAGCTCTCCTGTCACACAGCCATCAACAGATGCAGGATAAAATGAGCATGCTTGATGGGAGATTACAACAGCTAGGACTGAAGATTAATAGAGATAAGACCAACATTATAAGAATTAATACAGTTGGCAATAATCAAATAAAACTAGGAGAAATACCTCTACTAGACGTATAATCTTACATATATCTGGGCAGTAATATAGATTAAGAGGGAGGAACAGAAAATGATACCAAAATAAGGATATCAAAAGCAAGAGGAGCTTTCATTGCACTGGGAAACATGGAAATCCAAAGAAATTAGGTTAAATACAAAAATAAAAATGTTCAACTCAAATGTTAAGTCGGTCCTATTATATGGCTGTGAAATATGGAGAACAAGAAAATTGACAATCACGAAGATACAGACTTTCATTAATGGATGCTTACGCAGGATAAAAGGTTGGAAATGGCAGGACAAAATCACTAACATAGAATTATGGAAATGTACCAGTCAAATACCAGTGGATAAAGAGATACAGGGAAGACGATGGCGCTGGATAGGACACCCACTACGGAAGCCAACTGAGAGTGTTACACAACAGGCCCTTTTTTGGAATCCCCAGGGAAAAAGACAAAGAGGAAGACCAAGGAATTCTTGGAGAAGACAGATAGAAGCAGAGATGAAGATGATGGGGAAGACATGGAACGATCTTAAAAGAATGGCAAAAAAACAGAACGACTTGGAAAGTGTTTTTTGAAGATCTATGCTCCACTGGGAGCTAAAAAGGTAGAAGAAGAGGAAGAATAAAAGATGTCAATAAAAGATGTTAATAAAGGATTTTAGTAAAACATGTTAATAAAAGTTTTTTTAATAAAAACGTCCTTCCATTTCTGATCGGAATTGTCCATGTTTCAGATCCATACAATAGGACAGTTTCGAACGAAATTGAAAACATCCCAAATAAGGATTACTATTTATGGAGAGACAACGAATAATAGATGAATATTATTATAGGAGAGAGCCATGATAGCTCAGTGGTTGGTGAACCCGACTACAAAAGACAAGATGTAGGGTTCGATTCTGATCGACGACTTCCGGGTTCATCATCATCATCATCATCATCATCATCATATGCCATGCCGGATGGCGTAGGCGATCATGTCCTTCCTCACTCTTATATCTACAGTGCATCGTATCAGTTCTGTTGTTGGCTGTTTTCCATGCCATGACACCAAGCTATCCAGTATTTTCTCTCTTTGGCCGTCCGCGATCTCTCTTTCCTTTCACTTTGCCAGTTATAACCAAGTATTCCAACTTTCCTCTTCTCATGATGTGCCTAAAAATGGTTGATTGTTTCTTTATAACGTTCGACAGGAGTTCCCTTTTTGTGTTGGCCTCTTCCAAGGTTATTTCCGGGTTCACACAGCCTTAAAATGAGTACCGGATTTTTTTTTTTGGTGGGGGGGGGGGGAATTAAACGGCACGGGCGTAATGCTGACCACATTACCCCAAAAGTCATGTGCCGAAGGTGTATACAAATTATGGCCACTAATACCATATTCCCTATACGCCACTTGGCGTGACGGAGGCTCTTTATTATTATAGAGGGAAGATTCCGAGGCGTTAGTCAGCGAATCATTACAGGGGATAATGTATGTCTGCGGCACTCGGAAAACATTTAACAAATGTAAGTAAAGTAAATTACCCCCATCACGCCAAGTGCCGTATAGGGAAATATGGTGTTAGTGACCATATATTTTACAGACCTTCAGCACATGATTTTTGGGGTAATGTGGTCGGTATTACGCCCGTGCTGCTTTACTTTCCTAGAAAAAAATCCGGTACCCATTTAAGGCTGGGTGAACTCGGAATCCGTCGGTTGGGATCGAACCCTACCCCTTGTCCTTCGTTGTCCAGTTCACTAACCACTGAGCTATCGCGGCTCCCAATTAACAAATAATTTTTTTTTTATATATAAGATGTTAAGATAAGAACAATAGATGGTCCGAAGCAGGATCGAAGCCGTAGCTTTGTTTTTCGTTGCAAGGCCCAGGTTGAGGAGTACTGGTTCGATCCTGCTTCGGGTTGTCCATTGGTTATTGTTTTTTTTCTGTTTATTTTTTTGGTGATTTGTGTCCTCTATTTGTTGACATGAACGAGTCTGTGGTCGTAGCAATAGAATAGTGGGTAGTGCTCAGATGTTAATGAGTAAATGAGCGGTGATTGAGTCCAGAATGGCTGTTTGCATTTTTCTTTTTTTTCCTTTCTTTCTTTTCTCTTTCTTTCTTTCTTTCTTTCTTTCTTTCTTTCTTTCTTTCTTTCTTTTCTTTCTTTCTTTCTTTCTTTCTTTCTTTCTTTTTTTTTTTCTTTCTTTCTTTCTTTCTTTCTTTCTTTCTTTCTTTCTTTCTTTTCTTTCTTTCTTTCTTTCTTTCTTTTTCTTTCTTTCTTTCTTTTCTCTCTCTTTCTTTCTTTTCTCTTTCTTTCATTTTTCTTTCTTTCTTCATTATTTATTCCTTCTTTCTTTCTTTTCTTTCCTTCTTTCTTTCTTCCTTTCCTTCCTTTCCTTCCCTTTCTTGTCCTTCTTTTCCTTTCCTTTTAATTCCTTTCCTTTTATTTCCTTCCTTCCTTCCTTCCATCCTTCTTTCTTTCTGTTTTCTTTCTTTCTTTCATTCTTTCTTCTTTCTTATTTCTACTTTCTTTCTTTCTTTCTTTTATTTCTTTATTTCCTTTCTTTCATTCTTTCCTTCCTTCCTTCCTTCCTTCCTTCCTTCCTTCCTTCCTTCCTTCCTTCCTTCCTTCCTTCTTTCCTTCTTTCCTTCCTTCCTTCCTTCTTTCTGGTTCATATCTGCCATATAACCCCACCCCCTCCTCCAGTCTGTTTTCATGGAATGTTTTAGGATTCTCCACAATTCTTTGCGCCTTTGTGCTTTATTGAGTTGTTGAAGATTTCCATCTGCTCCCACGATATTTCGTTATCTCGTTATCTCGTTTTCTCGTTCCAAGTGATGCCACAGAGTGTTGGTAGCTAGTGCGTCACAACAACGCCACAACGCATATAACGCCATTTTACCGGTTTCTAAGAACACATAACGAATGCGTGACGTCGTCGGTGGACTCGATCAAAAATAGATATTCGTAAAAACAGGTTTTACCTTTTACATTTCTTATTATTGTTTTACTTTGTAATAACTATGCAATCCATTTTTGACAATAGAAATAAGAGAGTTCTTCAATGTTATATAGAGCCAGTCTTAACATATGGATGTAAATCATGGACAATAGGACAATAGACAAAAAAATCACTGGAGTCTGTAGTAATGTGATCTTACAGAAGAATGTTGAGAATACCATTGACAGCTAAGAAGAGTAACTAAAATGTTCTGAAAGAGGCCAAAGCAAAAAGAGAGCTAATTTCCAATATTAGGAAGAAACAATCATCATTTTTTGGCCATGTAATGAGAAGAGAACAACTGGAATATATTGTAACAACTGGGAAAATTGAGGGACGAAGAGATAGAGGGAAGCAAAGAGAAAAGATACCAGACAGCTTAAGAGAATGGCTTGGCAGAAGGTCAACAACAGAAATGATAAATAACTTTCAAGATCGAAAGTTGTGGAGAGACATGATCACCTACGCCAGCAGGCCCAGTATTTGATGATGATGACTTTGTAATAGAACATGTCATCTAGTAGAACAAACAAACAGAATAGAACATTGAATTGGAACAAACACGTTGACCAGAATAGCTTAAACGTGTTTTCTTTCTTTGAAGATCGTATTTTTGAAATGTATTCTATTGCTAAGGGACTATGTTTATAACAACACATTTCGGTCCATGCTGTCAACATAAAAACTACATAAATGACAAGGAAAATCTGTTTTGTGAGAAGAAAGAAGAACTAATCATTTGTAAAAAGGAAGAATTCATCTTGTGTGAAAAGGGAAGAGCTAATCTTAGATGGGGAGCCGCGATAGCTCAGTGGTTAGTGAACTGGACTACAAAGGACAAGGGGTAGGGTTCGATCCCAACCGACGGCTTCCGGGTTCACCCAGCCTTAAATGGGTACCGGATTTTTTTCTGGGAAAGTAAGGCAGCACGGGCGTAATACCGACCACATTACCCCAAAAATCATGTGTTGGAGGTCTGTAAAATATAGGGTCACTAACACCATATTTCTCTATATGCCACTTGGCGTGACGGGAGTACATTACTTTTTTACTAATCTTACATGACAAAAGGAAGAATTCATCTTGTGTGAAAAGGGAAGAGCTAACCTTAGATGACAAAAAGAAGAATGTGTATTGTGTGTAAAATGACAATCTCGTCATGTGTGTAATAAAAAAAATAGAAAAAGAACACAAATTCAGCTTAAAATGGAACCTGCAGGAAAAAAAATCCCAGCATTTTTGAAAGATTCAATTTTGAGTACTTTAAGATGTCACAGTGCCGAGTACCTAAGTAAACATCATGTTTGATGACTTTAAGATGTCACAGTGCCGAGTACCTAAGTAAACACCGTGTTTGATGACTTTAAAATGTCACAGTGCCGAGTACCTAAGTAAACACCGTGTTTGATGACTTTAAAATGTCACAGTGCCGAGTACCTAAGTAAACACCATGTTTGGTGACTTTAAGATGTCACAGTGCCGAGTACCTAAGTAAACACCGTGTTTGATGACTTTAAAATGTCACAGTGCCGAGTACCTAAGTAAACACCATGTTTGATGACTTTAAAAGCCCCAATTTTTGATGTTTTAGTCAAAATTAACAACAAAAAACGAACATCAAATTCCAAAGAAAGATCTGGATTTTGAGTTGAAGATAATATCGCATACGATGATGACGCAATCAACACATCCGGGCCAATAAACATCAATGTTACTTAGGGGAACGACAGGCAAAAAAATAAGGATTAGAAATGCATATCAAAAAGACTAAAACTATGATCATAAACAAACATAATACTCAAAACCCACAAATGGATATCAAAATTGAAGGAATAGACCTGGAGACAGTTCAGAACTACAACTACCTTGGACATACTATAACCAGTGATGGAAAATGTACAACTGAAATAAACAAAAGAATAGAAATGGCAAAAGTAATTTTAATTTCAAGAAAAATATACTAACATCAGAACAAATAACACCAGGGTTAAAACTAAGAATAGCAAAATGTTACATCTTCTCAATATTCCTATATAGTGCACTAACATGGACATTAGACGAAAAAAAAATTGAACAGAAAATTGAAGCCTTTGAAATGTGGATTTATAGAAGAATATGAAGTATTGAATGGAAAGAAAATAAAATAAATGAAGTCTTAAAACAACTAAAAATGAATAGAGAATAGAATTACTAAACACAATACAAACAAGAAAGATGCGATTTGGGGGGCATGTTAAACTACACAGCAATCTACTAAAAGTAATCTTAGAAGGAAAAATTCAAGCTAAAAGAGGCAGACCAAGACTAATGTGGACGGGTAACGTCAAAAGATGGACAAGTCAGCCTATAACAACCTGTACTATTAAAGTCAAGAGAGAGCGGAATAGCACATGCCAACATTCGATGCGGGGACGACACTCAACGAGGGTGAATGAACTTAGGGGAAAACAGTTATTGTCCCTGTTTGTTGTCAGATACTTTAATTAAGCACGTCACTGGAAGGTTTTATCACGTCCGTTCTCCTCTATTTATAATTCTCTTTCATTACTCGTTTTTTTATAATGTTTTCAATCAACTCAAAAATAACATCTATATCACCCCTCGCTTTATCCTCCATTTCTTTTCCTCTATCCGTGTCCACACGAGAAATCTCATGGACGTTGTTCCAGCATCTCCCAAATGATATAATTAAAAGTGAGTGCCAATAGGTGTTGAGGACACGTCGAGGACAAGTCCTCAAATATGATAGGAGTATCAGTCACTGGATCTGCCGTTAAATGTCGAAATATCCCTTGGGAGCACCAGACCACCTGGCAGGCATTCGCCCGTGCGAGCGTTCGCCATTGTCTGGCGATTAGTGAACAAATGTCACGGTCTGTCCGCCATTTTGCACCAAAACTTCATGTTTCTGTTAGCACCGTTACCCAAGCAGAACGTCGACCCCTTTTATTATAAATACTACTTTTTTGAGACTACATATGGGGTTAACACAGAAGCGACTACCGCATCACATATAATAACCATCCCACAGCTCAAAACCGCGAGCTTTAGGACAAATTGATGAAAAACAAAGAGAACAATCATGATTACCACAGAGGATTATTTTTGATGTTGATTAAAATACAAAAATTTTTTTTAATGATTCAGAAAAATTATTCGCCTTGTTGAAATAAATTGCTGCCTGTTATACCACGACATATCGGCTTAATTTGGACAAGTGTACTCTTTTGAAACTTCTTTATAAAAGATGTGTGTGTTCTTCGTATCATTGGTTAGTGATTTTTAATTCAATTTATTACGCAAAAAAAACCATTGAATGAAAATATTGCCAGGCAAAATTCTGCGGTAAACATAATTGTGGTACATGTTTACCATCTGTTGTGTTATTTTTTCGTATTATTTTCATATTGTTCCCTTTATCGACACCAAGTACCACGCCTGCTGGCGTAGGTGATCATGTCTCTCTACAACTCTCAATCTCGACAATTATTTATCATTTCTGTTTTTTTATTTTCTATCAAGTCATTTTCTTAAGTTGTCTGTTATCTTTTCTCTTTGTTTTCCGCTATCTCTTCGTCTCTCAGTTTTCCCAGTTGTCACAATATTCCAGCTATTCACTTCTCATTACATGACCAAAAATTGATGATGGTTGCTCCCTAATGTTGAAAATTAGCTCTCCTTTTTGGCCTCTTTCAGAACGTTTTCATTTAATTTTTTTTGTTTAGCTGTGCATTGTCTTCTCAACATTATTCTGTAAAATCATAATTCTACACCCTCCAGTGATTTTCTTGTCCTTTGTCATATTGTCCATGATTCACATCCGTATGTTAAGACTCATCATCACTGAGTACCGCCTCCGCATCGAAGGTTGGCTATATCCATATTTTGATGTTACTCGTCCATGTTAGTCTTGGTCTGCCTCTGCCTCTGCCTCTTTTACCTTGTATTTTCCCCTCCAGGATTACTTTTAGTAGGCTGTTGTGTCTTTTAACATGGCCCAAAAATCGTTTTTGTCTTATTTGATTTGTGTTTAGTAGTTCTCTTTTCATTTTTAGTTATTTTAAGACTTCATAGTTTGTTTTCTTTTCCTTCCATCCAATTCTACCTATTCTTCTATAAATCCACATTTCAAAGGCTTCAATTTTCTGTTCTGTTTTATTGTCTAATGTCCATATATACACCATACAGAAATGTTGAGAAGATATAGCATTTTGCTTTCCTTAGTTTCAGCTCTGTTGTTATTTGTTTTGATGTTAGTATATTTTTCATTATATTAAAATTACTCTTTGCCATTTCTGTTCTTTTGTTTATTGCAGTTTTACATTTCGCATCATTTGTGAAGACTTGGGATTCATAAACTCAATAATTTTAAATATTTGTCTTTGTGAAATTGTATAATTATAAACATCTATGTATGAAGCGTGTCTTGTTATATAAATGTTGTTAGATTTATCATTGACGTGTATAAATGGTTGCCCGCTCAACAAAAACTAACATAACACACACAACAAGCACTACAAGCGAACACATAGAAACACACACAACAAGCACTACAAGCGAACACATTGAAACACACACACACCTTTTTTAAATTACAAAAGTTAAAAAAAATGATTCAGAAAAATGGCTCTACTTGTTGAAATAAATCGCAGCCTGTTATACCACAACATATCGGCTTAAGTTTGATAAATGTATTCCTTACAGAGAACAGAAGACATGTACATCTACACGCACGCACACGTAGACACAGGAATCATCATCAAGTACCGGGCCTGCTGGCGTAGGTAATCATGTCTCTCCACAACTTTCGATCTCGGCAGCTATTTATCATTTCTGTTGTTGACCTTCTGCCAAGCTATTCTCTTAAGCTGTTTGGTATTTTTTCTCTTTGCTTTCCTCTATCTCTTCGTCCCTCAATTTTTCCAGTTGCTACAATATCTTCTAGTTGTTCTCTTCTCATTGCATGGCCAAAAAATGATAGTTTCTTCCTAATATTGGAAATTAGCTCTCTTTTTGCTTTGGCCTCTTTTAGAACGTTTTCATTACTCTTCTTAGCTGTTCATGGTATTCTCAACATTCTTCTGTAAAACCACAATTCTACAGACTCCAGTGATTTTCTTGTTTATTGTCCTATTGTCCATGATTCGCATCCATATGTTAAGACTGGCTCTATATAACATTTAAGAACTCTTTTTCTTGTTTCTATTGTAAAAAATGGATTGCATAGTATCTTCCTAATTTTTTGGAAACCTGCTTTTGCCTGAGTAATTCTGCATCTCACCTATTTTGTACATCTTCCGTCTGAGGTTTACAAAGTTCCCAAATATTTAAATTAATTTACCTGTTTTAATATTGTTCCTCGTGTCTTTATTTCGCACTGTGGTGACACACAAGAATATACACGCGTAAACAAGCAGTACATGAAAATAGCGTGGAGAAAGTTCTAAGCCGCTGGTCTGCTTCTTTCTTTCCTCATTTGCCTTTCAGCGTCGAGGGGAGATATAATGTGTGATCTTTTTCTCTTCTGTTTGCTTCTGCTGCTGTTATGTTTCCTGGTGTTTATAATGTTTTAATACCATTTAGCGCTTACGCGTTCTCTAATGATTTATTTATTTTTTGTGTTCGCCAGCTTTTACCTCTGACGAAGTCCCTAGAGACTACGAACTGGATTTTGCGTATTAATCCGTTTTTCCCTGGCAGCCGTGCGCACAGGGTTTCCCTCGCCGCATAGGCAAATAACTCCGTCTTCGGAGGTACTCATATTTTTTCCGTCCATGAGTAATTGACGTTTCAAGCCGGGCCCCGCTGCTGAGAACAGGGGTGGCTGCCGCAGAGAGAAATCATAAATAAAAATCCCAACAGGTGCAGCCGGGATTTGAACCCATAACCTCTTTGTCTCGAGGCCGGCGTCTTGCCTCGAGACCAACCAGTCCCCGCATTCTCTAAATGATTCCTCTTCTTTGTTTCAACGCCCTATAGCGCTTAAGCGTTATCTGCGACACTTGGCAGGTCTTTGTAGTTAACATTTCTGATCCTTGTTTGTTCTAACTACTATAGTCACAACATCACTACTATAGTCACAACATCAATACTATAGTCACAAAATCACTACTATAGTCATAACATCACGACTATAGTCACAACATCACTACTACAGTCACAACATGACTAGTCAAAACATCATTACTATAGTCACAACATCACTACTATAGTCACAACATCACTACTATAGTCACAACATGACTAGTCACAACATCATTACTATAGTCACAACATCACTACTATAGTCACAAAATCACTACTATAGTCAGTACATAACTACTATAGTCACAACATCACTACTATAGTTACAACATCACTACTATAGTCACAACATCACTAGTCACAACATTACTACTATAGTCACAACATCACTACTATAGTCACACCATCACTAATATAGTCACAACATTACTACTATAGTCACAACATCACTACTATAGTCTCAACATCACTACTATAGTCACAACATCACTACTATAGTCACAAGATCACTACTACAGTCACAACATCCTACTATAGTCACAATATCACTACTACAGTCACAACATCACTACTATAGTCACAACATCACTACTACAGTCACAACATCACTACTATAGTCACAACATCACTACTTCAGTCACAACATCACTACTATAGTCGCATCACTGCTACAGTCACAACATCACTACTGTAGTCACAACATCACTACTACAGTCACAACATCACTACTATAATCACAACATCACTACTACAGTCACAACATCACTACTATAGTCACAACATCACTAATATAGTCACAACATCACTACTACAGTCACAACATCACTACTACAATCACAACATCACTACTATAGTCACAACATCACTACTACAGTCACAACATCACTATTATAGTCACAACATCACTACTACAGTCACAACATCACTACTATAGTCACAAAATCATTACTACAGTCACAACTCACTACTACAGTTACAACATCACTACTATAGTCACAACATCACTACTATAGTCACAACATAAGTACTATAGTCACAACATCACTACTATAGTCACAACATTACGACTATAGTCACAACATCACTACTATAGTCATAACATCACTAGTCACAACAACACTACTATAGTCACAACATCACTACTATAGTCACATCATCACTACTATAAACACAACATCACTACTATAGTCAAAACATCACTAATACAGTCACAACATCACTAGTCACAACATTACTACTATAGTCACAACATCACTACTATAGTCACAACATCACTAGCCACAACATCACTACTACAGTCACAACATCACTACTATAGTCACAACATCACTACTATAGTCACAACATCACTACTATAGTCGCAACATCACTACTATAGTCACAACATCACTACTATAGTTACAACATCACTATTATAGTCAAAACATCACTATTATAGTCACAACATCACTACTATAGTCACAACATCACTACTATAGTCACAACATCACTACTATAGCCACAATATCACTATTATAGTCACAACATCACTACTATAGTCACAACATCACTACTATAGTCACAACATCACTACTATAGTCGCAACATCACTACTATAGTCACAACATCACCACTATAGTCACAACATCACTATTATAGTCACAACATCATTATTATAGTTACAACATCACTACTATAGCCACAACATCACTACTATAGTTACAACATCACTACTATAGTTACAACATCACTACTATAGCCACAACATCACTGCTATAGTCACAACATCACTACTATAGTTACAACATCACTACTATAGCCACAACATCACTACTATAGCCACAACATCACTATTATAGTCACAACATCACTACTATAGTCACAACATCACTACTATAGTCACAACATCACTACTATAGTCACAACGTCACTACTATAGTCGCAACATCACTACTATAGTCACAACATCACTACTATAGCCACAACATCACTGCGAGACATACCTACAATCGCTTTTTGTTTAAAAAAATGTGACAAATCTGGAAAACCGTTAATCATTTAAACGTCAATCATAAGTCCTTTAGTCTTTAGTGGAAAAGATGGGAGGGGGGGGGTGGAAAGAGAGAATTGTACAACCGGAGAATAGAGGCCACATGTCCAGTGCAGCCCAGTCATTGTGAGGTGTTTGAATCTGAATTGTTATTTCACCCCCGATAGGGTAAAACTTTTAACCCTAGAGGAATTCAAACAGCCCTCAACCTGATATGGAGTTCGACGAGATATAGATTCGGACTCCCGCTGTTTATGGTGTAAATTGAGCATAATTTAACTACAAATGTTTCTACAATTTATATTATAGCCTCTCTTATCATTGTAGTTATAGTTGTAGTTGTGGTTATAGTTGTGGTTATAGTTGTGGTTAGAGTTGTAGTTGTAGTTATAGTTGTGATTATAGTTGTGGTTAAAGTTTTGGTTATAGTTGTAGTTGTGGTTATAGTTGTGGTTGTAGTTGTAGTTATAGTTGTGATTAAATTTGTGGTTATAGTTGTGGTTATAGTTGTGGTTATAGTTGTGATTATAATTGTGATTATAGTTATGGTTATAGTTGTAGGTGTGGTTATAGTTGTGGTTATAGTTGTAGGTGTGATTATAGTTGTAGTTAGGGTTGCGGTTATAGTTGTAGTTATAGTTGTAGTTGTAGTTATAGTTGTGATTATAGTTGTGGCTGTAGTTGTAGTTATAATTGTGATTATAGTTGTAGTTATAGTTGTGGTTATAGTTGTAGTTATAGTTGTGGTTATAGATGTGGTTATAGTTGTAGTTGTGATTATATTTGTAGCTATAGTTGTAATTGTAGTTATAGTTGTGGTTATAGTTGCAGTTGTAGTTGTAATTATAGTTGTGGTTAAAGTTGTGGTTATAGTTGTAGTTGTAGTTGTGGTTATAGTTGTAGCTATAGTTGTGGTTGTAGTTGTAGTTGTGGTTATAGTTGTGGTTATATTTGCAGGTGTGGTTTTAGTTGTGGTTATAGTTGTAATTGTGCCTATAGTTGTGATTATAGTTGTAGTTATAGTTGTTATTATAGCTGTGGTTATAGTTGTGGTTATAGTTGTAGGTGTGGTTATAGTTTTGGTTATAGTTATTGTTGTGGTTATAGTTGAAGTTGTAGTTATAGTTGAGGTTATAGTTGTGGTTATAGTTGTGGTTATAGTTGTAGGTGTAGTTAGTCGAAGGCCCCGGTATCACCGCAAACGAATTAAAATCCATAATTGCTCAAACGCCCGTACCAGTGGAATCATCTGAATTAAAACTCAAAATCAAAATCACTAACGTAGAATTATATAACATGTACCAGTAAATACCAGTGGATAAAGAGATACAAAGAACACGATGGCGCTGGTTAGGACACACACCGCAAAAGTCAACTGACAATATTACACGACAGGACATTTTTTGGAATCCCCAAGGGAAGAGACAAAGAGGAAAACCAAAATATTCTTGGAGAAGACAGATGGAAGCAGAGGTTAAGATAAATGGGAAGACATGGAATGATCTTAAAAGAATGGCAAGGAACAGAATGACTTGGAAAGTGCTTGTTGAAGACCTATGCTCCACAGGGAGCTGAAAATGTTTGTTGAAGACCTATGCTCCACAGGGTACTGAAAGTGTTTGCTGAAGACATATGCTCAACAGGGAGCTGAAAGTGTTTGTTGAAGGCCTATGATCCACAGGGAGCTGAAAGTGTTTGTTAAATACATTTGCTCCACAGGGAGCTGAAAGTGTTTGTTGAAGACCTTTGCTCCACAGGGTGCTGAAAGTGTTTGCTGAAGACCTACGCTCCAAAGGGAGCTGAAAGTGTTTGTTGAAGACCTATGCTCCACGGGGAGCTGAAAGTGTTTGCTGAAGACCTATGCTCCACGGGGAGCTGAAAGTGTTTGCTGAAGACCTACGCTCCACAGGGAGCTGAAAGTGTTTGTTAAAGACCTATGCTCCACAGGGAGCTGAAAGTGTTTGTTAAAGACCTATGCTCCACGGGGAGCTGAAAGTGTTTGTTGAAGGCATATCCTCCACAGGGACCTGAAAGTGTTTGTTGAAGACCTTTGCTCAACAGGGAGCTAAAAGTGTTTGTTGAAGACCTACGCTCCACAGGGAGCTGAAAGTGTTTGTTAAAGACCTATGCTCCACGGGGAGCTGAAAGTGTTTGTTGAAGGCATATCCTCCACAGGGACCTGAAAGTGTTTGTTGAAGACCTTTGCTCAACAGGGAGCTAAAAGTGTTTGTTGAAGACCTACGCTCCACAGGGAGCTGAAAGTGTTTGTTAAAGACCTATGCTCCACGGGGAGCTGAAAGTGTTTGTTTAAGGCATATCCTCCACAGGGACCTGAAAGTGTTTGTTGAAGACCTTTGCTCCACAGGGAGCTGAAAGTGTTTGTTGAAGACCTTTGCTCCACAGGGAGCTGAAAGTGTTTGTTGAAGACCTTTGCTCCACAGGGAGCTGAAAGTGTTTAGTGAAGACCTATGCTCCGAAGGGATTTGAATGAAAGAAGAAGAAGACGAACTATTTGTGTGATATTTCAAAAATCTTAAGAACATCCCGAATATCGAGCCTGTGGTCAAGGGCATTTCCGTAGCTATTTCCTGTGAGCGAGAAGACATGCACGAAGAGGAACGGCCCTGTTACAAGGCCGCCCCTGTACCGATGATGAATCTCTAAGTGGATAAATATCTTCTCTTTATGTCTGCAATGACGTGCTTCCGGTGAGTTTTGGATATCATCTATCTGCGGCACTATCGCATAAATTATCTCTCTGGTCGTCGCTGTCTTCGGAGAATCAGGAAATTGTACTTCATGAGATTTCTGAGTACCAAGATGTTGAAAGCTGGAGTGATTGTGTAATTTTAGAGTTAGGGAGTGTCGTGATGTCATAGAGGCGGATGTTTGGATAGAGGAGAGGGGCATTGAGTTTGGAGAGGTTTAATGTTGAAGAGATGGACAGTAATATAGAACGAGAGATGGAGAGAGAGAGAGAGAGAGAAAGAGAATAGTGTAAAGATGTTTTGATGTAGGTGATGACTGTTGAATAGAGCGAGGATTGTGTGTGAGAGAGTGTGTGTGAAAAAGAGAGCGAGAAAAAGTGTGAAGATGTTTTGATATAGAAAAGGACTGTCGAATAGAACAATTATGTGTGTGTGTGTGTGTGTGAGTGATGGAGAGAGAGAGAAAGAGAGAATATGTGTGAAGATGTTTAGATGTAGAAAAGGCAGAGAACATATTAGAACGATGATGTGAGAGTGAGAGAGAGTGAGAAAGAGAGAGTGAGAAAGAGAGAGTGTGAAAGAGAGAGTGAGAAAGAGAGAGTGAGAAAGAGAGAGTGAGAAAGAGAGAGTGAGAAAGAGAGAGTGAGAAAGAGAGAGAGATTAAGTATGATGATGTTTTGATGTGGATGATGACAGTCGAATAGAACGATGATGTGAGAGTGAGAGAGAGAGAGAGAGAGTGTGTGAAAAAGAGAGAGAGAATAAGTATGAAGATGTTTTGATGTAGAAGAGGCAGAGAATTGATTAGAAGGACGAGAAAGAGAGAGAGATAAGTTTATAGATATTTTGATGTAGAAGGAACTAAGGAGAAATAGCTGGATAGAAAGAAAGACATAAAATGTGTTTGCTTTGTAAGCAGTGGCTGCTTTTGTTTGTTTATTGGTGCTGATTCTGTTGTTTCTGACATTCTATCTCCTCAGTCCTTAAATGAATTTCCACCTTTCGGCCCAGCATATCAGACTTCATCACAGCATTATTCGGTACGGTGGTTGCCATCTATGTTTATCCCCACTTGTCCACGCTGGTTCTCTCTTCTTTTTTCACTTCTTCTTCTACCCGTCCGGGTGTCGACGGAGATACAAAGTTCGGGTTTTCGTCCCTTTCGCGTCTTCACTCATTGTCTGTTGATGTTGTTTTAGTGTTTCTTTTATGTTCTCTGTCTATCTTACTCTTGGTCTGCCTTTTGCTCCTCTCCTTTCTTCTCTTGTAATATATGTTTTGTTTGATAAGGAATCAGCCGCGATAGCTCAGTGGTTAGTGAACTGGACTACAAAGGACAAAAGGTAGGGTTCGATCCCAACCGAGGCATCCGGTTCACTCAGCCTTTAATGGGTACCGGATTTTTTTTCTGGGAAAGTAAAGCGGCACGGGCGTAATACCGACCACATTACTCCAACAAATCATGTGCCGAAGGTCTGTAAAATTTATGGTCACTAACACTATATTCCCTATACGCCACTACTTTTTTTTTTTTTTTTTTATAATCACACGGCATTCTTTCTAGATGGGCAAACCACTGTATTTGTTGTTTATGTGTGTAGTTTAGGACTGATTCACTGTCTACTCTTTCTCTTATATCATTACTGGTTATGTTTTTTTTTCCTTGCTCAAAGCGCTTTTCTCAGACATTTTCGCATGTGGTAACAAGCTTTCTTTTGTGTTGTGCTTAGACGTAAGTGACCATGTTTGACATTGTTAGCACCATGTTGGAATGAATGTACTCTGTATACGATGTTTCTTGGTGATAATAGATTTTGCTGTGTGTTGAAGCATAGTTGATAGTAAAAAAAAAGTAAAGAGCCCCCGTCACGCCAAGTGGCGTATAGGGAATATGGTGTTAGTGACCATAAATTTTACAGACCTTCGGCACATGATTTTATCTATCTATCTATCTATCTATCTATCTATCTATCTATCTATCTATCTATCTATCTATCTATCTATCTATCTATCTATCTATCTATCTATCTATCTATCTATCTATCTATCTATCTATCTATCTATCTATCTATCTATCTATCTATCTATCTATCTATCTATCTATCTATCTATCTATCTATCTATCTATCTATCTATCTATCTATCTATCTATCTATCTATCTATCTATCTATCTATCTATCTATCTATCTATCTATCTATCTATCTATCTATCTATCTATCTATCTATCTATCTATCTATCTATCTATCTATCTATCTATCTATCTATCTATCTATCTATCTATCTATCTATCTATCTATCTATCTATCTATCTATCTATCTATCTATCTATCTATCTATCTATCTATCTATCTATCTATCTATCTATCTATCTATCTATCTATCTATCTATCTATCTATCTATCTATCTATCTATCTATCTATCTATCTATCTATCTATCTATCTATCTATCTATCTATCTATCTATCTATCTATCTATCTATCTATCTATCTATCTATCTGTCTGTCTATCTGTCTATCTATCTATATATCTATATATCTATCTATCTATCTATCTATCTATCTATCTATCTATCTATCTATCTATCTATCTATCTATCTATCTATCTATCTATCTATCTATCTATCTATCTATCTATCTATCTATCTATCTATCTATCTATCTATCTATCTATCTATCTATCTATCTATCTATCTATCTATCTATCTATCTATCTATCTATCTATCTATCTATCTATCTATCTGTCTATCTGTCTATCTGTCTGTCTGTCTATCTATCTGTCTATCTGTCTATCTGTCTATCTGTCTATCTATCTATCTGTCTATCTATCTATCTATCTATCTATCTATCTATCTATCTATCTATCTATCTATCTATCTATCTATCTATCTATCTATCTATCTATCTATCTATCTATCTATCTATCTATCTATCTATCTATCTATCTATCTATCTATCTATCTATCTATCTATCTATCTATCTATCTATCTATCTATCTATCTATCTGTCTACCTGACTGTCTGTCTGTCTGTCTCTACCCGTTGCTACATTTATCAACTTGTTTGTTTGTCTTTGTGTCTATCCATTTTTTCCTTCCTCCTTTCCTGCATCCATCCAGTTATCCATCCGTTCATCTCCCTGTCCATCCATCGTACCATATAACCATACATCACTCCATCACTATGTCCATCCATCGTCACATATAACCATACATCACTCCATCACTCTGTCAATCCATCGTCGCATATAACCACACATCACTCAATCACTCTGTCAATCCGTCGTCCCATATAACCATACATCACCTCCATCACTATGTCCATCCATCGTCGCATATAACCATACATCACTCCATCACTCTGTCAATCCGTCGTCCCATATAACCATACATCACTCCATCACTATGTCCATCCATCGTCGCATATAACCATACATCACTCCATCACTCCGTCAATCCATCGTCCCATATAACCATACATCACTCCATCACTCAATCACTCCATCACTCCATCACTCCATCACTCCATCACTCTGCTCTTCCTGCTGCTAGCCATCCGTGTGTTCATCCACGTATCAGTCTATCCCTCACTCTGTCCATCTCCCTGACTATATGTCTGTCCTCCTATTTGTTTATCTTTCATTCATCGTTCCATCTGATCGTCTATCCCCTCTCTTTCCTTTTTCGTCTTTCTATCCGCCCATCCTCTTTCCCACCAGTCTATCACCTACTCTACACACCCATTCAATCATTAATCTTTAGATTTGGTATCTATCTGTTGATCTTTCTTGCATGGTTCTATCACATCCGAATCAGAAAAGTGGACAGGAGACCTACTTGAGGATTTCCGCTAATTCGCAACTCCTTTTAATCTTCCTGTTTTGAGGAAACAGGAGAAGGGATCACGTTTTGTTCCCTTCCTAAATTCTCGTTTTCAAACAATTGTTCATCATCATTGTGTGCCATACCGGTTGGCACAGGCGATCATGTCCTTCCACAATCGTCTATATACAGTGCATCGTATCCGTTCTGTTTTTGATTGTTTTTCATGCCATGACACCAAGCTATCCAGTATTTTCTCTTTTTGACGTCCGCGATCTCTCTTTCCTTTTATTTTGCCAGTTGTAACCAAGTATTCCAACTTTCCTCTTCTCATGATGTGCCCGAAAAATGTTGATTGTTTCTTTCTGATGTTTTTTAGGAGCTGCCTTTTTGTGTTGGCCTCTTTGAGAACTTCCTCATTGGTCTTTTTAGCTGTCCAGGGAACTTTCAACATTCTTCTGAGAAATCCTATCTCTGTCGCCTCTAACCTCTTTTCATTTGTTTATCTACTGTCCATGATTCGCTTCCGTGGGTCAGAATTGGTTCTATATAGCACCGATGAACTCTCCTTCTCATTTCTATTGACATAGATTTGTTGCATAAGATATTTTTCATTTTCTGAAATGCTATTTTGGCCAGAGCTATTCTGCATTTTATTTCTGTGGTGCATCTTCCATCTGATTTTATTATTGTGCCCAAGTATTTCAAACGTTGCACTTGTTTCAGATTTGTCCTGTTTATTTTTATGCTGCATGATGGTGATGATTGTTTCTTCGATATAACCATTACTTCTGTTATCTTACTATTCAGACTGAGACCTTTCTTTTTGCTTTCGTTTACTATTATATCTATCATTTCTTGTAGTTCATTCTGTCTCTGCTATCAATACTCTGTCAGAAACATATTGGAAATAGTTTATGTTGTGACCGTTGACTTCAATTCCTTTTTTGTCTACTATTGATCTCATAATATATTCGCTGTAAAGTGAAAACAAATCCGGTGACAGAACACAGCCTTGTCTGACTCCTTGTTTTATATATTGGAACTGTCCTGTTTGGTTGTTAATTCGTATAGCTGCTGTTTGTTGCCAGTACATAATTTTTATGATTCGCAGATCCTTGTCATCAATGTTTAATTTCTTCAGCATAATGATTATTTCCACATGCTTTACTTTGTCAAATGCTTTTGTGTAGTCTATAAAGTATATATATATATATATATATATCTATTGGCCTATCGAGCCGTAACCGGCCCATAGGGCGTAGACCAAGATACACCTTCTCCTATATGAATTTTTGTTCTAGCAGTTTTCTTTTAAAGATATTTTATCAAATCTCGCCATCTGTCTCTGTTCTGTGCAAGCAGTTCTATCTCATTGAGGGTACATATATATATATATGGGAGCCGTGATAGCTCAGTGGTTAATGAAATGGACTACAAAGGACAAGAGGTAGGGTTCTATCCCAACCGACGACTTCTGGGATCACCCAGCCTTAAATGGGTACCGAATTTTTTTCTGGGAAAGTAAATCGGCACGGGCGTAATACCGGCCACATTACCCCAAAGATCATGTGCTGAAGGTCTATAAAATTTATGATCACTAACACCATATTCCCTATAAGCCACTTGGCGTGACGCGGGCTCTTTACTTTATATATATATATATATATATATATATATATATATATATATATATATATATATATATATCTTTACCCATAATCAATTGTTAGTCTTATCATGAACACATTATCTATGATTCATTCAAATCTCAGAACATACGTCAAGGGGTACTATGATCGTCTAGGAGGTAACCATGGCAACGTTGTGAGAACCTGTTAACTGTTTTAAGAAGGTGTCTAAGTAGTTGTTAAGTGCGCTGTACCTATCACCAGCTTCCCTGTTATCTTTATGGTATAACACTCAGCGTTTACACTGATTCTACAAATGATAACAGCAAGTATGGTGAAACAATAACACTGTTTATAACAATAATCTCACAAAATTATTCTCAAAATATTCATCATCATCAAGTACCATGCCTGCTAGCGTGGGTGATCATGTCTCTCTACATCTGTCCATCTGGACAGTTATTTATCACTTCTATTGTTGACCTTCTGCCAAGCCATTCTCTTAAGCTGTCTGGTATCTTTTCTCTTTGCTTTCTTCTGTCTCTTTGTCCCTCGATTTTTCCAGTTGTTACAATATATTCCAGTTGTTCTCTTCTCATTACACAGCCAAAAAATTATGCTTCTTTCTCCCTAATATTGAAAATTAACTCTCTTTTTGCTTTGGCCTCTTTCAGAAAGTTTTCATTACTGGTATTCCATGGAATTCTAAACATTCTTCTCCACATTTCTACAGTCTCCAGTGATTTTCTTATTTGTTGTTCTATTGTCCATGATTCACATCCATATGTTAAGACTGGTTCTACATAACATTTAAGAACTGTCTTTTATTGTTTCTTTTATCAAAAATGGATTGCATAGTATCTTTTTCCTTTTTTTAAAAACTGCTTTTTGGCAGAGCTATTCTGCATCTCACCTCTGTCGTGCATCTACCATCTCACCTCAGCCGTACATCTACCATCTCACCTCAGTCTTACATCTACCATCTTACCTCTGTCGTACATCTACCATCTCACCTCAGTCTTACATCTACCATCTTACCTCTGTCGTACATCTACCATCTCACCTCAGTCTTACATCTACCATCTTACCTCTGTCGTACATCTACCATCTCACCTCAGTCTTACATCTACCATCTTACCTCTGTCGTACATCTACCATCTCACCCCTGTTGTACCTCTACCATCTCGCCTCAGCCGTACATCTACCATCTCACCTCAGTCTTACATCTACCATCTCACCTCAGTCTTACATCTACCATCTCACCTCAGTCTTACATCAGTCTTACATCTACCATCTTACCTCTGTCGTACATCTACCATCTTACCTCAGTCTTACATCAGTCTTACATCTACCATCTCACCTCAGTCTTACATCTACCATCTTATCTCTGTCGTACATCTACCATCTCACCTCAGTCTTACATCAGTCTTACATCTACCATCTCACCTCAGTCTTACATCTACCATCTTACCTCTGTCGTACATCTACCATCTCACCTCAGTCTTACATCAGTCTTACATCTACCATCTCACCTCAGTCTTACATCTACCATCTTACCTCTGTCGTACATCTACCATCTCACCCCTGTTGTACCTCTACCATCTCACCTCTGTCGTGCATCTACCATCTTACCTCTGTCGTACATCTACCATCTCACCCCTGTTGTACCTCTACCATCTCGCCTCAGCCGTACATCTACCATCTCACCTCTGTCGTACATCTATCATCTCACCTCAGTCGTACATCTACCATCTCACCTCAGTCGTACATCTACCATTTCACCTCAGTCGTACATCTATCATCTCACCTCAGTCGTACATCTACCATGCAAAAAGTTGCACTGTATTTTGCGCCAGAGGCCCAGTGCATCCGATTTCGCCCAGCATTTATTCAGGTTTGCTTTCCTTAGCCTTTGATTGTCCCCAATCTTCCTGCAAGGCAGCAGATTGTCTTTTCTGTAGGGGGATTCTGCCCTTAGATGGCTTACGAGCACCATCCCAGGCTTACGAGCACCATCTGCCCAAGCTTGATGGGGTAATTAGTTGGTGATTAGACCATCACCATAATTACGATGACGTAGCACACAAAAATGTCGTACACACAATTTCGCTCCCTTTATATTCCCAATTACTCTAGTGAAAGCAGCCTACGGCAAACAAAACACGGTGCAAATTCCTTAAAGAGATAAAACTGTGGTTGACGAAGTACTTTACATTAATAAGTAACATGGAAATAACTTGCGTCAAGGAATTCCAACAACGGTCATGACCAACACCAATGTGACGTAAAGCGCAGATCAAGTATAAACGTTGGAAGGTCGCATTCGCAACACTTGATTTGTCAAGAAAGGACTGTTGCCGGCGTACAATTTCGCTTTAGTCGCACATTTGTAATAAGTTGTGGAGATTCATGATTGTACAAAGAAATTACGACGGTGGTATTCTGCCTGGAATAACAATTGGAGGTCATAATATAAATAATCTAAGTTATGCTGAAGATACGGTCTTAATCGCTAAGAGTGAAAATGAGTTACAAGAAATGTTGGACATTATAGTGAAATAAAGCTTAAATAAAGGACTCGGCTTTAATAGCAAAAAGACAGAGGTAATGGTAACAACAAAGAAAAAGACACCACCTCAGTGCAAAATAAAGACAAGTGGAACAATATTAAAACAGGTAAATGAATTTAAATATTTGGGAACTTTATTAACCTCAGACGGAAGATGTACAAAAGAGGTGAAATGCAGAATGGCTCAGGCAAAAGCAGCTTTCCAAAAACTGAGGAAGATACTATGCAATCCATTTTTGACAATAGAAACAAGAAAAAGAGTTCTTAAATGTTATGTAGAGCCAGTCTTAACATATGGATGCGAATCATGGACAATAGGACAACAGACAAGAAAATCACTGGAGTCTGTAGAAATGTGGTTTTACAGAAGAATGTTGAAAGTACCATGGACAGCTAAGAAGAGTAATGAAGATGTTCTGAGAGAGGTCAAAGCAAAAAGAGAGCTAATTTCCAATATTAGGAAGAAACAATCATCATTTTTGGCCATGTTATGAGAAGAGAACAACTGGAATATATTGTAATTTCTTCCTCTTCTTTTCTCTTGTCACTGATACCTAAAAAGTGTCGTGGTTTATATCATTTGTCGTTCTTGAGCTGCTCGAATTGTCTGAATTAGTGATTTTCCTTTGTTGTTACATGTCTCTGTCACTGCATCTATCCATCTTCTTCTGGGTTTTCCTCTTGGTCTTTTTCCATGCATTCTCGAGAAGAACGCCCTTGATGGTGATTGGTGCAGATTCATTCTGACCAGGTGGCCAAACCATTTAAGTTGTTGTTGTTCTATATATTCTTGGCAGGGTTTTGTTCCTACCATTTTCCTTATGGTTTCATTTGGTATTCTATCTATTCTTGTGTTGTTTGTTACTTTTCTCAAGCATCGCATCTCACATGTATTTATCTTTCTTAATTATATATTGTAACAACTGGAAAAAATTGAGGGACGAAGAGATAGAGGGAAGCAAAGAGAAAAAATAACAGACAGCTTAAGAGAATGGCTTGGCAGAAGGTCAACAACAGAAATGATAAATAGCTGCCGAGATCGAAAGTTGTGGGGAGACATGATCACCTACGCCAGCAGGCCCGGTACATGCTGATGATTTTTTTTATTTACTTCAGTTGCAAATTTTAACCTTAACATAACTTGACATATAAACTCCCAAATGGTAAAAAAAAAAAAAATACCAAAAATTAGATTTTATTCTCCTAGTGTAAGCAATCACTGAATTTAATTGAACCTCATTTATCTTGATGAAATTAATTGATATCTCAAGTTTTAATTGATCTCAAGGCTAATGTCCTAAATTGGACATCAATTTTGAGGACGGTGGTTGCACTGGAACAAGCTAATTTAAGTGAGCTTCATTTAGTACATCAATAACCCGGCAGCCAATAAAAACTGACGTTTCATTCGATTTGATGTACGTCTGCTTCTGGTTGGACAACGCTTGACCAAAGGCACGCCAAGTACTGGTCACGTGTCTTGTCATATGACTTGTCTAATCCAATATTTGGTGTTCCCTGCTTGACGTAAAGCACAACTTGTGGACGTATCCCTTACACGTTCTGTTCTTCTGTTGGTGTTGTGCACGTTCTGTTCTTCTGTTGGTGTTGTGTTATGGGAGATAACGTGATGTAATTGCTCATTGAAATTCGAGTTGGACTGATCGCGGACTGAAGGCAAGCGCACATGTGCTCGGTCGCCTTCAACATATGACGGCATGTGGTCACACTGCAGTTCAAGTGCCTCAATTGTTGTACGTTTATCAACATCATTGCGCAAGGTGGTTCGATATTCTAGACAGTTCCAAATGATTGCAATCTTTAATATTATTTCTGGCTGTTCCACATTGTATTCCAAATGGTTGTAATCTTTAATATTATTTCTGTTTGTTCCACATTGTATTCCAAATGATTGTAATCTTTAATATTATTTCTGTTTGTTCCACATTGTATTCCAAATGGTTGTAATCTTTAATATTATTTCTGGCTGTTCCACATTGTATTCTAAATGGTTGTAATCTTTAATATTATTTCTGGCTGTTCCACATTGTATTCCAAATGGTTGTAATCTTTAATATTATTTCTGTTTGTTCCACATTGTATTCCAAATGATTGTAATCTTTAATATTATTTCTGTTTGTTCCACATTGTATTCCAAATGGTTGTAATCTTTAATATTATTTCTGGCTGTTCCACATTGTATTCCAAATGGTTGTAATCTTTAATATTATTTCTGGCTGTTCCACATTGTATTCCAAATGGTTGTAATCTTTAATATTATTTCTGGCTGTTCCACATTGTATTCCAAATGGTTGTAATCTAAAGACAACATCTTCACTGAAAGCCATGTGGACTTTCAAGAAACAAACCTGAATACAATAACATTGTACAAACAATAAATAATACTCATCACTATTGTCATAATGTTGTTTGTTTGTTGGTGTTTTTGTTGTTATTTGTTTATCCGTTTGTTTATTGGCTGTTCTTGTTTGTTTGTTTGTTGTTTCTTTCTTTATTGTTTTTCGTGTCTTTATTTGTTGTTTCTTTCTTTATTGTTTTTCGTGTCTTTATTTGTTGCTTGTTTGTTGGTGTTCGTTGATGTTTTTTGTTGTTGTTTGCTTGTGTGTTTGTTTGTTGGCTGTTCTTGTTTGTTTGTTTGTTGTTTATTTGTTGTTTGTTTGTTAATCTTCTTTTATTGTTTTTTTTCGTGTCTTTGTTTGTTTGTTGTTGTTTAAAGTACAGTGCGATGGCACAGATGTGTTGTTTTGTAGTCTCCAAGTAGGCTGTGATATGTGTGTCTTTCGGACCCAATATTCGACTTCAGCACGGAATTTGTGGATACCGGTTGCTTTCCCTCTTCGACCTCTACTCGCTCGGACAGATTGGATAATATGTATCCAGGAGCACAGCTGAAAGGTGGAGCGGGGTCTCGATCAGCTATGGTTCTCGCCGTCCCTGCCTCGTAGCGTCAGATATAGATCGTTGATCGCACTCAGATGGGCATGGACACAGAAGCCAACACAAAAAGGGAGCTCCTTAAAAAAAACATCAGAAAGAAACAATCAACATTGCTCGGGCACATTATAAGAAGAGGAAAGTTGGAATACTTGGTTACAACTGGCAAAATACAGGGAAAGAGAGATCGCGGACGACAAGGAGAGAATATGTTATATAGATAGTTTGGTGTCATGGCATGGAAATCACTCAACAATCAAAATAATGCGATGTATTGTGGATAGAAGGGAGCCGCAATAGCTCAGTGGTTAGTGAACTATATTATTACGTGCAAGATTTCGGGTTCGATCCTAATCGACAGGTTCACTCAGCCTGAGTTCAAAAATTTGAATAAAAGCGTGGCTCGTGTAAAGAATGACAGTTGAAGCGAGAGGGGCTAAAAAGAGCCTACAATTGTCAAGGCTGAAAGTGGTCAACGACTTCTAGCTGACTGCGTGCGCCAGAATCCGGGAACCTGAAATTTCCAGATCCTACTGCAAATGTTCGTGGTGCCTCTAGAAATAAACTAATCAGTTTGGCTAAACGATTCGTGATGGAGAGGGAACAAGAATGGAAACCGCCATGTTCAAGTCGGATATTCCTGGGCTGAAAGGCGCAAACATCACAGTTCTCCTGTAAATCAGTAGAAGCCTCGGTGGCTGAGTGGTTAGTGTGCTCACCTCGCTGGCTGAGTGGTTAGTGTGCTCACCTCGGTGGTTAGTGTGCTCACCTCGGTGGCTGAGTGGTTAGTGTGCTCACCTCGCTGGCTGAGTGGTTAGTGTGCTCACCTCGGTGGCTGATGGGTTAGTGTGCTCACCTCGGTGGCTGAGTGGTTAGTGTGCTCACCTCGGTGGCTGAGTGGTTAGTGTGCTCACCTCGGTGGCTGAGTGGTTAGTGTGCTCACCTCGGTGGCTGAGTAGTTAGTGTGCTCACCTCGGTGGCTGAGTGGTTAGTCTGCTCGCTTCATGACAAGAAAGGTCCGGGTTCGATCCCCAGCAGTGGCGAATTTTATTTTGGACTGACAAGGCTCCGGGGTTCACCCAGTCTCTAAAAATGGGTACCAGAGATTTCTTTGGGAAGTAAAGGCCGCCTGGCGTAATACCAACCACATCACCCAAAAATGAGTCGTGGTCATAGAAAAATATGGTCACTGACTCCATATTCGGCATAGGCGTAATACCGACCACATTACCCCAAAAATCACGTGCCGGAGGTCTGTAAAATTTATGGTCACTAACATCATATTCCCTATACGTCACTAGGCGTGACGGGGGTACTTTACTTTTTTTTTACTCCATATTCCCCATACAGCAACGCAGGGGAGAGGGGGGGGGCCTTCACTTTCTTGTTACTGTAAATCATAACACCAACTTACCGTCAACGACGCCAACTTAGTCTATTTGAGGGCGGATGACGAAGAAGGGCTATTCATTCCTTTAGCAGTCGTCGGATGTTCGTGATGACGATGAAAGTTGATAGAATGAAGTGTGTGTATGGAGGCGAAGGAGCGCCTCACAGCACCAGAGCTGGAAGTTGTCAGCGACTCATAGCTGATGGCTTGCGCCAGGATTGGTGAACCAGAACCATCCAGACCCTGCTCCACCTCTCCGCGGTGCCTCTAGTAACAGACTAACCTGCCTAGTCTGGCCAAGCGAGTAGGGATCGAAGAGGGAAGACAAACCGGTACTCAAAAATATCGTGCTGAAGTCGGATGTGTTGGGCCGAAAGGCGCAAATATCAGTTATACTGCAAACCACAACACAACGCAGACACACCCACTTAACGTCCTTTTAAGGGCGGATGACGAAGAGGAATTCTATAGTCTACGAATACTCTAGAATACTTTAGTCATCGGGCGAACGCAAGCAAGCATATACATATATACATATATATATATATATATGCTTGCTAATATGTATCTATATAATGAGTGGAGTGGGGTGGGGTGGGGTGGAGTGTAGTGTGGTTGAGTGGAGTGGGTGGGGTAGAGTAGAGTAGAGTAGAGTAGAGTAGAGTAGAGTAGAGTAGAGTAGAGTAGAGTAGAGTAGAGTAGAGTAGAGTAGAGTAGAGTAGAGTAAATATATATTATATATATATATATATACTTAAATAACATATATATATATATATATATATATATACTGTATAAATGTTGTGTGTGTGTAACCGTCGAGCTACTGGTCCCGCTAGAACACAAAACCTCCGCCATCTGCCAGAAGAGAACCAGCAGCAATTTACGCACTGTCTCGAGTGCATTGAGGTCGGCTCTGCTTGTTAACCAATTAATCATCTCAAATCGAGGATGATTCATATTCTCCCCCAAAAAGTAGAGACCCCAAAATCTGAACAGTTGGTAACTTTGCCTCTATGTCCATTTTAATTTGATTAAAATTTGGTCTGAGTCAGCGTCATTGTCTTTTGTTGACTACGTTGTCATGGTTACATGATATTTAATGTGCATTTCTGCCCAGTTATTTTCGGGGAAATCCGCGCAGTCTTTGCAGAATAATACGAGAGCGCATTAATTTAATAAAAGTCGGTACAGCGTGAAAAGTTGAATGAAAGCTATAGATCAATCGGTAATTAGAATTAATACGGTAATACGAGACCTTAAATACAGGAAATTATAAATCTTTAAAGTTCTGTACTTTGTTTATTGGAAGATATAATTTTGCATATTCTTTCTTACAGTCTACAAATTATATTTTTTAAATACTTTCTTCTTTCCTTCCTCATCTACCTTTCAGCGTCGAGAGGAGATATATTTTGCGGGCTTTTGCTCTTCTGTTCGCCTCTGCTGCTGTTATGTTTCTTAGTGCTTCTAATACTCCATCGATCCATCTTTTTCGTGGTCGACCCTTGGGTCTGGTGTTCTCACAACGTTTGTTGAAGGCTCGCTGTGTTTTGATCGTTCTGTCTTATTTTTTATTATTATTTTTTATATCGTTTCTTATAGTCTAAAAATTATGTTATATACCATTTCTTTTAGTTTAAAAGTTATGTTATATACCGTTTCTTATAGACTAAAACGTATAATTGTATATATCGTTTCTTATAGACTAAAACGTATAATTGTATATATCGTTTCTTATAGACTAAAACGTATAATTGTATATATCGTTTCTTATAGACTAAACGTATAATTGTATATACCGTTTCTTATAGACTAAAACGTATAATTGTATATATCGTTTCTTATAGACTAAAACGTACAATTGTATATACCGTTTCTTATAGACTAAAACGTATAATTGTATATACCGTTTCTTATAGACTAAAACGTATAATTGTATATATCGTTTCTTATAGACTAAAACGTACAATTGTATATACCGTTTCTTATAGACTAAAACGTATAATTGTATATACCGTTTCTTATAGACTAAAACGTATAATTGTATATATCGTTTCTTATAGACTAAAACGTATAATTGTATATATCGTTTCTTATAGACTAAAACGTATAATTGTATATATCGTTTCTTATAGACTAAAACGTATAATTGTATATACCGTTTCTTATAGACTAAACCGTATAATTGTATATACCGTTTCTTATAGACTAAAACGTATAATTGTATATACCGTTTCTTATAGACTAAAACGTATAATTGTATATACCGTTTCTTATAGACTAAAACGTATAATTGTATATATCGTTTCTTATAGACTAAAACGTATAATTGTATATATCGTTTCTTATAGACTAAAACGTATAATTGTATATATCGTTTCTTATAGACTAAAACGTATAATTGTATATACCGTTTCTTATAGACTAAACCGTATAATTGTATATATCGTTTCTTATAGACTAAAAATTATAATTTCTCTCTCTCTCTCTCTCTCTCTCTCTCTCTCTCTGCAATCAAGACTCAATCAGAGTAGGATTCCAGACTCTCTTATGAAGTCAGCTGACTGTTTAAGTGATTCGATTGCCCCATATAGCTTCTCTTCCAGGAGGTAGGTGTGGACCATATATAATTTTATATGCTGTTTCTTTAAAGCTATAACTTTGCAGTTTTATACGTTTTTTTTTCGGGTAGTAATTGCACTTGTTGAATATTGAAGTCTAAAAATTATAGCTTTATCTGTTGGTTTGCTTTTCTCAATTACTTGTGGCTAGCTTCATTATTGTTACTTCAAATATGTGGGCTGTGCTTCTTTGATGCTTCTTCTGAAGTTATAAAATTATGGTGGAGTGGGGTGGAGTTGATTGGAGTGGGGTGGAATAGGGTGGGGTGAGGTGGGGTGGAGTGCAGTGTGGTGGAGTGGGGTGTGGTAGAGTGGGGTGTGGTGGAGTGGGGTGGAGTGGAGTGAGGTGGGGTGGAGTGAGGTGGGGTGGAGTGCAGTGTGGTGGGGTGGAGTGGAGTGGGGTGGGATAGAGTGGGGTGGAGTGCAGTGTGGTGGAGTGGAGTGGAGTGGGATGGAGTGGAGTAGTGTACAGTAGAGTAGAGTAGAGTAGAGTAGAGTAGAGTAGAGTAGAGTAGAGTAGAGTAGAGTAGAGAGTAGAGTAGAGTAGAGTAGAGTAGAGTAGAGTAGAGTAGAGTAGAGTAGAGTAGAGTAGAGTAGAGTAGAGTAGAGTAGAGTAGAGTAGAGGGTAGAGTAGAGTAGAGTAGAGTAGAGTAGAGTAGAGTAGAGTAGAGTAGAATAGAGTAGAGTAGAGTAGAGTAGAGTAGAGTAGAGTAGAGTAGAGTAGAGTAGAGTAGAGTAGAGTAGAGTAGAGGGTAGAGTAGAGTAGAGTAGAGTAGAGTAGAGTAGAGTAGAGTAGAGTAGAGTAGAGTACAGTAGAGTAGAGTAGAGTGGAGTAGAGTAGAGTAGAGTAGAATAGAGTAGAGTAGAGTAGAGTAGAGTGAGGATTTCTGAAGGTAACGATAATGACTGCTGAAGGTAACGATGATGACTGCTGAAGGTAACGATGATGACTGCTGAAGGTAACGATGATGATTGCTGAATATAATGACGAGAACGAAACAAAATTGAAACGTTTCAAGTAATTAAATCAAAAACGAAACGAACCAAAACACAACTTGACAAACCTGTAAACAAAAAACCGCCACAAGAAAGAAATCTCTCGTTTACGATCAATAGGTCCTTCTAATTCCGAACATTGTTTTAAAGGACATTAACCTAATTAGTGTAATCTCCGTCAACTTCAACCCATTAAAATCTCTGCGGCAACCACTCATTTACACATCTCCCTAAGAACATCAACATATCATGACTTCTAAAAACCGCGTTTTTGTGCTAATTGCATCCTACTCAGCGCACGTCTAATTTATTCTTTATTTTATTCTTACAAGTTAAATTTCTGTGGCTTTCTTGGAGCGGTATTCACCTTTGCCACGATCACGAGCATTGTCTGAGGGTAAAAGTTGTGGAGAATCGAGTGACGCGACTTTTTGTTCTCTGATTAGTGTCGCCTCACACCCCGGACAAAAGGTAGTTCAATCCGAGCGCATCTGTCGTGAAAAGGTACCGCCATACCTGAGTATTTGCTTGGGGACCTTTGGGGAATTGAAGAATTAGCTATGAAACTAAACCATGTTTTTTTGTCGTTTGATTCAATCTTTGATTCTTTCCGATCGAACAAACCGCATTGGAAGCTCAGATTGTACACTGGCTCCGGAAATAGTCTGCCTCTTTTGTCACAGGTTGACTTTTGTGAACGCCCAACTGTCATCAGGTACAAACTATATACCGTGATGCCATTCTGTCATTTGTTGGGTCTTCTTGGGGTGGAGTGGGGGAGTGGGTGGAGGAGATAAGAGTGATCATCAAGTACTGTGCCTGCTGTGCTGGCGTAGGTGATCATGTCTCTCCACAACTTTCGATCTCCACAGTTATTCATCACTTCTGCAATTGACCTTCTGCGAAGCCATTCTCTTAAGCTGTCTGGTATCTTTTCTCCGTTCAAAGAGAGAAAATAACGGATAGCTTGGTGTCATGGCATGGAAAACAGTCAACAACATAACTGATACGATGTACTGTGGATAGAGAGTCAGCCGTGATAGCTCAGTGGATAGTGTACTGTGGATAGAGAGTCAGCCGTGATAGCTCAGTGGATAGTGTACTGTGGATAGAGAGTCAGCCGTGATAGGTCAGTGGATAGTGTACTGTGGATAGAGAGTCAGCCGTGATAGCTCAGTGGATAGTGTACTGTGGATAGAGAGTCAGCCGTGATAGCTCAGTGGATAGTGTACTGTGGATAGAGAGTCAGCCGTGATAGGTCAGTGGATAGTGTACTGTGGATAGAGAGTCAGCCGTGATAGGTCAGTGGATAGTGTACTGTGGATAGAGAGTCAGCTGTGATAGCTCAGTGGATAGTGTGCTGTGGATAGAGAGTCAGCCGTGATAGGTCAGTGGATAGTGTACTGTGGATAGAGAGTCAGTCGTGATAGCTCAGTGGATAGTGTACTGTGGATAGAGAGTCAGCCGTGATAGGTCAGTGGATAGTGTACTGTGGATAGAGAGTCAGCCGTGATAGGTCAGTGGATAGTGTACTGTGGATAGAGAGTCAGCCGTGATAGCTCAGTGGATAGTGTGCTGTGGATAGAGAGTCAGCCGTGATAGGTCAGTGGATAGTGTACTGTGGATAGAGAGTCAGTCGTGATAGCTCAGTGGATAGTGTACTGTGGATAGAGAGTCAGCCGTGATAGGTCAGTGGATAGTGTACTGTGGATAGAGAGTCAGTCGTGATAGCTCAGTGGATAGTGTACTGTGGATAGAGAGTCAGCCGTGATAGCTCAGTGGATAGTGTACTGGATTTAAAGGATAAAAGGGGTGCGATCCTAATCGACAGCTTCCGGGTTCAACCAGCCTTAAATGAGTACCGGTTTTTTTCCTGGGAAAGTAGAGCGGCACGGGCGTAATACCGACCACATTACCACCTCCCTCCCACCCACCCCCCCCCCCTCCACCCCACCCCCACCCCTAAAAAAAAATAATTTGCTTCAGGTTTGTAAAAATTGTGGACACTAACACCATATTCCTTATATGTCACGTTGCGTGACGGGGCTTTTAACTTTACTGTGTATAGAGATTTGTGGAAGGACATGATCGCCTACGCAACCGATATGGAACATCACGATGACTATCATCAGTTTCGCCACACGCCCAACAAGTCAGGGGCGGCACTCTTACTATACGCAAGTAGAAGAAATTGATATTTCATGGATTCATGGATAAAAGTAAAATAAAGCAAAGAGTCTCGTCACACCAAGTGGCGTATAGGGAATATGGTGTTAGTGACCATAATTTTTACAGACCTTCGGCACATGATTTTTGGTGGTTATGTGGTCGGTATTACACCCGTGCCGCTTTACATTTCTCAGAAAAAAATCCGGTACCCGTTTAAGGCTGGGTGAACCCGGAAGCCGTCGATCAGGATAGAACGCGCCCTCTTGGCTTTTTGTAGTCCAGTACACTAACCACTGAGCTATCGCGACTCCCGGGCTCATGAGTGGCTAGAACAAATGTTCTTGAAGTTCTCTTCTTCTTCTACCTTTTTAGCTCCCAGTGGAGCATAGGTCTTCAACAAACACTTTCCAAGTCGTTCTGTTTTTTGCCATTCTTTTAAGATCATTCCATGTCTTCCCCATCATCTTCATCTCTACTTCTATCTGTCTTCTCCAAGAATTCCTTGGTCTTCCTCTTTGTCTTTTCCCCTGGGGATTCCAAAAAAGGGCCTGTTGTGTAATACTGTTCTTGAAGGTCAGTGATAACAAAATGTTCTATTCATCACTTAACATGTTCTATCCGTCATTCAGTTTGCTCCCGGCTGTGATGACCGAGATTGAAGACCATATGTTGGATGAAAGAAAATATACAAGCAGACACAATAAAGCGTTTGAAGATATCACGCATATCTAATCTTCTGGATTCCATATCTGTCCCGCGTCTCTAACCATCGAGCTACAGTAGCTCCCTAGTTTGGAAGTACATTGCTGCTAAATATTCAGTATGATGAATAATATAGCAGTCGCTATCAGCACCATCACTATCATCATCAACATCACTATTATCATCAACATCACTACTTTCATCAACATCACTATCAACATCACTACTATCATCAACATCACTACTGTCATCAACATCACTACTATCATCAACATCACTACTATCAACAACATCACTATCATCAGCACCACTATCATTAACATCACTATTATCATCAACATCACTACTATCATCAACATCACTATTATCATCAACATCACTACTATCATCAACATCACTATTATCATCAACATCATTACTATCATCAACATCACTACTATCATCAACATCACTACTATCATCAACATCACTACTATCATCAACGTCACTATCATCAACATCACTATCATCAACATCACTATCATCATCAACATCACTATCATCAACATCACTACTATCATCAACATCACTATCATCAACATCACTATCATCAACATCACTCTTATCATCAACATCATCACTGTCCGAGAGGGCTAGACATCGGACCTCACAACCCAAGAGATCAGGGAAGGGTTACGTCATAAAGAAACCACGGATTATTTGT